>CM028349.1:39569065-40028065 GCA_016618105.1 Dendrobium huoshanense
TTACTTATGTCTTTATTGTGGTTAGCAAGAAAGTGTAGAAGTTCAAGAAAATTTTCTTGATTATCATAATCATCAGAATCATTATGCCAACGAAATGTTAATCTTTATTGTAAAAAATTGTAAAAGAAAGTGTACACAATTGATACTTGTATTTAATCATTTACAATAATCTTTATGATTTTGTTCAGAATGTTTTTTAAAAGCAAATTCGATATACCTTTCTTCATTCATTAAATCTTCACATTTTCATTTAGCATTGTTGTATGCACAGTTCATATTACTAACATGAATATGAAACTAATTGATTCGGCGTATTCAGAAACGGAGAAAAAAAAGCCTAATCAAACGAGGCCTTCGGAAACAGAAATCTATCTTTTTTTTCAATTTCTAAAAACCCTTTATATCGAAATTGTCATCGCTAACATGTTCTCTAATATGAGGTCTATACATATATATAAAAAAAGTAAGCTACATCCTTGATTATACTATACTCTAACTAAACTTTATGATCATCAAATTACGCAGGGTTAAATCTACAAAATTTATCTCCAAATAGTGTACGTGGGAATACATGATCATACGATTGACACGGTCATTTTAACAAGTAATGTCTCATGACACTATCCCTCTAATTAGGATGATAATAATAATAAAAAAAATTAATCCAGAATCGGCGGGGATATCCTTTTATTTTTTTTTTTTTGCACGCTTTGTTTGATTTGTGTATTATTTTATCACATAGCGTTTTTTCATCTCCTTCAACTTTTCTTTTAAAATATTTATCCATAATAAATTGAATGAAAATAATATTAACAATTTGATCATAATATCAATCGATTTTCATAACATGCTGACTATTCAAACAAAATGAAATCCCTTGCTCGTAACAACAAAGGTCGGGTGAAAGAGACGTGGTGAGATCTTTGGGAGATTGATTTAAGTATGAGTAATGGGTAATGGAGGTGTTTTGGCAGTTGGTGTTTGGGAGTGTTGATATGTAGGTAATAAGGATATGGAAGAGCATGAAGTGGGAGTGAGTAGAAAAGGATTAGGGAAAGTGGGCTTGAGACTTTTAACTTGTGGTGGTCGGAGAAATGGAAATATGGATTCATTGAATTATACATGTCGATAGATGAATATTTTGCTTGAGGATTTGATCCAGACATTTATATCTTTTGTGTGTGTATGAATAGCCTAGAAAGATACATAAAATGAATCTGGGTTATAGTTTTTGCTTGGTGGATGGCGAAAATCATGGGAAGCATGCGCATCCAAAGATGCGTTGGTGATTGTAGGATGGTGGTTGATTAAAAAAAAAAGTTTATGTCATGATTTGTGTTTATGTCGTGATTTTGCGGTTAATTAAGTACACTGTTGTGAGAATTACATCTGGCCATAAATGATATGGAAGATCGACGTCTTGAAGTAAGGTTCATGTGGTTTCAATGATGTGGCGGTGATTGCGCTCAACTAGACCATTTTGTTCAGGGGTATATGGAATGTTACTTTGGTGAAGAATATTGTGAGTTTAAAAAAATGATTTAAGAGAGTGATTAATGTATTCGACATCAGTACCACAATCAATGTGAATACATTTTATTTAAGATGAAAGTTGTTTTTTTAGTAAGTTGTTTGAACTGAATGAAAATGTGCAACTTCTGATTTTCCTCTCATTGGAAACAACCATACATAACGGGAGAAATCATCAATAAGCAGTAACTAATATTTGTATCCATGAGAAGATAGAGTTGGGGAGGGACCCCATTCATTAGAGTGTAAGAGAGTTATAGATACATTTGTGATTGCTAGAAGGTAAGAAAGATAACTTGTGGCGCTCTTAGAGGCCATACAAGAAAAGCATGAAGACAATTAAGCTAGAATTTGAAGCTCCTAATTGTTTTTGGACATAATTGATGTGGTTCATATGTGAGGATGGTCGAGATATTTGTGCTAGTGAAGGTCGGGTGAGAGAGACGTGGTGAGATCTTTGGGAGCAGACTACGAAGAAGAATGCAACAGGTTTAGGCCATTACGGGCAGGTCCCTGAAGGATACAGTTATGATGCTGATCAATACTTTTGAAACTCGAGGCATCAAAAGAAATGAAAAGGTTATTATCATAAGTGAGCTTGTATATTGAGAGTAGACTATGAGAGATATGAGGAGTATGAAGAAGCTGAGATAACAATAACTTACATGTAGGAAGAGGTAGTAAGCCTTATCCGGTATGAAATATGTGAGTATTATTACTGTTTCTAGCAGTAACTTGATCAGCTCCTGTGTTGGTTGTGGGTTGGATAAAAATTTCAATGCTTGATGTAAGGTGAGATGAAGCACCATGCATTTTGAGGGAGAGTGGAGAAGGCTACCATGGATGAGTTTTTTATGGAGATATTGTGTAGCTCATTATTTAGATGTATAACGTGTGATCTGTTTGTGGCCTGGAGACGGTGTTCTAAAGTGTTCCATATGTCGCAGCAGGTGTTAAGATAATGAGCATATGGAAGAATGGAGGAGGTAAGAGTGGAGCATAGAGTAGCTTGCAGATTTTGGTCGATGAGAAATCATTGTCTGTAAGCAAAGTTTATACTAATGGTGGAATATGGATTGGAAATGTTAGATGGATGTATTGCGGTAGTACTATAGAGAAATCCGGAGAACCCATTGGCTGAAAAAAGCTTGAGAATATGAGATTTCCATATGGAGTATGTATCATTTGAGAGTTGTGTGGGAACTATGATTTTGATATTGGAGATGACAAATTTTAGAAAAGAAGAGATGTGAGGATTAGAGGAGTTGGAGCTGTGTACCGTCGTCGAGTTGTGAAGTTGCAGACCGCTCCATACTGTATATACAGTAAGGTATCACGGTTCTGATTCCATGAAAAAAACTAATGTTGCATATGTTTATCTTTTGGATTATAACAATAGCAGAATACATCAGGTTAATTGAAATTACCATTTACACTTTACTGTGTAAAAGAGTGTATGTAAGGACTAGAAAAAAGTTGTACTCTTAAGCATAAGGTTGATGTTTATTTGGTTGTTATGATTCTATGGTGTACGTAGATATACTCGTGCTACTCCACGAACTAAGGTGAGTGACACTCACTATTACCCATAACTATTATTTTTTAGGTTTTATTGAATATTGCATGAATTGAATAGGGCAATGAGAGCTGGTGGTGGTGGGGAGCTGTGGTTCGTGGCAGCGAGCGATGGCCAAGATGATTTTCATTTTAAAATAACTTGTTAGGGAATGAACCCATGTTTCATCATATGATAATTTGTTAGGATTAATCCTTAACAATCAAAGTATTAACCATAAAGATTAAGCCTTAACAATCTCACCCAAGACAAGCAAAGCTATAGATGTTTGATTCATTCATGTTGCTATGTGTTGATGATTCTGGTTTATTCTTCTCTTAGTCATTAGCATTTACTGACCAAGAAAAGCAATAGATGTATGAATTAGAAATTAAATTCATTTAAAAGATTAAAGAGAAATAGTTTTCAATCATATGTTTATTGAGATTTCAGTCTTTTAGCAGTCAAGCAGTGCCAGCAGAACTAATCATCCAAGGCCTCTTCTTCTTCCTGTAAACTGCAACAACATCATAAGAACGGTGTTAATGCTAACGGTCTGTGAATTGTGATCCTTCATTACAATATTTTTAAAATGAATAGTGGCTTTCTGTTATCTTAGATTTATATTAATTTGATGGATTAATGAAAACAATACGAAGAATATATATAGGTAGATAGCAAGCCTCCTGATAAATGATCAAAAACTAATTTTGGTTGTTTAACACTGATAGAATTAAAAAAAAATGTTCTGTAAGCACAGACTAATCTAAAAAAAATGAAATAGGGGAATATCCTCCCACAAAAACTCCACAGGCCTGAGTGGCAAATTGAGATCAAACAACACCGCCTTCCTCTCCTCGTCCTCAACATCAACCCTCTGATCAACCGCCGCCGCCGTCGCAGCGTCGGAGTCGCGCCTATGCCGTCTCATATGCCCTCCCAGCGCTTGCCCCATCAAGAACTCCATTCCACAAACAGGACAACAATGTACCTTCTTCCTCTCCGGAAACGTCGCCAGCTCAAGCTTTTTCCCAGCTCTTATCGGCCTGTTGTGACTTGTCCGGTGTCCTCCGAGCGCCTGAAAAGTAGGAAATTTACGGCTACAGGTCTTGCACTCGAACAATCGCCGGCGCCAAAGCGCAGGCTTTTTTACTCCGCCACTGGAGCGAAGTAGAAGGAGATTCGCCATTAGATATTGCTTGAATAAATGCCTCGAAATGGATATATATAGGTAGAGATAGACCAGTGAACTCTGTAAGGAGAGTCGAAGCTAAACAAAATTTTAAAAATAAAAAAACTATATGTTTTGTCCAAATTTATTTATTTTTTTATAGGTACAATAAATTTTTAAATATCATAGAACTTTAAATTAATTTTAAATATGTGTATTAAAGCATTAACTGAGATTTTTTATACATAGGATGCAAATTATTTAAATAAAGTCTGATTAGTTATTGCTTATAATAAAGTTCCTCATTGCTATTCAACATACCTTTTGTTTATTTTGAATATTTATATTGCTAGTTTTTATAGCTTTTTGGGGAAAATTTTGGTCTTTTCCCTTTTATTGGATGAGTATGTTCATGTGTATGTTTCTATCAAAAAATTTTGTTAAAAAGTTCTTTCATGTTGATCTTTGAGAGAATTTTGATTTTGGATATCTTATTGTTAAAATTGTTATGTTTCCCTCTATGATGAATTTCATTGATCACATTAGTAATCAATTTTTTTTGATGTCATTGTATTCTTTTATGACTTCTTTACTCTATTCTGACATACATATATGTGTATGTTTCATGTACGATTAAATATGAAGCTTGATGTTTGATTGGAAACCTCTCTCAAAGTTTGGGAAGATCGAGTATGAGTGAAGCTTAAATGTTATAACTAGAAATAAGAACTCTAAAGATTCAACAAATAAGACGTCAAACTTAAACCGTCGGTTTTACCAATCTCTCTCAATATCAAGAGGTTAATCGTAGCTAATCAAAAGTTAAAGGTAGGTTTAAACTTGAAGTCCATAGAAATCCTCAAGGGAAAGGGATTGTCCTCCTCCTAGAAGCTGAAACTAAGAAACAATTTGATGGCTGTAGAAGACTTCAAAAGACCTAAGATTAAGAAAGAGATTGTTTATGGCTTCTTGAAGAAGTTTCATTTGGTGTATCATCAGGCTAGAGTCATCATCGAATGAATTTTAGTCAAGAATCTTAAGACTTCGCTTTGGACATTGAAGATGATGTAAAAGAAAACTAATCAAGTTGATCCTTATTGATTTGACAGAGAATATGCTAATATTCTATAGATTCAATTATTCTAACACATATTTAATAATTGCATCGAAATTCGTGTTTGAGCGGATTAATTTTCTAATCAATATTTCTAATAATAAAATTAACAAAAAAAATTACACTAACATAGAATGAACTATAAGAAAAACATCACTAAATGATCCTCTTTTATAAAAACATCAAAAAATTACCCATTAAACAAGAATAAGTATATTCCAAAAATAAATAAATTTATTTAATCATTCAAATAAAAACACATAAAAAAATTTCATGTCATATAGCACCGAGATATAAGGAAAAGCCCAACGCGCAGATTTGTCCTTCTCTTCACTCCATTCACATCTACAAGTCTGCAAGTTCACACTCCTTAACCAACATATTGAAGACTTGAACTTTCCTTAGTTCAAAAAAAAACAAAATCTTTTACATCATTTTCTCTAATTGCCAGCTAATAGAAAATAACGAGGGATTTGATGTATTCATTTGGCATGCGGGTCCTGCAAGCAAGCCTTGTTAGTTAGTACGGGGTCACAAGTTAACGCGTCCTTATGACTTCTCATTAGTTCCTTTAAGTCCTTCACTTGACATTGACATAATGAACTATTATTATATTTGCATGATAGTGTTACAACAAACAATAAAATTTCGTTTGAGACAAATTTTTTATTGCTGTAATAAATCATTGATAACAATAAAAAAGTTGTTACAAACGGAGCCTAAAGCATGTAGGTACCTTATTTTGGTTTATTGATAGAGAGTTTTGACTATCAATTAAGATATTTTGGGTTCTAATTTTGTGTATGTGACATGTCCCAAAGAAAATCATTGATAAATGTTAATATGTAGGTTTTCTTTTAATTTATAAAAGAAAAAATTTGATATATATATACACACACATACGAGTACAAATATATTAGATTGAGGTTTTGTTTGGGATGACTTTCATATTACATTCTAAAATAATTTTTTAGTATAAAAATTTTGTAAATTATAATTTTTTTTGTAATAAAAAGCTGTTTTAGAAAGAAGAAAGAAAGTTGTCCTAAACGAAACCTGAGTTCAAGGGTGAATCTACAGTGGAGGCCGTGCCCCATAACTAAAAATCAGTCCATTTAAATTATACTAATATAATTATTAAGTTATAAGATTAATTTTGATTTTTAAAACAAATCAGTTTCAGCTAATTAGGCTTCGCTTCTGAGTTCCGCCTCCGCCTCGGGAGATTATTTGGGTCGGACACCTAACACATCTTACATTCGGTATTCACAATACTGACCAGTACCGAGCTCGGTACTGTAAAGTACTGAATACCGAGCAGTACTAAGCTCGGTACTTAGCAGTATCGAGTTTGATACTACTTGGCACTGCTCAGTACCGAGCTCAATACCGAGCTCAGTACCAAGTAGTAGGTGATGTGGCGCATTTTCATTGGGCTCCGAACGCGTCCGGTGTCCGAACCCAATAATTTGCCCTCCGCCTCAGCCCAGTTTTTTTTTTTTTTTTTTTTGGCTGACTTGACAATATGCTTTTTATTTCTATATCTCTATTATCTCTAGGGCTGTCAATAATTGACACGACCCGAAATTTTCGGGTTGGACCCGACCCGTTTGAAAAACGGGTCGGGTTCGGGTTCATAAAAATGACACGAATTGAATTTTGGGTCGTGTCCGGGTTGACCCGGTAACCCGTTACCGACTCGTTTGACACGTGAAATTATTTCACACGGAGATAACTTAAGTCGCGTGTTAGGGTTTTACGCGAACCATTTTCATTTCACGCGCCGTAGCTCTCCAGCCTCTCCTCTTCTTCGCTGCTTTGTCTAGGGTTTCTGGAGTTCTCTTCTCTACAGATCTCCACGATCTGTCTCTGGTTTCCTCTTTTCTCCTTCTCTGGCATATTCTTGGTCTGTGGTTTCATCCTTTCGTGGTGTTCATCGTGCACATCTGCTTTGGCTCAACAGGAATACTTACATCTATCACTGTTTGTATCTCTCTTCCTTTTCCCTTTCTTCTCCTTTTAGAAGCATGATATATGAGATTATGAGCATAGGAGAGATTTGTCTTGCTGTGTTGCGAAGTTCTGGCTTGATTTTCTTGTTTTTTGGGGTTAGGGTTTTTCTGATATTCTGGTGCAAACGAGCCAAGTTGAGCTCGATTTTATGGTTTTTTTTTTGTCAGTTCCGGCTGGTTTTTCTTCTGTTCACTTACTACTATATTTCTGTTCAATCGAGCCATGTCGAGCTCTATGTTCTGGTAATTCTGTGCAAATGAGCCAGGTCGAGCTCTATATTCATGTATTTTTCTCATTATGTGCTATTTTTGCTGTTATTTCTGTGCAAATGAGTCAGGTCGAGCTCTATGTTCATGTATTTCTCAGATGTTTATCATGTTTCTGCTGTTATTTTTGTGTAAATGAGCCAGGTCGAGCTCTATGTTCATGTATTTCTGTGCTGTTGAGCATGTTTCTGCTGTTATTTTTGTGCAGTTTCTACTATTATTTCTGTGCAGTTTCTGTTGTTAATTATGTGAAGCTACTACTGTTATTTATGGGCACTTTCTGCTGTTATTTCTCTGTAGTTTCTACTTTTATTTATGTGCAGTTTCTGCTGTTATTTCTATGCAAAAGAGTCAGGTCGTGCTCTATGTTCTGTGTGCATTTTCTGCTGTTATTTCTGTGCAGTTTCTATTGTTATTTCTGTCCAATTACTGCTATTTTTTCTGTTCAGTTACTGCACTTAGTTTAGGGTTTAGAGTCCTAATTATTTTGATGAGTTGTTGTTCAACAACACATTAAGAATTTGCAATTATTTGCCCATTATTAGTTATTACTTATTACTAAGTATTTGGAGTAACAAGCATTCAACCCATTAAGTATTGAAGTCATACTTCTTTTTAGTTTAGGATGGTTGGCTTGTGCAGTAAGTTGGCCGTTATAAAGACTCAATGTGTTATGTGTATTTTTTTAAAAAAAGAAATTTAACAAATAGCATTGTGAAGTTGTAATATTTTCTAATTTTTGTTAGATGGAGGATTCCAATATCATTCATGGAAATTCTTCTTTTGCTGAAAATGAAGAACCCCAGACTTGTGAAATACCTGTAGAGCCCTCTAACGATCAATGTAATGATGCGACACTTACTAAGAAACGGCGAAGAATGACCTCAGTTGTTTGGGGCCATTATGAGATGTTACCTATTACGAAAGATGGAAAATAAAAATGTAAATGCAAGAAATGTGGTACTACTTATCTATGTGATAGCAAAAATAGAACCGGTAATCATAGACGTCACCTCGAAAATTGTAAGAAAAGAAATATGCGTGATATAAGACAGTTGATTTTACAAACCAACACTGAATCTTCAGTATCAATGTCTGACATCAAGGAGATGAAGATTTTGTAAATTGTAATTATGGTTTGACATTTTTAAAAATTGTAATTATTTATGTAATTTATTTGATAGTTTAATATTTTGTATAATTTGTATATTGTAATTAACAAATTGATTTTGATTCTTAAATAAAATTTTTATTTATGCAAATTTCTTTATATAATTTTCTGTGTTTGTGCTTTTGAATTTTTTTTTTGAAAATAAATCGGGTTAGCAGGTCATTCCGGGTTGACCCGAACCCGACTCGGGTCGGGTTCGGGTCCTCAATATTGACCCGAATCCATTACCGGGCCGGGTTCGGGTCAACACGTTTAGCTTCGGGTCGGTTCGGGTTCGACACGAACCCGACCCGTGACCCGATTTTGACACCCCTAATTATCTTTGCCCTCTCTCTCTCTTCTTTCTCTCTCCCCACCCTGCCCCTCTCTTTCTCTCTCTCTCTCTCACCCGCTGGTTTTTTTGGGAGGAGGGAATTGATTCATTTTTTTTAATAAATCTAAGTAAGTAAATTAATTAGTTTAATTATATTAAATTTATAATTATAATTTTATTTATTAAATGTGAACCATTATATCTAATTAATCTAATAAAAATAATTTAGAATTAATAAACAATTATTTTAAAATTTGGTATATTATAATCTTATACTAATTTAATTAAATTAATCTAAATATAATTCAAAATTAAGACTTAATTTAATTAATTCAAATAAAATAACCTTAACTATAAAAACAATTTATTTGAACTCAATTTAATAATAACTCTCTGAAAAATATTAATTTTTTTAATAAATAATAAGATATAGAATGATATATCTATTGTTTTTTAATAGAAATGCATATGATTTTAGATGTATTTTCATAATTTTTTGTTAAAAATATATCTCATGATAAGTGATTATATTGAATAAAAATTATATTTTGAGAGTAATTTAATGATTAATGTTAATTTGTGTTCCCATACAAAAAAATTTCAGGCTCCGCCCCTGCCTGAGTTAATTAAATTATACTACCATCATAAATTAGTTCAATCAAGTCAGCAAGCCTCTAAAAATAGATTTAATTCATGATAGAGTTAAAGTTTAGGGAAGAAGGAAGTTGATAAACTTGACAATTGAAATTGTTATGGCTAATTGCTAATTATGGCCATTTTTTTTATAAATTTTGTAATAATTTTTTTTTAAAAAGTAATTAGAAAATTTCCCCAAAAGAAATCTCAATTAAGAAAGCAATTATCTGTTCTTGGAAAACGCGTGTACTGTTAGCCTAATCATAAACTTCCAATCACCGGCAGTGATACTTCCAAAATTATTTCCAATCCGATTCAAACTTATTTTAGGTTTTATTATCAAAAATCACAATGATTTTACACAAATTTCAAGGTATATTTGAATTGAAAATAGTTAAAATTTAATTTGTGATCATTCGAACACTGATCTTAGCAAACGTATTATCGAATTGAACGTTTCGGTAAGACGAACACGATGACATCAAAATTGGTCCAATCTGAATTCAAATGGGATTGAATTAAAGGACTGGAGCTTATTTGAAAGCTTAAAAGCATTAATTGGATGACAAATTATTATTCAAACATGATATGATTATAGTCGAATCAAGTGGCTCAATGAGATGAATCTAACAAGCTCAAGATCACTCAATTCAGACGCATTAAGACATTTAAATGCTTGATGAAAGTTCTATGATCAAAGGAATCACTATGAGTCATCTAATAGAACATTCCAATTTTACTCTGGATATTCTCCAAATTTATTGAACATGTCACTCCAAAAAATTATTAATAGACCTCCATTCTTCAAATGAGGAAAAGAGGAAGAGAAGAAAAAAAAGCTTTCTAGCATTTTCCAGCCATTCTCGTTGTCGACTACCATTAACTATTGCTGTCGACAACCACCAGTTACTACCACCAACAACCACCGTCATCTCCTAATTATTATCAAGATTTTACCTTGTTGTTGGGTTTCTTTATCCGTCGGTGGAAACTTTATAAAATTCCTCCTAGGAAGATTAAACCCTATTATTAGATGTAAATATTTGATCTTTGTATTGTTCCTCTTCTTCAACAATGAAGAAGGGAATATCTTTGCATCACTTACTACATAGTGGATTTTGCAATAGGTTTAGGCCATGCGATCTTTTCAATATCCAGGTTTTTCAAGTAAAAAGTTCTCTGGTCTTACCATTTTTATATATTCGTGTTAAATCTATGTACGCCGCTAAGACGTGAAATATACACTCTACCAACTCAAATTTTCTAGCACGCAACATTATATATATAATATGCATTGAGATATGTGCCTAATCAAATTGATTCTTGATGGTTTATCGAGTGCAAAGTAAATTTATAGTATTCAAAATACTTTTAGAGTCATTTGATTGAGTGTAAAATAATTGTAGTTCATCTTTTCTTTTTTTATATTTTCCAATATTGATGATTGGTAGCTGGCGGTGGCAAGAAGAGGCAACGGTCGGTGGTGGAATGACAGTTGGTTGGGAGCGGATGGATAATGGTCGTCAAAAGCGATGACCAACTATAAATGGATGTTAGAGGTGAGGAAGATGTGATTTTAAAATTTTAGAATAAACTAAAAATCAGCTGAGATTTATGCTTGGTTTGAGACGGCTTTCTTACTGCTTTCTAAAACCACTTTCTAGTTCCAACTACTAAAAAGCTGCTTCAAAAAACAATTCCATACAAAATTTTAGTCTTTGAACTTATATTTTATCCAACCAACACTAGTATTTTTAAAGCTTAAGTAGTTAAAATAATTCATACAAGAAATTACCCCAACTAAATAACCAATTAATTTTGGGGCTGTATGTAGAAAGGGGCGTTAAATAGAATGAAATTTCTAACTTAAATAAGTGATCAAAAGAGATTGAATGATATTTTTTGTCCAAACAAAATCCTTAAGATGATTTCAAATGTCAGCTCATTTTTATTTTTTATTCCATTTTGGATCTTCACAGCATTTTTTATTCCTTTTAAGAAGAGACATTTTCTTAGATCCATTTGATGTTTCATACATAATAGATAATTAAATAAGAGAATGTGTGTTGCTTTCTCACCTACTCATTCATTATGTTCAAAGCAAGTCTTCACTACATAAATTTATTGACTCCCAACAAAGCTAAGTCAATATTTTAGAATAAATTTATTGCATGTTTCTCAATTAAGGGTGGATTTTTATATTATATATAGTTTTATAATTTTTTTTACCCAAATCTAGAAGTGAATCGCCATCAATCTCTCCTATATTCCTTCATTGCATGTGAATTTTGACTAATGGATCATGTTTGAGTTGCCTCGAATTTGGTTTAACTCTAATTTGTTCATATGCTTGATCGTTGTATGCTTCTCAGATATGTCGGGGGTTCAAGAGGGAAACGCCCCTGATAGGGTTCGACCTGCCCAGGGGATAAATTTTGATTGTAGGGGAATCTTTGGAATTCTGGTTGTTTTTCCGTTGCCCTATTTTATCTCTATATATAAATATGTTGTAAAGGGTTTTGGGTTTGTAAGCCGTTTATACTCCGCCTCTTCTCTATAGTGAAGCTGTTCTCCCTTCTCCTTGTGGTTTTTTCTAGATTCGAATTTTCCATGTAAATATCTTGTGTATGTGTGTGTTTTGTAGATCGTAATTTATTATTTCTCTTTGTGGTTGGTTCATCATTCCCTAAGGCATCATATAGACTCAATATTAGTAGAACTACAAAATGCTAAAAATTACAGATAAAAGCAAAAGCAATTTTATATTAAGGCTTCGTTTGGGACGATTTTTTCGTTGCTTCTTAAAGCAGCTTTTTAGTACAAAAATTTTAATTTTTGTACTAAAAAGTTGTTTTAAGCAGCATCAAGGAAGCCGTCTCAAATGAAGCCTAAGTCGTTAAGCAAAGCAGCCTTTTATAAGAAATTTATTTAGCTAAGTGTTAAATTTGATATTCCATGATTGCATAAAATATTTGGGATCAATTGGATTTTTTATTTTTATTTCTTTCAATATAAACCTCAAATTTGTTTTTTAATTATTTTTATTTTTTAAAATAAAAAAATTGTTTTTAAATGCTTTCAAAATAAAATTTTAATATTTTGATTATTTAAAAAAATAATAATTATCACCATCAACTACCTCCACCGACAATAGTCAACTATCATTGCCGAGTGCCGACTACATGCAACCACCTTGGCCTTCGACAGTCACTGCTATCATCAAAGTCTAATTAGGACTTCGTTTGAGACAACTTTCTTACTGCTTTTTTACATCAGCTTTCTAGTACAAAAAATTTTGTACTATAAATATGCTTTAAGAGGCAATAAGAAAACCGTTTCAAATGAAGCACAAGTGTAAAAGCAACCTCACCAACAACCATCAGATTTACATCATAAATAAACAAACATACTTTTAGATATCAAATATGTTGTATTTTATTTTTATGTCATAAAATTAATAAAATTAAATTAAAATTAAGAACAAAAGTAATCCTAAACTAGCACTAAATAAATAATCATAAATGGGCTTTTTCCAAACAAGCATAAAATTGTTTATGGATAACATCATCAAACATTTATCCCACTTCATGAGATGAAGCATTTTTCTCTATTGTCTTATTAAGAGATAGAGTTATTAACATCATCAAACAGTTATATTTCTCTATTGTCTTATTAAGAGATATAGTTACATCATCAAACATTTATCCCACTTCAAGATATCAAAGCAGTTGATTGGCTCATTCCATACTAGAAAAATCGCAATAAATCCTTTGATAATACAGATTCCTATTTATCAAAGATATCCCACAATCGAGACGATTGGCTGAATCCCATGAAACCATTTAATAGAAGCTCATTGATATCTTCTTTTTATAAAACAAATCAACTTTGATTCTTAAATGATCCACATCATTTCTGATTCTATTTGTAAAAACTTCTAGAGATTTATCTAGCAATAGTTTTGACCTATTAGTTTATGAGAGATTTACATACATACTGTCATATTTATTTATTTTTAAGTAAATTATATTTTTATGCATATATTTTAATATCGTTGAAATACTCAAATGTTATTTAAATAAAAAATAAAAATTAGATGATATACGTGTAGTCCCCTGGGCTTATTTAGATGGAAGCAACAATTAAAGCCCACAACGCCCCCCAATAGACTAGGCCCATGGGCTTCTTTAGAACTAGGCTTTCAAAAGAGGCCTGCTACACAAGCAGGCTAGCTCATGTCCGGCTTTCTGGCACAATTCACATTGAAAACTTGTTAGGGTTTTTTCTATTTTGCGATGGATGCTTCGAGGCTTCTCAAGGAGAAGAAGTTCTGGATTGCTTCCTTCATAGTTGTTTGGGCTGCAGCCCTTCAGGTCTTCGTGTGTAATGATGATTATTCTCGTTCGAAAGCTTTCTGTTTCCTTACCCCCAAAACGTTTGTGTTAAATTTCTTCTTCTTTCGCAGGGCCATATGATGTGGATGCAGAAGCAAGATGCTTTCAAACATAAATTTGGTGATCTAAGCGGAAACAAAGAGGAGGAGGATTTGAGTGCTTCTTAATCGGAGGTGATTGCCTTTGAAACTTGAAAAATAATCGATCTTGTAAAGGGAAAGGGTGCAATATTTTTTTAATTCCGCTGGTGGATTTAGTTCTGTCTATCGAAGTTTCTGAAGTTGGTACATTATAAATGTGATTATTTTTTATATTTATATTTCGCAAGTTGGATTATAAGATCAACAAAAACAAAAATATTCGGTTCTGATAATAAATTTATGATCTGCAACCATGGGTACCTGAGAAATAAAGGATTTTTATTAGGTGTGATTTAAATACACATATAGGTTCTAATAGGATGAGGTATCTGATGATTCATGATGGCCATGAAATATAAGATACTATGCAATGTGAGAAGCCATAAGTAATTTCATAGTATACTATAATCTTGTAATAACAAATGCATGCTTTATGACATGAGAAGAGTATTTGATAACCTGCCCAAACTAAGGTTTCGTTTGGGACAATTTGTTTTTCTACTTCTAAAAATAACTTTTTAGTACAAAAATTAAATTTTTTTTACTAGAAAGTTTCTTTAAAAGGAGTAAAAAAGTTTAGAAGCAGTAAAAAAGCCATCCCAAATGAAGCCTAAGCCGCTGAATCAGAATCAGACTTCATGTTATTTAGAAGGAAAGAAAACAAAATGTAAGATTTTAAAATGATTCTAGAAGATAGTTTGACCTCATAAGGATAGAGTAGATGTTATGTATAAGAGCATAAAGAAAAGATCTATAGAAATAATTGCCATTTGACAGTGAAATTCGAAAGGTGAAAAGTTATTAATATTTCAACATGTGCTTTTAGAGAGACAAATTAGAATTCTTCATTTGAGCTAAATTTGATGTGCAATAAGATGCGTAGTTTCATTAAAAAAAAAAATACATGTTTTTTGAAAGTCTAGAAGTAGACCATATAGTTATTAGGATATTTGATAGCAGAATGAACAAATACAAAGTTTTATTCAGGAACAAAAGAGATGTGCTTTAAAAGTGGTGAAAGTTAAATATTATGAAGACTTATAATTATTATAAACAAACTATAAGTCTTTCAAAATGTTGTGAGCAAATAAAAAGCTATAGTTGGTCTAATTTATCTATCTAATAAGTATGGTGTAGAAAAAGTGGAAATTTAGATTAATAAGTTTGCTATGACAAAATATAAAAGATCTAGAGGCTTTGATAGGGTAGGTAAATTAGAAGAAAGATGATAAAATCTTAGTTAAATATCAAGGTGACATCAAAGAAAGGTGAAAATGCTATTTTGAGAAAACTTTAATTGAATTTTTAGGAGAAATTTATTTTTAAAGCACATAATGAGCCAATAATGAGTTGTATTATAGATTGATCCAAATGAAAATTGAAGTGATGTTAGCTTTATTGAAGATGCATAAATTTATAGCTTCAGGTTTAAATGGGATATCTCTTGAGTTTGGAGATTTACAGGGGATATAGCTTGTGATTTGGTTAATAGCTTTATTCATGAAATTATTAAGGCTAAGAGAAAATAAATTAATTTTTTATGCATTTTGATTGGAATATTTAAGAATAAATTATGTATTTGAGGTTATTATTATCATTGGGGAATTCAAAATATGAGTCCTAATTAGAACATAGATAGAAGAATATGCTAATTTTGTATTAAAATTTTGATTTTATGAATGAAAATTCTTCTAGCTAAATAAAGTTTTTGACACTATAATTAACAGAAAAGTATAGAGGGCAAAGAGAACATCTTGACATGATTTTTATTGATTTTGAGGAGAGAATGATCATTTACCACAACAATTGATTTGTTGTACATTAAGAAAAAAATATTTATATCGGTGATATGAGATTATTAAAGATGTGTGTGATGGTGAACTTCTTTGCAAGAGTAATGGTTCAAAAATTACAAAAGAATTTCCAATTATGGTATGGGTACATCAAGAATGAATATTGACTCTACATTTTTTTTTTCATTGGGCCATCGGTTATAGAAATACTTACAAAAGATAATATGTGAGATGACTTAGGCTTTGTTTGGGATGACTTTCTTACTACTTCTTATTTATAATATAAAAATTTTATTTGTTGCACTAGAAAAAGTTGTTTTAAGAAACAGTAAAAAAGCCGTCCAAAATGAAGTCTTAGAGTATGTTTTCTGCTTTTGGCAAAACATGTGCTAAAAATAGTGAAAATTAGGATAATAGCTAATATTTAGAATATATATTGGCTTTGAATTTGTCAAAAAAAAAAACTATATAATATGCAATTTTAATGGTTATAATATTAACACTTCCTAGTTAAAAGCTTTAGAACATAAGGTGATATCTAGGTACTATAGGTTTAAATGCCATATATTTATTATTTAAAAGAACTTGAGATAGATGAGAATATAAATCAAGAGTTAGGGCTTAACGATTAAAACTGAGAAGTACTTTGGGAATATTATGTGATATGAGGATATTATAGAGATTTGAAGGCAAATTTTATGAAATTAAAACTAAGCCAGCTATTTTTTATGAATAAGAGTGTTCAACAATGAAAAATTCATTGATAACCAAGTTGAGTCTAGTAAAAAAAATTATATAATATTAAGATAGATTTGTGATAAAACTATGAAGGATAATTTAACTCATGATTATGTTAAAGGAATGGTTGGTGTGATCTCTATTGAACTTTTTTATCAATTTGACATCATACTGCTTTGATGGTGAAATTCAAGTTGAATGGTCTTAATTTGCCAATTAGATGTTGCATTATCAAAAAAATAAACAAAAATGAAATAAGTGGAGAAATGCCATTATCCATATGGAAGGTTGTGAATCTTATATTGATTTTGTGAAACTATAAGGCAGGTTCTCTGGTGAAATTATTCTGGTCGGATATGGACGTCGTCCAGAGGCGAATCAAAATGCACCATGTCACCCGTTTGATGTGCACCGCGGCTATGTACCGGGTGACATGACACATTCTAATTCGACTCCGAATAATCCCGTATCCGCACAGAATAATTTCTCGGTTCTCTGATATTTTAACACTTCAACTTTATTCATGATTTAACTAGTTTGGCACCAGCTGTGTGAGTTGTACCTACGAAACAGGAGTGTAAGTTATATCTTCGAAGCAATGGAAAGGGTAAGAGTGATTTAGACGGTATGTCCCTACAAACTAGACAAAGAGGAAGTACCCATAGGGCTAGGGTATCTAAATGATACCAGAAGATGCTCAGGAAGGAGGCAACGCTAAAGGAAAATGGTAAGCATTTGTTTTGAAAATGTTTGCTAGAGTTTGAATCGACACCAATTGTATCCTGGACAAATATATTGCCTTAAACCAAACAAACCAAACAGGAGATGGCAAGTGATGATATTGGTTTACATACTGAAATGAATCATAGTGTTGAATGATAAAAGATTTTCTTCTGCAACTCTGGAGTTCATGATTAAAACTGTAAGAACATCAATTATTCTTATTAACTTGCATGTATCATGGCAAAGCATCTTACTGCCCAGAAAACTTCTTTTCTGGCACAACTTTTAAAATGTTTTGAGCCTTACCAAATGCATAAGAGTTTCAGTTTCCTTAACAAAGGCATTTTCATAGCAGCTGTCAATTATGCTTGCTAGCTTTCTTTTTCATATCTAAGGCAAATCTGATTGTGTAGGGTTGTCAACGGGCTGAGTTGAGCTCTATGTGGGGTTTGAATTCTGAAATGTTTTGGTCAGATGCATATAAATGGGTCGAGTTGAGCTCGAGCAACCCTTAAATTTGAGCTTGACTAATTCATCTAGTTCAAAGTTCAATTCAACAAATTCGAATTGGCTTGCGGACTAATTTATTGTGAAAGGGAAAAAGGATTCAATTCAAATAGCTATTGTAATAAAATGTTAAATAGAATTAGAAAAGAAAGTGAGATTTTTTTAACTGGTTTAATAATTATGTACTTGAGCACAATTTTAATGTATTTTAAGTATATTTTATCTTATATTGTCATGCAAGTTTTGCTCGTAAGCTCATGAGTTGAGTTGGGACCGGCTCAATCTTGACTTCTGAGCTCATCGAATGTAATAATGTACTCAATATGTTAAAAAGAATTAGAGAACAATTAGCGTGATTTCTAAAATTGTTTTAATAACTATGTACTTAAGCACTCAATTTTTAATGTATTGAGCAAGCTTTGCTCACGAAGTAATGAGTTGAGTCGGAGTTGACTCCATCTTGCTTGTTAGTTAATCAAGTTTAACTTATAGACTATTTTTCAAGCTAAGCCTGAGCTCACTCATAAGTCATTGACTCAACTGCACTCCTCTCTACAAATTAGTGAAGAGTTTCTTGTAATTTAGGATATATTTGAGATGGTTGTTATAAGGTTAGTTTTGAAGTTCTTATAGAGAAAATAACTTCGTTATTATGATTATAAAAAGCCGTTTTTCATCATAAAAGTTTCTAAAAACAGCGAGAAAGTATCAAGAGAGTATTGCCTAAGAGGTTTGGTTTGGGACAACTTTCTTGTTCTTTCTATAGAAGTTTCTGGAACAAAGATTTTTTTTTTTTTAGAGAATTTTTGTATTAAAATATAGCTTTAATAAGCATTAAGAAAGCCGTCCTAAACGAAGCATAAATTTTGATTTATGTTTGAAAAGTATAGCAACTGCAAATTTGTTTAAAATAGACGCTTATATTAAAACAAAACCTACTTTTGAGAATGCAAAATAAAAATTAAAAAGTTTTTTTACAAAACTCTTTCAATAAAAAAACATAATACCATAAGTTAAAATTGATATATCATCAAAAAATTATATTGATCGGGCATGAATCTTAAGGCAAAATCAAATTGGAAGCTTCAAAAATTAAATCTGAGACCATTTGAACTCTTATTTTATCAAACTTGTAGTCAAACTGAACATCTCGAAAATACAAACACAATGACATCAAATTTGACAAAATCCAAGTTAAAATGAGTCTAAATGAAAGACCCGAAGCGCATTTGGAAGGTTCAATCCATAATTTGGATTACCAAATAGTTTCCAAACGTGACATGCTTATAGTTGAATCGAGCGGCTCGACGAGACGAATCCGACGAGCCCAAGATTGTCAAATTCTGATATCATTAAGACATCAAGGGAATCAACATCGGTTGTCTATTCAAACCACTCTCAATTTACATTCGATTTTTCTCCTATTTAGCGGTCATGCCACTCTCAGAAAACTATAAATAGATCCCTTATTTTTCATAAGAGGGTGCTAAATAAGAAAGAAAAGGTAGAAATAAAAAATTTAGCTCTAATTATGCATTTTATTTATTAAATGATGAAGGAGTTCAATCTATTAGTCTTCTCCACTCTAATGATATTTTCAATTTTCTATCTAAGTTTATATTTAAATCAGGCCTTTTTTGTATTTTATGCCGATTTATTTTCTTTCTATGTTTTTTTTTTTTTCGCGGGGACAATTTATGCCTAAAAGTTCTTCAAATTATCAATTATTGTGATTTTTTTTAACCTTCAGAGTCAACAACAACAACAACGACAACAACAAAATAATTGTCAAAATGGTGGGAGAAATTAAAACTATTGCTCGAGAATCCTTAAAGGGCCTTAATGTCCTCTCAGGTTCTCCTCACTGTCCTAGAAGAACCAGCATTAAAGAAATCTCAAGACGATCATTTCATCTCATTCAATTATTATGACATGGAGAGGATTCATAATCCACAGCAAGATCCACTTGTTATCAATGCTGACATTGGTGATCCTTGCTATAATGTTAAAAGAATTCTTATTGATAATGAAAATTTCGTTGATGTTTTATTTTACCCTACATTTCTCAACTTGGTTTTGATTAGAGAAAAGCTTCCAAGCAGTTGGAGGATCATTATACGGATCGGTAAAGGTTGAAAGAACAATCATGCTTCCAGCAATTTTAAGTGAATTCTCTCGACAAACAACACATATAATTTAGCTCATAGTAGTTAAATTTGAAGCAGCATACAATGTTATATTTGAGAGACCCGTATAATTAATCTTTGGAGTTGTGTTGCATCTAAAAATAAAATTTCTAAATCAATAAAAAATAAAATAAATGCCTTAATGAAGTTTTATAATAAAATACATTTTAAAACAAAATATAAAACCGTTTCCTCTCTCCCCCCTCTCATCTATCTACTCTCTATCCCTACTCATCTTTCTCCACATCACACACACACACACTCTCTCTCTCTCTCTCTCTCTCTCCCCATCTCTTTTTCTCTCTTTCAATGGAAAAATTATTACGCACAGGACTGGATTTGTTCTGAGACCAATAAAAATGCGTCAAATCGCCCCAAAAATTTACCGCGTTCGGTTAGCTGTACCGAGCGCGGAACCGAATGGTTCTCCCGTCCAGTGTACGCACAGAATAATCACTCTAGCTCCTCTCAATGCCATCTTTTGCGCCTTACAATTTTTTTAAAAAAGTAGACTGCACCAAATTATTTTTGCGTAGTCTACATGTGTCAAACAGTTTGGGGCATTTAGTAGAATGCACCATTTAGTTACTTATATTTAAAATTTTATTAATATATGCTCCTACTAATTATGAAGATTAATCTTGATATGTCACCAAAAATTATCTTGATCAGGCACAAATCTTGAAGCAAAATTGAGTTGGAAACTTCAAAGATTAAATTCAGGAGCATATGGACTCCAATTTCAGGGAGCTTATAGTCAAACTGAGCGTCTCGGAAACACGAACCCAATGACACCAAACTCAACCCAATCCGAGCCCAAATGAGTCTGAATCAAAGACCCAAAGCGCTGTTGGGAGATTCGAACCACAATTTGAGTTAGCAAACGGTCTCCAATTTTCACGAGCTTATACTCGAATCGAACATCTCGACGAGACGAATCCAACGAGCCCAAGATCGTCAAATTCCGACTTCATCATGGCCTTCAAATGTCCAATGAACGGTTCATGATCAAAGGATTCAACATCGGCCGTCCATCCAACCACTCCCAACTTACCCTTGATCCTTCATATATTTACAAGTCATGCCACTCTCAAAAAACTATAAATAGCCCCCCCACTCTTCTCATGAGAGGAGGAGGAAGAGGGAGAAGAAGAGAAGAAAGGGAGGAATTTGGGAGCTCTCTTGCCATCGACCACCGCCGAAGTTCCTACCGACCACCACCGGGATTCCTACTAGCCACCACTGGAGTACATGCCGACCACCGCCGGGGTTCCTGTTGGCCACCGCCGGAGTTCCTGTCGACCACCACCGGGATTCCTGCTAGCCACCACTGGAGTACCTGCCGACCACCGCCGGGGTTCCTGTTGGCTACCACCGGAGTACCTGCCGACCACCACCGGACTTCCGCCGGAGTTTCATCCAGTTCGCCGCCGGACTTCCACCCATTCTCCGACCAACGACGGACTTTTGCCAGTTCGTCGACCGCCGCCGGACATCCACCAATTCGCCGACCGCAGCTGGACTTCATCCCAACCGTTAACCACGGACGGACTTCTGCCAGTCCGTCCGACCGCCGTCGAACTTCCGCCAATTCGCCAACCACCGACGGACTTCTGCCAGTTCGTCAACCGTCGCCGGACTTCCACCAGTTCGTCGATCGCCGACGGACTTCCACCCGTCCTCCTACCGCCGTCGGACTTCTACCAGTTGACCGAATACCGCCGGACGTCCGCCCGCCCGCCGACCATCGTCGGACTTTCATAGTTTGTCATCCGCCATCAGAATCCCGCCAGTCTGCCGAACACCGCAGGACTTCCGCTAATCCGCCAACTACAGTCCTCTCAACTATGATCCTTCCGATCTCCATCATTTGCAGACTATGGTCCTCTCGACCTTCATCGCCCGCCGACTACGGTCCTCCTGACCTTCGTTGCCCGTCGACTACGATCCTTTTGACCTCCTTTGTTTGTCGACAATGGTCCTTTTGACCTCCGTCACCCGATGACTACGATCCTCCCAACCTCCGTCGCAATACAACGGTCCTTCTGACTTATGTCGCTCATCGACTACGATCATTCTGACCTCCGTCACCTGCCGAATATGATTCTTCTGATCTACATCGCTCGTCGACTATGATTTTGCCGCCCCAAACAAGCATATCAACATTGATTCTTCCAACTTTCACCATGCAATGCATTTTATATGATGTATATTTGTTACTTCAAGCCAAGGCCTTCCTCCTAATGATGGGCCTCATTTGTAATCAATTGCAAGCATTAGTGGATTCATTCAAACTGGGCTAGGCCCCGTGGTTTTTCCCCCTTTTTAGGGGTTTCCACGTAAAAACTCTGGTGTCTCTTATGAACGCTACACCCTCATCTCTTTGATCTGCTTGTGTTCTGGATCTTCGTACAAAGCTAAGGCATTAATCTTTATATTTCTCTACCGCCGTGAATTTTCCAGGACGCAACAGTTTGGCGCCGTCTGTGGGAAACGATTCTCGACTGGGGGGCAAATTTTGCTCCAATCTCAGAAGGTCATTCAAGTTAACTTTCTGACATCAGTTATTATTGCATTAATTTCATGATAATCAGATGCGGACTTGGGGACAATTTTGATTCCAATCATGGTCGAAAAGATTCTCCAATGCTTTTAATATCAAGATGATTTATAAGGAACCTCCCGACAAATACAAGAATGCTTCTGATAAATTTCAAGCCTTATACAGTCCTCTACTGGACTTCTACTCCTTAGGCAATGTCTTAATGTCGACCTTAAAAAGGCAATAACGGTCTGAAGATAGACTATTCTTCACCTTTGATTCGGGATACACGCGACATTCGCCCCTCCCAATCAAGGAAAAATCAATCCCAGGGGGATTCGATTCAACCTCTTCCATACAGGTTAACGTCATTGGGCAAATGCTCTGACATACAACCTCGGATAGGTCAAACATCCTTAGTGGATTTCCTCGACCTCTTCCATACAGGTTAACGTCATCGAGTGAAGCTCTGACATACAACCTCGGATAGGTCAAACATCCTTAGTGGATTTCCTCGACCTCTTCCATACAGGTTAACGTCATCGAGTGAAGCTCTGACAGACAACCTTGGATAGGTCAAACATCCTTAGTGGATTTCCTCGACCTCTTCCATACAGGTTAACGTCATCGAGTGAAGCTCTGACAAACAACCTCCGATAGGTCAAACATCTTTAGTGGATTTCGTCGACCTCTTTCATACATGTTAACGTCATCGAGTGAAACTCTGACAAATAACCTAGGATAGGTCATTCATCCTTGATGGATTTTCTCAACATTTTTCATACAAGTTAATGTCATCGAGCAACGCTTCAACAATAACCTTGGATAAATAAACAATTCTTGGTGGCTTTCCTGGACCTCTTCACATAGTTAAACATCTTTGATGGATCTTATCAACCTTTTCCCTGAAGCATTTCGAAGGACTTCTTGGTTCCTTCAAAGAAGGATTGAATCCTCGATAGGCCTCCACTAGCATCATTAGACGGTTGCGGTTGACACAATGTTTGACCCCCACCATCAAATTGTCAGTTATATGCCCCCGTCATCATGCATACCTTCTATCTTCAACAAAATGCAGCTTAATTATCGTCATCAGCTCATTGTCTGTTCTCTAACGTTGGACTTCTACTTGTCACATAACTTTTGTCTAAATTCTCTTTGACGCTAAACTTGCTCTCAATACTGGGCTTCCACCCGTCGTTGAGACTTCTGCTCATCGCATAACTTTTGAAAGAATTCTTTCTGTTGTTGGACTTTCTCCCGTCGTTAGATTTATGGCCGTCACATGACTTTCGTCGGAATTCTTCCCATCGTTGGACTTCTGCTCGATCGATGTCAGAATTTCACCTAATCGCCATCGAACTTCCACCCAGTCGCCACATATTACAGAGTTCTACCTGTCCGCTGATTATAGTCAAATTTTGTTCAAGGCATTTCTATTGCCAAATCTCTCCCCATAGGAAGTCATCGTCTAGTTTTGTCTACCTTTTGCAAGAAAGAAAATTTCAATTGCCATCAATGCCCTCCGAGCTACCAATCCACACAAGGTCCGACACAAGAGGGCAATGCTTTGATCATCGTCGGCATCCCCCGAGCTACCAATCCAAGAAAAAAACTTGGATCGACACAAGAGAATTAGGCTTTGATCGCCACTAATGTTCGCTTGGATCACCACCTATGCTCTCCGAGCTACCAATCCAAGTAAAAAACTTGGACCGGCACAAGAGAACCAGGCTTTGATCGCCACTAATGTTCGCTTTGATCGCCACCTACGCTCCCCGAGCTACCAATCCAGGAAATGTTTGGACCGGCACAAGAGAGCAAGGTTTTGATCGCCGCTGACAATCTCCGAGCTATCAATCCAAGGGGAGGACTTAGAATGACACAAGAGATTGTGCTTTTCTCTTTACCCTCAAGGGAGTATTTATAGTTGCTTAAGGGGAAGACAAAGAGTCTTTCTAGAAATTTCTAAAATTAAAAAATAATAATAATTTAATATAATTAATTGCTTTCATTTAATACATAAAAGAAGAATTCTAAGAGTTCTCTAAAAATTTTCATCTTCTAGAATTCTCCATAAATTTCGAATTCTATTAAAAATATATATTAAAAATATTTTATTCAGTTCATGACTGCATTGAGTAGATGGAAGGTGAATCCAATTTCCTAGAATTATTTTCAAATTTATGAAGGCGTGTAAATCGTGGAGATTTCATGCAAGAATTAATGCACAGCTATAACATTAAGTTAATAAAACACAATATAATATGTTGAAGCCTACCTTCGGATCCAGGTGATCAGCCAAACAATTAATATCAACGGCAATGCATGCCAATCCATAAAAAATATGTAAGTATAACACATTATATTAGATAAGTAATTCAAAGTTTTCTTTCACTTTATCAACATATTAATATCATATATTTTGAAAACAAATAAATACAATCATAGATAAAAATTAATGGACAATTTAAGTCTGAAAAATGACTTTATTAAAAAAAAAAATTATATAACAAAATTAGTATTTATCTAATTAACAAATAATTTTTAAATTTAGATAAATTAATTATGAATAATGTTTGTTATTTTGAACTGCTAATCAACATTCAGGAGAATGTACAAATATATATTTTCGGACTTTTAGAATTTCGACGTCCGAAAATAGGGGGGTAACTGATATGTCACCAAAAATTATCTTGATCAGGCACAAATCTTGAAGCAAAATTGAGTTGGAAACTTCAAAGATTAAATTCAGGAGCATATGGACTCCAATTTCAGGGAGCTTATAGTCAAACTGAGCGTCTCGGAAACACGAACCCAATGACACCAAACTCAACCCAATCCGAGCCCAAATGAGTCTGAATCAAAGACCCAAAGCGCTGTTGGGAGATTCGAACCACAATTTGAGTTAGCAAACGGTCTCCAATTTTCACGAGCTTATACTCGAATCGAACATCTCGACGAGACGAATCCAACGAGCCCAAGATCGTCAAATTCCGACTTCATCATGGCCTTCAAATGTCCAATGAACGGTTCATGATCAAAGGATTCAACATCGGCCGTCCATCCAACCACTCCCAACTTACCCTTGATCCTTCATATATTTACAAGTCATGTCACTCTCAAAAAACTATAAATAGCCCCCCCACTCTTCTCATGAGAGGAGGAGGAAGAGGGAGAAGAAGAGAAGAAAGGGAGGAATTTGGGAGCTCTCTTGCCATCGACCACCGCCGAAGTTCCTACCGACCACCACCGGGATTCCTACTAGCCACCACTGGAGTACATGCCGACCACCGCCGGGGTTCCTGTTGGCCACCGCCGGAGTTCCTGTCGACCACCACCGGGATTCCTGCTAGCCACCACTGGAGTACCTGCCGACCACCGCCGGGGTTCCTGTTGGCTACCACCGGAGTACCTGCCGACCACCACCGGACTTCCGCCGGAGTTTCATCCAGTTCGCCGCCGGACTTCCACCCATTCTCCGACCAACGACGGACTTTTGCCAGTTCGTCGACCGCCGCCGGACATCCACCAATTCGCCGACCGCAGCTGGACTTCATCCCAACCGTTAACCACGGACGGACTTCTGCCAGTCCGTCCGACCGCCGTCGAACTTCCGCCAATTCGCCAACCACCGACGGACTTCTGCCAGTTCGTCAACCGTCGCCGGACTTCCACCAGTTCGTCGATCGCCGACGGACTTCCACCCGTCCTCCTACCGCCGTCGGACTTCTACCAGTTGACCGAATACCGCCGGACGTCCGCCCGCCCGCCGACCATCGTCGGACTTTCATAGTTTGTCATCCGCCATCAGAATCCCGCCAGTCTGCCGAACACCGCAGGACTTCCGCTAATCCGCCAACTACAGTCCTCTCAACTATGATCCTTCCGATCTCCATCATTTGCAGACTATGGTCCTCTCGACCTTCATCGCCCGCCGACTACGGTCCTCCTGACCTTCGTTGCCCGTCGACTACGATCCTTTTGACCTCCTTTGTTTGTCGACAATGGTCCTTTTGACCTCCGTCACCCGATGACTACGATCCTCCCAACCTCCGTCGCAATACAACGGTCCTTCTGACTTATGTCGCTCATCGACTACGATCATTCTGACCTCCGTCACCTGCCGAATATGATTCTTCTGATCTACATCGCTCGTCGACTATGATTTTGCCGCCCCAAACAAGCATATCAACATTGATTCTTCCAACTTTCACCATGCAATGCATTTTATATGATGTATATTTGTTACTTCAAGCCAAGGCCTTCCTCCTAATGATGGGCCTCATTTGTAATCAATTGCAAGCATTAGTGGATTCATTCAAACTGGGCTAGGCCCCGTGGTTTTTCCCCCTTTTTAGGGGTTTCCACGTAAAAACTCTGGTGTCTCTTATGAACGCTACACCCTCATCTCTTTGATCTGCTTGTGTTCTGGATCTTCGTACAAAGCTAAGGTATTAATCTTTATATTTCTCTACCGCCGTGAATTTTCCAGGACGCAACAAATCTATTCCTTTATAAAATAGGACCTTTCTTTATTGATAAATTTTTTTTGGCTCTAATTATGCACTTGTATTTATTAATATTTTCTTTTGAAGAGTATGATGAATGAGTTCAATCTATTAGTCTTCTCCGCTCTGCCTCTAATTATATTTTCAATTTTCTATCTAAGTTAATATTTAAATCAGACCTTTTTGTATTTTATACCGATTTATTCTTTCGCTTTTTTTTCTTTTTTTTTTTGCACGGGACAATTTATGCCTAAGGTTTCTTCAAAATGTCAATTATTAGAGTCGGTGTTGTAGTTTTCTTTTATTTTACTTATTTCCTATATTTTTTAGCCTATTTTTTAATTAATTAAAATTGAGCTTCAACTCTCAATATTTCCGAAAAGTTAAACATTCAGGTGCAGACCAGCTGGCATCACGTGAGAGCTGGTTTATCATAACCACATGGACGACTCTTTTCCAGATCTCGTCTTCAACTGTACATCCAGTCGTCGATCATAAGCATCTAGCCATTTTTTTTTCGCCACGTGTGAATCTGATAAAATCAACGGTCCGATGTGCGCCATACACTCAATTGTCCTTCTCACTAACAAAAACCTACCAATTTGGTCTACGGACAAAAGGAGTTTCGCCAGCCTTAACGGAAGACGTCGCCACCACGCCATTCTCGATGGGCCCCCACAGATGAACTTTTATTAGGTCCGGTGTAAGGATTTAGAGGAATGTCCGGTCAGAGGCAAAATCCCGTAAAAAAATTCGGTATTTGTTCGGTATTGCTACGTATTATTTGATAATAATGAGGAATACAACTCTGTGAAGACCAATACCGAGCAATACTGAGTTGTACCGAGTTTTTTCTAGGAAAAACTCGTTACAACTGTTGTATAACTCTGTATTGCTCGATATAGCTTGGTATAACTCGGTATTGGATCTTCACGTGATGGTATTCCTCGTTATTGTTTGGTATTGCTCAGTATTTGTTTTGTATTTCTCATTTTTTGGGGTGATTTGACGTCCGATCGGATTTTCCTCTAGGTCCGGTCAGAAGACGCAATAATTGTTCCACAGATGGAGTCTCTACCGTCCAATCCGGTCCTAGTACCGTCTTTGAGATATTTGGACAATCGATCAGACAGACGCACTAGTGTTTGTAAGAAAATCAATGAATCTGCTTTTATATCTATTGGATTAGTTTCAAAAGTCGTGCAATCACCTTTTCATCTTTAGACGTGGGAAGCATACCCTCTCACGACCACGTAGTGCCACGTGTACACGACTCCATTTTGGTGTTTGGATATTCGCGCAGTTTATGCTTTCTCTCGCTTGCATACGGCAAGGATCGGGGATCGACCAGCGTTGTAACTTTGTACCTTTAAATAGGGGGGAAGAAGCGGGAACGCAAGCTGAGCCCGATTGCCGATTCAGTTCTTTTTCTCCGCTAACCTCGTCATCTAGGGTTTCTTACCCATCGACTGCTTGTAGATTCGAGGTTCGATCTTTTTTTTCTCTTATTGTTGTTGTTGTTGTTGTTGTTGTTCTTTTTGGTTCGTTCTCGTGGATCTAGCGTAGTTTCTAACATAGTTTCTATTCGTGAGGCCTTTTCTGGCGTTTTTGGTATAGTCTAAAGATCTCGCGCTTTATGGTTCATGTTAATGATTTGCGAGAATCTTTTTCGTGTAATTGGAGCTAGAGTTCATTCATTGTACTTATGCTTTAGCATTGAACAAACACATTAGGGATCTAGGATATACAACAGTCTCATTCTGCTTTGGAAGCTTTATTATTATTTTTTTCTTATAGCTAAATCGATCTAGATTCCGTAGTTCTGGATGATGGTTCTGCATAATGGTTTTTTAAGTTTGCGCTTTGATTCCTCCCCCCCCCCCCCCCCCCCACCACACACACACACACACTTTTTTTTTTGTAGTGGATTTGTTTTTTTCTTTGGGGTTATTCGAATATCATTTGTATTAAATTGCATGTTAAACTGGCCATGTTCTATTTTAAATTCTCCGAGATTTCGCATTCCCTTCAAATCGTTTCTTTTGGAATGTGGATTGCCCATGTTTTAGAACATTCGAAATACAAACGATCTTTGAATGAGCAAATGATAGCAATGCTAGCCATTATTTCGATGGGCAATGTGGACTTCTTCTCCTTACAAGCCCCAGGGTAGTTGTATAGCTTATAAGCTAGAACTTGGGGACTAATCGTGTTTTTCTCTTTCTATATCCAACATCTTTTTCTACCTTCACCTGCACTTTGTGGTATTTTCCACTGTCAGCTGCTTATGTGGGTCGGGTTTCTACTTGAGGATGGACTATTTGTTATATTTAATTTGTAGCACCTTTATGACAAGGTGAATCAATAAATATCTTAACTCGTTGAATCTGTTTTCTATGTTAATGGTCATATGCAAGCATGCATAATTGTATAACAAATGATAAGATGGGATGAGTTGGATTAACCTGACTCCAACTAGATTACAATGGTAAATAGGTTTCTCTTAGCTGGAAAAAAATCGTATCAATTCTAATATTGTAAGACATTTGTTCAAAATAAGAAAAAATTTGTTTGAAATTACGTGGCTTACAGATTTGATATATCTCTCGAAGAAACTCCTTGTATTATACTGTATTTTTTTTTGTTTTAACATCATGTGCTTTATATAGAATGTTTTCTTATTTTAAGCAATTTTCTTTCAATTCTGGTATAATTTATTATCTAGATATCCATATACAATTTTTCTCACTTAGCCAAGCCCGATCTATCCTATGGCCAAAATTACTCTATAGGAATGTTTAGGATCAAACAAGTATGGAGGTAAAATCTATTCTTTATATAGTAGCTATCCTCCTATTACAAGCTATAATTTCTGATGCGGTGCATCACGTTACCGAGCAGCCTATTTAGCTTTACTATTTAGTTTTCTTAAATACTACTTAGTTATCTTAATTAGCTTTTATTAAGTCATTCCATGATGCATCTTGACTTTCTGTTAGCATTGTTGCTGCGCCACTTACCTGTGTTTTCCATTTTTAGTCATTTGGAACCTGCTACTGCAATTGTGCAGTTTACGTTTGTAGCAAGAGCCAGTTTGGTCTCTTGGAAGCTTGTTTATCTTCTCCAGGTTTGGGGATGAAGAAGGCATTGAATGAAATAGTTTCTCAGGCCTTTGCCTTAGCATTCGTATTGTCCTCCTGTGGTGTTTTAAGCTTTGTGAACCTGCTTCTTCCACCGTATACCCCATCAGTTTGGTATCAGAGCCGGAGGCTCGGAGAGATGGCAGAGTCCAGCAAGCGTGTGTCGAGCGAGGATGACCGAAGTTTGGAGGCGCTTTGGGCCGCACACGCTGGAGTAGAAAAACGTTTGGATGATTGGCAGCGGCGATAGAACGACTCACTATCGCATTTCGCCGTGATCCACCTATCCGAGCCGGTGATGTTCCCGTGCAGGCGGGAAGACCATTGGCCCCCGTGCAGACACCAGTTGGCGGAGGGCGAGCCTATCGGAACAGAGGGCGTCGTCGTGCTACGCTGATTCCAGATTGGTCGGAGACCGAAGAAGAACCCGACAGTTTCGTTCCAGAAGACTTGTCGGACACCGACGTTGATGCCTTTGAGCGACGACCCCGGCGACACTTGGGACGTGAACGACATCACGGTGAGTTTCGCGTAAAACTTGATATTCCCTTCTTCGATGGCAGGTTACACATCGAAGATTATCTCGACTGGGAACGCTCCGTGGAGAACTTTTTCGACTATATGGAGATCGAAGCTGAGAAACAAGTGAAGTATGTTGCCTGTCGACTCAAGGGTGGCGCGAGCGCCTGGTGGTCTCAACTGCTGCAAACTCGACGACGGGAGGGAAGGGGTCCAGTTCGGAATTGGATGCGAATGAAACAGTTGCTGCGGTCACACTTCCTCCCCACTGATTTTGAACAAATGCTTTATTTGAAGTATCAACACTGTGTACAAGGACAGCGCACTGTCAGCGAATACACCGAGGAATTTTACCGTTTGTCCGCACGCAATGATCTGAACGAAACTACCAATCAGCTGGTAGCGCGTTACATCGGCGGATTGAAAGATAACATTCAAGACAAGTTGGAGTTGAATTCGGTTTGGTCGTTATCACAAGCTGTTAATTTCGCATTAAAAGCCGAGATTCAGCTTACCCGACAACTTCGAAGTCAGTCACATAGACGCTCTGTAATGGAACCTAGTGCAGAAGTTGCCAAACAACAGACCCCTGTTTTCCGCAGAACATTCCCGATGAATGACAGTGCCGGAGTTATACCGACAGGAAAGGCGAATACTGATCCTAAAGCTTTCAACAAGCCGAAATTCCCTCTCAAAGAAAATCCTTATCCACGGCCGCAGGGACTTAAGTGTTTTCGTTGCTTCCAACCCGGGCATAAGTCCAACGAATGCCCAAATCGTCAGCAACTTCAATTACTGGACGGAGAGGGGGAGCCTGACCCTGAGCAGTTCGAAGAAGAGGAACATGTTGATGTGGAAGATGTTGTCGGCGATGAAGGGGATCCACTGATTTGTGTATTGGAGAAACTCCTCTTAGTCCCGAGACAACAAGGGGATTCTCAGCGACATGCCATTTTTAAAACCAAATGTACCATTGGCGGCAAGGTTTGCGACTTACTCATTGACAGCGGGTGCACGGAAAATGTCATTTCGCGGGCTGTAGTTCAAGCTTTACAACTCAAGACTTCAAAGAACCCACATCCCTACAAGATTGGGTGGGTTAAGAAGGGAATGGAGATTTTAGTGACAGATATGTGCCGGGTACAATTCTCAATCGGAAAACATTACAATTGCGAAGTGTTGTGTGATGTGGTGGAGATGGACGTGAGCCATCTAATTCTTGGCCGCCCATGGCAGTTCGATGTTGGCGCTATATACGATGGCCGAGCCAATACGTATACACTAGACTGGAAAGGGAAGCGGCTTCGATTGTTACCTCATGCAGCGGGTGTGAAAGGTTCTCCTGATTTTGTTCGGCCAGCATTGCATCTGGTCTCGGGCAACTCCTTGCTAGCTCATTGGAAGGAGGAGGTCCCCCTTTTCGCCTTGGTGATCAAAGAAGAGGCCGCTGATAGCACAACTGGGGGTGTTCCGCCTGCCATCGAGTCTCTGCTGAAGCAATTCCACGATGTTCTGACTGAGTCCTCGACTCCTGCATTACCGCCCTTGAGGACTATACAACATCACATTGATTTTATTCCAGGGTCTACACTGCCAAACCTGCCACATCATCGCTTATGTCCGAAAGAGCATCAAATTCTCCAACAGTTAGTTGATGAGTTGCTGAAAAATAACTTGATCCAACCCAGTCTCAGTCCGTGCGCTGTACCCGCACTCTTGGTGCCCAAGAAGGATGGAAGTTGGCGCTTATGCGTAGACAGCAGGGCCATTAACAAAATCACTGTGAAGTTTCGGTTTCCTGTACCGCGGATTGAAGAACTGTTGGAGAAGTTGACAGGAGCCTCTATTTTCTCAAAGCTCGATCTCCGTAGCGGTTACCACCAAATCCGCATCCGACCGGGTGACGAGTGGAAGACGGCCTTCAAGACTCGACATGGGTTATACGAGTGGAAGGTGATGCCATTCGGCTTGTGTAACGCGCCTTCGACTTTCCTCCGATTAATGAATGAGGTCTTAAAGCCATTCCTCAACGTCTCCTGCGTTGCATATTTCGACGACATACTCGTATTTAGTCCATCTCTGACCGATCATCTGCGGCATCTGACAGAAATCCTTCTTGTACTTCGGGAGAACCAGCTAATTTTGAACCCAAGTAAGTGTGATTTCGCTGTATCATCTGTTCATTTTCTTGGCTTCATCGTGTCAGCTGCAGGAGTCCAAGTTGACAATCGCAAGGTGCAAGCTATACAGAGTTGGCCAACGCCCAGCTCATTCACGGAAGTTCGCAGTTTTCATGGTCTCGCGAACTTTTATCGCCGGTTTATCAAAAATTTCAGTTCCCTTATGGCTCCTATTACCGATTGCTTGAAACTCAAGCAGTTTCATTGGGGCAGCGCTCAGATTGATAGTTTTGCTGCCATAAAGGAAGCTTTATCATCTTCACCGGTGTTGATCTTACCCAACTTCGATAAGCCATTCCAAGTGGATACGGATGCTTCCGGAGTGGGAATCGGAGCTGTCTTAAGCCAGGAAAACAAACCGGTAGAGTTCTTCAGCGAAAAACTATGCCCATCAAGACAAAAATGGAGTGTTTATGAACAAGAACTATATGCGGTGGTGCGAGCATTGAAGCAGTGGGAATCATACTTACTCCATTCGGAGTTTGTCCTGTGCAGTGACCACCGAGCGCTGCAATTTATAAATCAACAAAAACACATTAACAGGATGCATGCCCGCTGGATTTTATTTCTTCAACGTTTCACCTTCGTGTTGCAACACAAGTCGGGTGTAAACAACAAGGTTGCGGACGCCTTGAGCCGGAGACCGACGCTGCTCATACAGCTGCAAACTGAAATTACAGGCTTAGAATGCTTGAAAGAGCTTTATGCCACTGATTCAGATTTCTCAAAAATTTGGGAAGAATGTTCAATTGGCGGTGCTTCACGAGAATTTGCGGTCAGACATGGATTTCTCTTTCGTCATTCGCAGCTTTGCATTCCTGAGTCATCGTGGAGGCCGCAGCTCATCAAAGAAGTTCATTGCGGAGGTCTCGCAGCTCATGTGGGACGGAACAACACGTACCTACAGCTGCGAAGTAGATTCTTTTGGCCACATTTGCACAGAGATGTGATGAGATTTGTTGAAAGATGCCCCATTTGCCAAAGCTATAAATCCGGTGGACAGTTAAGTGGCCTGTATCTACCGTTACCTACACCGACCACTATTTGGGAAGATTTAAGTCTCGATTTCGTATTGGGATTACCACGTACTCGGCGTGGACATGATTCGATCATGGTCGTGGTTGATCGCTTTTCCAAGATGGCCCATTTCATTGCTTGCAAGAAGACGTTCGATGCCTTAAATGTCTCACGTGTTTTTTTTTCGGAGGTAGTTCGTCTGCACGGAGTTCCCCGAAGTTTAACATCCGATCGTGATGTTAAATTCATTAGCAATTTCTGGAAGGAGTTATGGGCAAGACTACACACTGAAATCAAATTAAGCACAGCGTATCATCCTCAGACGGATGGGCAGACCGAAGTGGTGAATCGGACACTTGGTAATCTCCTACGCTGTCTTGTGCAGGATCACCCGAAATTGTGGGATGAACTCTTGGGGCAAGCCGAATTCGCTTACAATAGCATGACCAATCGCTCCACAGGGAAGAGTCCCTTTGGCGTGGTTTATACCAAGCAACCGAACCACACTGTTGATGTGGCCGTGCTTCCTCAGTGTATCAGCAAGCCCGCCGCTGACTTTGCGGAGCAATTCACTCAGATGATTCAAGAGGTGCGGCAGAAGCTTGAAGAATCCAATTTGAAGTATAAGGAGGCAGCAGACAAGCACCGCAAGTTGAGGGAGTTCAAGGTGGGAGATCTGGTCATGATTCGTGCAAGGCGTGAACGCTTTGGCATCGGTTCTTACTCCAAATTAAGCCCACGGAAGATTGGACCGTTCGCAATTCTTAGACAGATAAATCCAAACGCCTATGTTGTGGATTTGCCCAGCCATTACAATACGTCCAACACGTTCAATATTGGCGATCTCTCAGCCTATCACCCACCGGATGCGGCTCCTACGAATCTTTCATCGTCAGATTCAGATTCTTCAGTTAGCGGGGAAGAATGATGCGGTGCATCACGTTACCGAGCAGCCTATTTAGCTTTACTATTTAGTTTTCTTAAATACTACTTAGTTATCTTAATTAGCTTTTATTAAGTCATTCCATGATGCATCTTGACTTTCTGTTAGCATTGTTGCTGCGCCACTTACCTGTGTTTTCCATTTTTAGTCATTTGGAACCTGCTACTGCAATTGTGCAGTTTACGTTTGTAGCAAGAGCCAGTTTGGTCTCTTGGAAGCTTGTTTATCTTCTCCAGGTTTGGGGATGAAGAAGGCATTGAATGAAATAGTTTCTCAGGCCTTTGCCTTAGCATTCGTATTGTCCTCCTGTGGTGTTTTAAGCTTTGTGAACCTGCTTCTTCCACCGTATACCCCATCAATTTCAACCTATAACCAATTGATCAATCGGTTAAAATCTGGCCTAGAATGTTGTGAATCCACAACATCCAAAATTTTGTGAATCCACAAAATCAGACATTTACTTAGAAATTGATTAGTGAGTTGTTGTTGCTTAGTTTGTGATAGTCTTGTTTTCTACAAATACTCATAGTTAGGGAGGATGAGGTTATGACATGAATGAATAATTTCCTTGGCCCCCAATATGCTCGTCATTTATTACTTAATTTTTGGAATTTTGAGCAACTTGAAATGCGCAATAGCATCTAGGATCTTATAAATGGTTTTCTTGTTGATATATCATTGAAAGTACCCTATTCCATGTACAATTATTATGTTGATAAAACAAATCTATATCTTTCTCAATTCCATTGCATTGAAGAAGTGCTTTCCGTTATCCCTACGAGTCTTCAATCGCTATCACCAATTTCTTATTTTTGTATAGTTTGCATCATCCTTGCTTTTTTATATTTTCATCTTTGGATTTCAAGAAACTTCCTTGTCCATGAAACCTTTTCTTTCATTACCTCACCATTTCTACATGCAAATGTCACTATTCAAATCTAATTTCTAATTGTTGTAGTGTCCAAGAGATCTTCGCTTTCGGACTTCCGATGCCACCCCAAATCAATCTTCTCCAAGTTTGTCTTCTTTAGTTACGATGCAAGTATGATTTGTCACCTCTTTATGCACTGATGCTTAATCTGGCTCGCAAGTCCAAGCCTTTCCTTCACTGTATATATTTTCTCCGGCTATAATTTACCGCTGCTTTGCTCCATCACTACTAGAAATCACTCATGGTCAGAGCTTGATCTAAAGACATTGTGCACTTTGTGAACCCAAGCTCGTTTTGAGCCTGCCTTTGCTCTCTTTCAAAACCCACTAACTGCTTCTTCGCATTTGACTAGATTCTGCGACAAACTCCCTTCTCCGTCCTCATATTCCTTGCAGATCCGTCTTTGAGATTCACCATTCGTTGTTGGATCTTCTACAATTCCCATTATGTCTTGTTGAGATATTTTCTCATGCCAGTAAAACCCCTAATTTATTCTTCTAGCATCCCACTGGAAGGTCGTAGCAATCAATCACCAATAGAGGCAGCATATGACTTCCATACCTTGTCTTGGAATATCAGATTTAACAAAGCACCCCTTCCCATTTTTTCTTAATGGAGGTTAACTATGATTTTCCTTAGTATTGTTGTGTAAGATTCAACCAGCTAGATGATTAAGCATCTTTCTTTGCTATCTTCAAGAATATTTGATGTAGAACGAAAACACGGCGGGATTTCTCTAGGGAAAGGGGCAAGGCCGGCGGTTGCAAGGGAATAGGAGCTTGGTTTGGAAGAGAGTAGGAGTTAGTAAAAAGAGCAAGAGGATTTAACCCAAACCTGAAATTAATTTCAGGTTTAAGTGGATTTGGAGGGAAATCCCAATTGAAATTAACTTCAAATTTCAAATGGATTAAAGGAGGAATTAATGGGCATTTAGGGGCAATTAAGGGTGTATTACGTGGATGCTTAGGTGGCAAGTAGAGAGAGAGAACCATGCATGAAAGGGCCGGCCAAGCAAGGAGGAAAGAGAGGGAGGTTTGATTATTTGGTGGGCCCCATGAATTAATTAAAATCTGAGATTTAATTTTCAGATTACAATTAATTAAGGAGTTACAAAAGAGAATAGGAGGGGAAATTTGAATTTGAATTTAGTAATTAATCCTCCATCAATTCTCCCTAATTTGAGGGGCCAAATTAGGAAGATAATAATGTAGCTTTGAGGGCTGAATTCCAACTCCTCCTAGCATTGAATCCGGCGGGATTAGCCAGGGAGAAGGGGAAAATCGGGCTGCTGGGTTAGCAAGGAGGAGATGGTGGCTGGGCAGGAGCCGTCGGCTGGTCTGGCCGGCGGCAAGAGGGAGACGGGAAGTGGCAAGCGGCGGGTTCTGGGGAAAATTGGGAGGGGCGGCTGCAGGGGAAATTGGAGAGGGGAGAGGAGCGGGTTCAGCTGAGAGGAACGGGTGGGGAAGGAAGGAAAAATTGAAAGCAACGACGGGGAGAGAGAATAAGGAAGAAATCAAAACAAAGGTAAAACGAAAGATAGAAAATCAAACTGAAAACCGCGAGCCTCAGACTCTTCCAAAGGCTGATGGGTGATGCTTTGCCCTTCCCCAAGGGACTTCAAATCACGAGCCCGGACCCATCCTGCGGCTGGTGAAAACTTCGAATCCTCTCCAATGGAATCTCACTCTTGTCATCTCTCAAGAAGAAAAGAACACATTGTGGAAAACAAATTTTTTTCTTATTAATCAACCATCCTTTTACAATAGCTTAAGGCCCTATATATTGGCCATAACATGATAAAATAAAAATTACAAAATTGCCCCTTGGGCCATAATACTCATATAAACTATCCTAGGGGTACAACAGGAAAATACATTAATTAAGAACTAAAATGTAGAAAAATAAATCATAATTGAAGGTTTAAATCATGGCCGTCGATTTGCGACGCCTCCTGTGATAGATGCGCCAAATCTTTGTACTGATGTCCGCATCAATATTACACTGAGGATTATGAATGTTGAAAAGTGCTTTGGATTGCTTGTTGAAGCAATCATCCACGGGCTCTCATTCTGTGAAAAATTCTAGATTGCTTGATTCCAATGTTGTGCTAGCAAAGTCAAAAGATGACATGGTGTAGACATCATGTGTCTCTTTGCAAATCTTGAAACCAATCCAAGGATAAGCTCTCTATGAAGTTTTATGTTGTATTTTGGATGTATCTATAATTCTAGCCTTCTAGGTTTCTAGACAATTATTGACATGAATTTGTATGATGAAATGCATGTGTAAGTCTCCATTCTTGACTATTTCAAAGCATTAACCAATCTCTTTAATTGTTTATTAATTAAGATTATTTCTTACGACTTTATATGTTGTCAAGTACACATTGACTCACTTGAGTAAGTGTGGTCGAATGGATGGTCATCATTTACATTGAATTTTTCTGTATTATTTCTTAAACCTTGATGGCAAGGCCATTGTAAGTGGGTGAGTAATGTTGTGATGAGTAGTCTATAATATTAGACATTTTGTTAGAAGGTATTTAGCAGTAGTTAGTTTGAGACTTTGAGTTAACCTTGTATTCTATTAATACTTTTAGTTAGGTTGATGAGAATATAAAATAAATGAATAATTTTTCTGTCTTATCAATTCTTTTTTTCTTTTCTAATTTTTTTAGTGTTAAGCATCTCGAAATGCTCAAATAGATTCTTGGATAAAACATGTATTAAGCAAATCGCCATCTTTAAATTGCCTTATCCCTATTACTTGAACTTAATGTTCTTTCCTTCTTCCGTTTCAGTGTTCTTTCATAAAAGTACAGGCATGCATTCAAGTTTGATTACCGTTATGATTCAAGTTTTGTAAAACTATGTAGTGAAATTGGTAGGAATTGAATGCGAAAAGCCTTGCAATAGATGGCAAGTTTTGTCGAGGTTTTTTACTTCTGGATCCACACTAAATATGAGAAATGCTTTCTAGACCAACTAATTGATAAAAAAAAGATCTCTGCATCTAGTGGGATGGTAACAAGTGTATCATCGAGCACGCTGCCTTCCTTTTTTCATCGTTGCATTAGGGTAGAGGCTTTAGGTAGTAATAAAACTTTTATTATGATTAAATATTGTTTGCGTTCTTTATAGTTATAGCAAGTCGTAATCATGAATATATTCCAGAAGGGTCTCTATTACCAACTATGCTCGATGCTTCATTTCAACGCAGAATTTTTCCATTTTTAAGCAGAGTAATTAGTATCACGTAAAAAAATGGCATCAAATTAGAAAATAAGAACTCAGCAAGTTTAAAACTAGTATTGCCTGGAAAATAAATGTGGTTTAGTAGTTTGATCACAAGAAAAAAGACCTATATCTTTCAAGCAAAATAATTATTTAGGATTATTTCAATTTTTTGTGATGAAAGCACGCCAGCCGGCCTCAAGAAGTTGGGATGAAACTAATGAAGATATGATCTAGAGTGTTTTTGTGATGAAAATTCCTGACTCTTATATATGTGCAGCTGTATTCTGCATGAGCAAGAATCTAATTGATATTGTGGGCGTTCCTCAGAATCTCTTTGACCAATATTGTTTTTGTAAAACTTCAAGGCCCTCTTAAGCTGCATGCTTGGTTCATTTATTTTGTTACTTAACTTTATCTATGGCTTGCCGAAATTCTATTTCCAATTTGTGTTAATGAATCTGGAACCTCTGTTGTTTGGTTGACGGGATAACTAACAGGTGTTGTAATTCTTTTATTAGCCACTGTCAATGGATCCCATTAATGAATTACCAATTACTTCATCGAAGTCTCTTCACAACCATCCTCCACTAAATGAAAGGATACTGTCATCCCTGTCTAGAAGGTCTGTTGCTGCTCACCCCTGGCACGACCTTGAGATAGGTACTAATGTTTATTCTTCTTTTTTCTTTTTCAATTGGTATAGTTTTTCCCTTCATTCAACACTTAGAATACTTGAATTATTTTTTAATCCACGATAATTCCCTCTGATGCAGGTCCTGGCGCTCCACAAATTTTTAATTGCGTAAGTCTGTGAGCCTCTGTGGACTCTGCATAAATCTGAATTTGATATTTCATTATTCCATCATTACTGTCTTGATCCAACTTCTGGATACAACTTTTTATATTGGAAGTATTTCACTTCTATTTAATTGCTAGTAAGGTTCCATGCTAATCTTAATCTGAGTCTTGCGCTAAGAAACTTACAGAGATGACCTTTGAAGGCTATCCGTCTTGGCTCTGAGCTTAAGAAGATATTTGCTGTTACTTTTGTTGGGAAATAAAAGTAGCTAAATACAAACACAAATAGGAAATTAAAATAAAAAAAAAAAGAAGATCATCTCTGTTATGGCACAAAAAATTTACTAAGGTTAACCCAATTGAATTTACTCAGGTTATCCCAATTGGTTGGTGGTTGTTGTAAATATCACTATTGATTGAAGGGCATAACAACTCTGATTTTTATAATGAGAAAATTTAAGGCAGGTGGAAAATTATATACAATTTTTAAAATGTTCTTAATGAAATAAATACCTTTTTACCTTACCTTAAGGTCAATCTACGCCAAGTCTGGGGAGAAGAATTTCCACAACTTGACAACTTCTAGTCCAAATGGGTTTCTAATTTATTATACATTGTGATGCTTTATTTTTTATTCAAAAAAATCCTGAGAAGTTTCCATGCGTCCTCATGTGTGCTTGTTGAATGATATATTTTACCTTTTGGATTTGTATCTATTTGTAATTTCCTTGCTCAGGATCATTCAACCTTAATTTTCTAATTTCTGCAGGTTGTGGAGATTGGAAAAGGGAGTAAGGTGAAGTATGAACTCGACAAAAGGACTGGGCTGATAAAGGTAAATCAGGAAGTCCTCTAAAATAGCCAACTCCCTTCACTCAAAAATAAGAAAATAAAGTTGAAAAGAACAAGGAATTGTGCCTCTTGTGCAGGTAGATCGTGTTCTTTACTCATCGGTGGTGTACCCCCACAACTATGGTTTCATTCCACGAACGCTCTGTGAAGACAATGACCCTCTGGATGTTCTGGTTCTCATGCAGGTATGCTATTAGGAAAATGTATTTTTCATTTGTATAATATATGTTGAAATTATCCTATGCTTAGAAGGATTCTTCATGTGGATTATTCCTGATTCTTCTTTGAACAGGAGCCAATCCTCCCAGGATGTTTCCTTCGTGCAAAAGCCATAGGCCTCATGCCTATGATTGATCAGGTTTTATTTTATTTTTTCTCATATGCAAATCAAACTTATATCATCTTGATTCTAAAATTTTGCCGTGATTGGTAAAGCTGCTGATTTGGTATATGCGTTGTTCAAAAACAGGGAGAAAAGGATGATAAAATAATTGCTGTTTGTGCCGATGATCCTGAATATAGACATTATACAGACATCAAGGAGCTCCCACCTCATCGCTTGGCTGAAATCAGGCGCTTCTTTGAAGATTGTATCCTCAAAATTTAGCTAATTTGCATATACTATGTTTTCTTTGCTATTCCTCGTCTTTCAGATTTATAAACCATCTTTTGATTGAATTATATAAAACGTGTTCATATTTTTATGTCGCCTTCTTGCATCTAGTTGGTGAGCGATATCATTGCTGTTAGGAATTTGCCAAAGATACGGGTTTAGAAGTATATTTGAAATTTTTAGCTTAGCAAGAAGTAGTAATAATGGCTCTTCACTTGTAATGAATATTTACAGATATATAAACACTGTATATAAACCTTTGCTGTTAATAATGTTATTGATATCACTCTGATTAGTTTGATGTATCTCCGTACATTAAGTAGTATGTGAATTTTATTCTTCATGTACGATTACTTATTCTTTTCTAGTCTCTAACATGAGTACTTCCTTGACCCTAATAAATCAGACAAGAAAAATGAAAACAAAGAAGTTGCTGTGAATGACTTCCTACCCGCCACCTCCGCTTATGACGCGATACAGCACTCCATGTATGATATTTCATTCAGTCTATACTCTAATTTTTCATACGTTGACTATTTGATAATATTTGCTTGGGGTTTATATATATATATATATATATATATATATATATATATATATATATATATATATATATATATATATATATATATATATATATATATATATATATATATATTCAGTGATGATTCTTTTCGTCTTTTGGTTTTTTTGGCATCTGCAGTAGACCAATTCAGTTTATCACATTTCATGAGGAGGAAAAAAAATCTAATTTTTATTTTCCTTCAAGATAAACTAATGATGCGTTTTAATTTTTTTGAAGGGATCTTTATGCAACCTACATTGTGGAGAGCCTAAGGAGATAGAGCAGCGTGCTGGACAAGATGGATAAACAAATCTGGATGCTTATTTTCAACCTCAAACTTTCTAAATCAGTAATATCATCATATAAGATGTTATATGACGTGTTCTCTGTTTGAATTGTTAAAATCATTTGTTTTTTTCCCATATTTCAATGGCAATTAGCAGGCAACTGTTCTACTTAGGGTTACAGGAGGTTACAGACTCTGAAATAAAGGGCCTGATAAAATTGGGGATGTTTGTAGCGATTGCATACTATATCATTTATAGAAATATATCTTTTTTGAGCAATCTCTAGCCTGGGATTTACCTTTTCGTTTTACCGTTTTACTACACAAAAGGGTTCTCTTGTTTATGTTTCTCCTCATTTCTATCAATTTTTGGACGAGCATTTTTTCTCTCCATCCCCTTTGGATTTGGGGATTTTAAGATTAGAGGTGTCAATATTTGCTCCAACTAGAAATTGACTCAAATCTGACCTGAAATTTTGTGTTTGTGGGCTCCGAAAAATTCCATTTTGGGCGTGATCCCGGGGAAATTTTCAGAAGGCATATTGAGTTTTAGATAAGACACTACCCAGAGATTTCGCCCTCATTTGGTGAGGACTTTTTGATCTGAGTTCTGGTTTCCTATAGGCGCAAGCCCCTATAGTTAATTACCCCTCCTGATAACAAGAGAGAACTTTCGATTAAGGCTAGTCGTTCAAGCGTTCACATAGGTTATAAACCTATCGTATAATAGCAATAATTTAGGGTTTAAATTTTGAATTTAGAAGTTTGAAATTTGGAATTTAGAGTTTATCACCATAAACTTAAAACTGATGTTGGGGGGAATGAAGACGAGCCCGATCAAGATCCCATGGTTCCGTCGTCCCGGGCTGTCATGATCCCTGGTCTACTTAGTCAGAGGAGGTAGTCAACCCAACCTGACAGAAGGCATCTTGTCGGCAGCCATGGGTTGCTTCGTCCAAGAATACCTTATAGACCTGGGTTGATATTTGTCTAAGGGGATATATATGAATCAACCTTAGCTGACAGAGGGCTTTATGCCTATCGAATATATCCTATGATCCATCGCTCAAGGGTTTGACGCCTTTAGGGAACATACGGGCTTTGTCCGTGATCGTAATATAATGGTGCCATTTTGCGGCGAAACCACCCGATTAGAGGGCACGTGCTACGTCCCTGTTGACAAGAGATTGTTTGAGGATGAATCATAGTGATACACCCGACATGCATTTACTCTTTGTGAGCTGAGGTTAGTTTCAAATTTATCACTCCCCGACAAACGATTGCGGGAGGTGGATGATTTTTAGTTTTGAGTTTTTAGGTGATTGATTTTATTCCAGATATTTAAACATTTATTGGATTTGAGATTTGAGATTTGACCCCTCCGGTTGAGATTTTCGATCAACACGGCCATCATCAGGGTGACATTAAGGTCACTTATATTTTTGTAGAATTTTGAGAGGTATTTTATACTTCAAGTCATGTCGACTCCAGTCCTTTTGAGGAGGAGGATGAAACTTGAATATTAGACCCGCGCAGCATTCTCGAATCGTTAGATTTGGGACTTAGATATTATGATCGGAGCACATGCGGGTTGTAGCATTTGACCCTGCGCAGCATTCTCGACAATTTATGTTTGTAACTTTAATAGGTCTATCGGAGCACATGCAGGGGTATAGTTTAGTGCAAGTGATCATATGTAATATATAAAAGGGACATTTTAAAATATTCATTTTACCAAGTGATTTTATTTAAAAAAAAAATGTCCGAAATTTCACTTAAGGGCCTACGAACGCTTTCTGTCCGCTTGCACATATGTTGAGAATCCGGTGGCGTGCAATCTTTCTAGACTTCAGTTATTGTATTTAGTTTGTTTTAACTCATCTAAATGTCACTTAGCATAACTCATAGAGGGCGTTTGCTCAATCTCCACCACTAGATCATTTTTGTAGAAAAATTATTTTATTTGCTACAAATTCCTCTATTCTTTCCTGCATGTAGATTGATTTGTTCAATACAACTTCCTTTTCCTTGCTTGCAAATTGGTTGTTGTAGGCACTATGAATTCCCTATTCCTTCTCATAGGTGAATTATAGTATACATTAGAGATTGAAGTGATCTTCTCGAAGGTCATTGTTGCATCAACATGATTACTAATAGTTTAATCACTTTTAACATCTCCGCTTATTTCATTCTTCTTGCAATGCTCATTTTTATCCAGGATGTAGCCATCGTCATCGATATGATTTAGAAGTCCTCTCCCTATTAATTCGACAAGTGCAAGATTTCATCTCCATCATTAGCATGAGAATCATCATGTTATTCATGTGTACATTCTTTCTCATAATTATTCAACTACTTCCCTTAGAATTGTCAAATACATGATTTTGAAGAATCACCTTAAACTCATTTTTATTTTTATCGCAATAGGAGTATAGCTTCATCCAATAATTTTATTTTGAATATGTTGCAATATGATGTCATCTTATCAATTAATTGTTCAAGAGCTTTTAAACCAATGTTAATTTAAAATTTTGAATATTTGATAAGATAATCAAATATCAGTATAGTCTATTTGAACCTCAATAGAAATCAGTATCATTTATGATTTAATAAGGGCTCAAATAATTTTGCCATTTCTTCAAATGCGAGATATTGATGAAAATCTATTTTTGAATGCATCACATATCAAGTCAATTGCAAATCGAATTAGATTTGAGTCAATTTCGAGTGTAGGTCAAGCATTATTTGATTGAATTTTAATTTAATTGATTTTATGTTTGAATTTCGTTCAAATCAATTTTTCAATTTTAATCCAAGTCCTTTGTTGTTCACTGAAAATTTCGGCAACCTCCCGGCGTCTCCTCCCCACCGAGGGAGAAATCGGGACGGCACTGTCGTAGTTCCTCCCGCCCGGATCAAAGATCGACGGCGCGAGGTCTTCAATTTTAAACCATCCTACCAGGATCAAAGATCGACTGCGTAGGGTCTTCAATTTTTAAACCATCTCATCAGGATCAAAGATCGACTGCGTGAGGTCTTCAAATTTTAAAACCATCTGCCCTGATTATAAATCAACGGCGTAGGTCTTCAATTTCAAACCATCCCGGTCGGACCTAAGATACGACGGCCGGGGCTTCGACATCTGTTTCAAAATTATTTCTCCACTCTTCTCTCTTTCTTTCTTTTTTTTATTTCATTTTTAATAATATTATTTTAATATCTAAATATTAAAATAATATTCATAAGAAAATATGATATATATATATATATATATAATTAGAAAGGGAGAAGACGGGCAAAGCCCGATTAGAGACAGGGAGCGGAGATGGACGAGCTCAGGAGCGGCGTCGGGGTTCGGTTCAGCCGGCGGCGTCGGGCCGGCGGCGGTCAGTTGGTGTGGTCGGAGTCGGCCGGCGGGAGTTCGGTTTCGATACAGGCAACCAGATCGGAGGACTGCTAGGGTATGGATTTGATCGGGAGTCCGACACCGGAGCAAGAGTTGGGCGATTAGATTGGTCGACGGCGTCGGCTCAAGCGGTTGACAGAGAGGATCGAGAGACCTAAAGGTACGTTTCTGGACTTTCTCCCTTGCCCGAGTTTTCGTCTTTTCCTTCGATTTTCAGAGCGTGTGTGTGCGTGAATCCTGGAACCGAATGAGAGGAGTTATTTTTATGTCGTGAGAGAGGCGGTTTGTGATTTTTGAATGAACAGTCGCTTCGTTTTGGCGATCATCCACGTGAGGTGGGACCGGGGACGGTTTTGTCGTGAGTTTGTCGGTGGGGGAGTTAATGGAATGCAGTTACCGTCAACAGTGTTCAAGTCAATTTGTTTACAATACAAGTTGGGATTGAGATTTCAACACATTTATCAAATAGGGTTGGGTTCGGGTTGACCAGAAAACCCTAAATGACTTGGATTTGCACACATGCTTGAGATTAATGAACACCTGAAGCCCTCTCGCTCTCCGCACTACACGCGCTCAGGTTGTGCTCGCATCCACACCCAAACGGCCAGGCCCGCATTGCGCTCACCGCTTCACCAAACGTATGTGTTCATGTATCTTTTTCATTTCCTATACCAAGGTTTAAAATTGCGCAATTGGGTATTAAGTCGTTTTTTGTTTGTGAGGCGATTCGTAAGTCTCAATGTGTTTTGAGGCGTAAGTCTCAAAATCTTAAAATTGCGTGAAGTCAAAATAAAAGTTAAAGGTGATTTTTTATATAATATTCAAATAGTAAGTTAAAAGATGACATCTTAACTTTCTATTGAAATATGAAGTAACAAATTTACATGCATATGAAACAAAAATTTTTATAAGATGTAAAATGTCAAATGAAAAATGATGTGAAACAGAATTGAAATTCAAATATTACTCGAGCAAAATAATATAAAATATATAAATTACATAAAATTATCATATAACATCAAGTTTAGCTCTTAAGGTGCTCGAGGCGAGGCGTGCCTTACGGTGGGTCCATCCAAGATGAGGTGTAAGCCTCATAAAAAAAGCTAGAGGTGTAAGCATCAATGTGTTTTTTAGTGGAATTGCGCTAAGGTGGGCTTCAAGACGAGGCTCATATTGTGTGATTTTAAACAATGTCCTATACTCAATTTTATTTTTGGTTAATGACACTAAGATGCTCAGGAGATAATGATTGAGAGCAAAACTTTTAGCACATTTGCCCATGATGGAGTCATGTTGTTTCTCTCGGCTGCAGGCCTTTCATACTTCAAAATTTCAACCTTCTTGATAAAGGATAAGTTGACGCAGAAGATGGTTTTTTTATGCTTGATGCTCAAAATGCTATTTACTGAAATTTTGGATCTGTTATGGTTTGTGGTTCATGTTGTTAGCTGCCAATTTTTATGATGGGTTCTTTTTTCTTTATTGAAATTTTGGATATGTTGCTTGCCTTTTTTAGCTTCATTTTGACGGTTTGTCTGCTCACGAAAGAATATTTTGAAGTTTTATGGTTGGAACATTTTCTTGACTCGGTGCTTCTACTCATGGTGTGGGATGATGAAGTTTGCACCCTGCGTAAAACATTTCTGGAAGGTTTTCACTTCGCTGTCCCATTGGTTGAGGTCCCTCTGTCTGTGCAAAAGTCTCTTTTGAATTCTGATTTTTTTTAGACATTTAGGCCAATTAAAATTAGCTCACAATTACATCACAGACATAAAAAATTCAAATTCAAGACCTCTTAGTTAATAATTTAAACTCTCAACCAACAGGCGAAAGAGACCTATATTTTTGAATTCTGATTCAGCATACATTATTTACATGTTGCGATTGATACCATTTGTTTTAATTTTGGTAGGCCTTGATTTTAATATCAGGAAAGCTAATTTCATCATTATGATTAAATCCCACCTCCAACTTTTCATCTCCAATCAACTAACTATTCCTTGCATGCGTTGCTCCTGATATGCACTCCAGACTTGCATCACGATGTGATGAAGTTGACAGCAAAAATTTAAAACCAAATAAAAAAAGAAAAGAAAAAGTTTGGGAACCGAAAAAGAAAGGGGAATAAGCATATACTGAGTAGATTCATCCACACCTCATGGGTGCGAACTATGCCCCACAATGCAGCAAAACTTCTATTCCCTTTCTTCTATGTCTATAAAACTTGGATCCACTTGTTCAATAAGATGCCTTCTCCTTCCTCCCACATGTAGAAAAGCTTCCCAGCTTGGCTTCATGGCAATAGCCATGGCCTGTTGCAGGCCTTCGCTGCAGTACAGGTGAGGAATAAAAAGCTGAAGCTGTTCTGCTATTATGCAGTAGGGCAACTTTGAAACTTTGGCAAACGGAATGTGATTTTTCAACAGCTTAATGTCCTTCCTTGATGAGTCACTGTTTCAGTTTGTATATCACACCAAAACAGAATTTGCTGTTGCGGGTGTGATGAACCAGCTGACATGCTATCTTCTTTGAATAATAAGAAACAAAGCTCTTGTTTGTTGTCAGTTTGCTAAGTCATACCATCTTTGAGCACTTCAGCTAGCTTTTAATATTATGCATGAGATTGGAAGTAAAACTTCAATTTATAATGTTGATGTGTTGTTGTTATAAGCGTTTTTCATTAAAACTGTAATAAATATGAATTTGATTGACATTGGAAAGACATACAGTCAAATAGAATAACAACTTATTTGCAGTATTAAGAGAATGAAGGATTGTATCAAAAGTAAATTTAAATTATATATGATAAGCATAAAGCATTGATCCAGGATTTTATCTCTTTATATTGTCTATGAAGGTGCTTGAGAAAATGTTTATATCAGAAACAACTTTATATAACAAAAGCGTGGTAGCTTTACGAAATTATTCTTTAACTTTTACACAACAACAATAACACTACATGGGGTCGGCTATATGAATTCTTTTTCTCCATTGTGTCTTGTTAAAACTCAAATTCTCGTTTAAATCTAATAAAGTAACATTTCTAATGTTTTTTTAACAAAGTCTTTTTAGGTCTATCTCTACCTTTCTTAACATAAGTCAAATTTAATACATCTACTTTCCTAACCGGGTCATTGGAAAGCCGTCGTTTAATGTGACCAAATCATCTAGGGCGATACTCTCTAATCTTATCTTACACTCGAGCTACTCCAACTTTTTCACGTATATGTTCATTTCACACACAAAAATATATATATATATACCCTCATAATAGGTCATCAATTTGTATAAAAAATACAGCCCTGCAAAAACGTTAGCCGAAGACAAAAGAAGCCAAATGGACTTGAAATTTATGAGCAAAGGCAAGTCACGCTTCAACTGTCAGCTAACATTTGAGAATAAATGCCCAATGTTTTTCTGATACTAACTTGCATGCAAGAAAACACATGAAAAAGAAAATCAAAATCTAACAGGTTTACTTGGGTGGTAAAGTTTGAGGATTACCAGCAATGATAGAAATAAAAAATTCCAAAATAGCTAGAATTCTTGTAATCAACTGGTAACTCAGCCTGATATTCATTTCAAACAAATTTAGTAAAAGAAGCCAAGCACTTTTCCACCAACATTCTTCCTCCTCGCTTCCTCATGGTCCATGATACCAGCAGAAGTAGTCAACACTATGTAACCAAACTGCCAATTTTTTTTTTATCACAACACAATTTTATCAGCACTATCGAATAGATACATATATAGGTTTATCACCAAAGAAGCTACCTACCTGTCTTGAGGGAAGCAATCTAGCAGTCCAGGGTTCAATATCCTTGACACCAACATCAAATCGAGGACTAATAACCCCACATTTGTTCAATCTACCATTCAGTTCAACCACAATTTTCCCAGATCTGTGATCATCTACATATTCAAACTCACCAATGTATCCTGCAAGTAAATGGAAGCAGGTTAGGTAGTAAAGTACCGGCACGCAAAGTACCATAACCATGTCAATGACATGGAAGATGGAACTAACCATGCTTCTGCATGACCAAGAGGAACTTGATGATCACTTTTGATGATGGTCTGATCTTAACCTGTCGCTTCCCACGTTTCTCAGCATTATACATGCTCTTCAGAGCATCATTCAAAACACTTACTCTCACCATGCTTTAAAAACCTGAAAACGACATAACAATCAAGCGATCTCTAAATAACACTCTATAAATCTCAATGAGAGATTTTATACAAATTACAATATTGATCATTACAATGTTACAGTATTAAAAAAATACATAAAATTTATGAACTTTTCTTATTCAAATTGCAACAAGGTTGAGAACAAATATTGCAACACTGAGTTATATCATCACCATTATCTTTTGCTTTGTCAAGTTTAACTGGGGTCAGTTTTTATAAATCGTAAATAAAAATAAATATTTAATGTTTTTAATAAGAAATAAGACGGCTATACAACTAATTATCTGTGGCCATGGAAAGACATGGTCATAACATCGTAGCAACAAAAATATAGCTAATAATGTGAATTTAGTAATCACACTATGGACAACGTATAAGCACAGATACACACGAAAAGCTTGTTAGAGGAAAAAGAGGCGCACTAGTATCTTAGAAAAATGCACTGTGATGTGAAACAACATGAGATGAACAAGAATTGCTTTGGTGAAATTAATAAAGGTGATGAAATTGATCTTGCTAATAAATAAATCTTTGCTTGCTCAAGATTAGGTTAAAATTATAATGTGAGATTGAGCAAGGGCAAGAGATCACATGTAGAGAGTACGTTGACTTGCAAAATAACAACTAAACATTTAAATAATGCAAATGACGAAAGATAACAAAACCCCAAATTTAAAGTCTAGATCCTTCACCTTGAGATCCATCACTCATATTGAAAGTAGTGGCTAGCGGAAGAGGACCGTAAGTAGACTTAGCGATGCCACTAATAGGCAAGTGATCTTGAGAGGACTAGTCTCCGGGTTCGGAGGAGCGGTTGGACGGCCTTCAATGATCCACGTATAGACGGAAAAGTGGTCGTCGATGGAATCCACTAGTGTTGGTAGAATCCGATCCAAATATTCTTCGACGGTGTCGTCGAAGTCAAAGCCAACGTCGAAGAATGGTGATTTGAGGATGTCAACTCTTCCTTGATTGTCGTACTCAAACCCGAAGTTCCACTCGGGTTCCTCCATGCATTCTTGAAGATGATGATGGGTAGTCGCCGTGAAGAATTCTCCAAAGGGGAGAGGGGAGGCCGACGGGATGTTGAGGGAGAGGGAGGCCGGCGGTAGGTTTAGGATGAGAAAGGGTGTTAAGTTTTTAGAAAACTGAAATTGATTTCAGTTTAGGGAATTTGGGAGGGAAAACTTGGGATTTAATTTTGAAATCCCCAAATTAAGGAGGCGAGTTAAAACTTTCTCAATGGGGAGGCTCAATGGGGCCGGCGACTTGATTAGAGGAATAGGATTTGAAATTAAAACTGAAATAGTTTCAGTTTTAAATAAATCCGGAGGGGTTATTTTGAAATTAGAAGTTGAATTTCAAAATAGGCGTGGAGATTAATTGTGCAATTAAGAGGGAGCCCAATGAAGGGGGCCGGCCAAGAGAGAGAGAGAAGAGGGAAGAGGAGTTTCAAACAAGTGGGGACCACACAATTGATTTCAGATTTTTATCAAAATCTGAAATTAAAATTTTAGTTTTAAAAATAGGAGGTTTCCAAAATTAAACAATTAATTGGATTGAATTTGAGTTTGAATTTCAAATTCAATTTCAATTTATTTTGATTGCTTAAATTAAGGAGACACTTTAGGAAACAATCATGGCCAATGAAACTCCCACGTTGCAGAATTTTGAAAGGGGATGGGGAGAGGGAGGCGGCGGCTCGGCGGGGCGGAACTGGTGGCTGAAGCTGGCCGGTGGCTGCTGGGCGGAGGACTGGTTGGCGGGAGAAGCCCTGCAGAACGCTCGGTCGGGCTGTGTAAGCCGGTGGGTTGGGGATTCCAGGGGTGGTCGGCGGCAGCAGAGTGGGGGAAGGAAACTGGAGAAAATTCTGAGAATTTTCGCTGCTTTGATTCCACTCGCTTTGTCAACTTTCCACACTCGATCTCCTCGCACTAATCTTTGGACCGAGATTTAGAACTCACAAAGAGATCTAAGTATCTCGTTGAACTAACTAAGAGATCTAAGAAAAGTGCACTCATAAAGAGAACATAAGGGAAATTTTCATTCATCCAAAACTAACTCATTCCAATACATGATGTCTCATATAAGGAGGTCCAAAAATAAAACTGAAAAGACAGAAATGCCCTCTAGGCTACATAAGCAAAACAATGCCCTCAGGGGCAAACTCGAAAAACTAAAAGTACATTTGAAATAAGCTGTAAATAAATCAGAAATAGAGGCTCTGGATCGTAGCCGTCGATCTGCGTCGCCGGCGATGATACACGTGTCAAAATCTGATGTCCCCATCACACTGCATCACGGAACAACCATCTAGAGTTGAATCCAAAATTCATAACGCCAGAATCTATCACGATCAATCTCCAAAAGAGCATCACTTATATTAAAACTAGACCAATCTGCAAAAATACTAACATCTGTTAACTTGTTGTCGACAGCAAGCCGCTCCGTTCTCTTTAAAATAGAATAATCACTTTTAATGTATCTTATAATACAATCAAATAATATCCTTGAATCTTACACAAAATTTGCTTTTATCATGATTAGAATTAGATCTCATCTCAGTAGATCTCACCCTAACCATCCATCCCTATACAAGATTATCATCCCATGTATTCTCAAGTTTAGCAATCACATCTTTAAAAGTGAATTATTGACGTCCTCTAACATGATGACATCTCAATCATACAACATAAAGTCACAAAAAACATTTTCAAGAATGAGATAAATAGCATAGTAGCAAAAAAGCTTAATGCTCATCAATGACCACATCAATATTCCACTAATAATGAAAATATGTTAATTCATATGTGAGTTCATAAGTATAACCCTTTTTTAACATTTACATATGTAAACCTTACAAAATGTAATTCAAATAGAATCTCTGCAAGTAATAGAATTTGTTGGAGAGGATTTTGGTCATACATAAAGACTCCGGTTTGAGACACAAGACCTTCACAGTTGTTTCTTCCAAGACCTTCATCAAGCCACATCAACCAAAATACAACAGAATCACCAAGTGAAAATTTGCATCAATTTCTATTTTCTTCTTCACTTATTTTTCCTACATATTGGTACACCCATGACTGCCTCAACAAGTCCTTGATGGACTAGAACACTATGCAACTTAATTCCCCAAAGTGCAAAACTCTATAAACCATCAAGCTTCTTGATCCAAACTTCATAACTATCATATTACTAGTTAACCTTACTCTAATACCACTTGCTTGAACAAAAAATTAAAATTTTTTTTTATGTATCAACTACAGAGCAAATATGATGAACCACAAAACAATTAGAAAAAAAAAATCAATCACACAAAAGAACATCAAGATTTGTGTGATTCAGTTTAGAAAAGCTAGCATCTATACTAAAATGGAGTATATAAAATAATTGGAATATCTTCTTGTATGCCCTAAGAAAACAATTTACAAATCACCAGTATATATATATATATATATATATATATATATATATATATATATATATATATATAATTCATCTTCCTATGTTACCACAAGTACACAGCATCTACATCTTGGATGTGAACTAGATGTTAAAGGTCCACGTCAATTGTCGAAGCAAACATATATTAGCATCCTTTTATCAATGGAAACAACTTATCTGAGATTTAGTCAAATTTGGTAACCAACTCATTCTGATTTAGCTAACAAATTTGTTTTAGATATAAACAATAATTTATCTCATCTTTTACTCCCAAACAAGCTTCATAAAATCAAGATGAGGAAGTTAACTCAACAAATCAAAATAATAATAATAATCCCCACCAATATGCTGCTAAATTCTTGAGGTATTATAATTGATTGAACGGGATGGTGAGACTTGTTTAAAAATTAGCAATCAACTATGCTATAAGCACTCACAACATTTTCAATAAGATGTATATACTAGATTCTCACCCTATTTAGTAGAATGAGGAATGACATTTATTGCAATGATTGGTCCAAAACTAATTTAATTATAAGGGCCAAAATCCACATCCAAAAGGGTAGAGAAGGATTAGATGGGTTTAGGAATTAGACAAAATGCTTTTATTTAAAAATAAATAAAAATTAAATTCAGGATTCATTTTCTCATTTTAGAATATTTTTCCCTCTTTGATTTAAACTTTGAAATGTTCTAGTTGTCTTCTCCTTTCAGGTTTCGCCTTGTTCTTGTCGTGGACTAAGTTCCTTCTATGACTTTCTTTTTTGCTAAACAGCATGCCAATTGTTATTTTCTGCAGTTGTAAGTTGTAAGAAATAGTTAGGACTTCTCTTCCATGCTATTTTGCACAATATATCATTGCTTTCTATAACTAGTTTGTTGTCTTACATCAAATAAGAAACATAATCCTTTACAAGTTCTAGGTGAGTATTGAGCATCAACAAAATAAAGCAACAACCGAAAATTTTAACAATCAACATCTATGCCACAATGATGAGCATTGTACCTACAATATCGAAGCACCTGCAACAGTTGACTATGGTTCCAAGTCATTCGTTGTACTCTAGCACTAGAGATCTTTGATTGGAAGAATTAGAGACATTAGGTTATTTTGTAGAGTTCTTGATTGAATGTACTCAAAATTCAGGACTTTAAATAAGCAATTACATAAGGGATAAGATCTAATCTACTCCTTTAAAAAAAAAAAGAGAAAACATTATCTATAAATATCAAATTAGCCATTGTATGGAGCATGTAACTACAATGCTGAAACACCTGCAACTGTTTGCTATAGTACCAAGTCATTTGTTGTACCCTGAAACTAGAACCTTTGATTGGAAAAATTAGAGACAATAGGTTATTTTGTAGAGTTATTGATTGAATTTACACAAAATTCAGGCCTTTATAAAGCCATGAACATAAAGGATAAATATCTAATCCACTCCTAAAAAACTCCAAAAATAAGAGAAAACATTATCAATAAGTATATAATTAGAAAACTTTAAAGTAGGAGATAATTACACAAAAAATGTCATAGATTGGAACTAAATACTAATGCAAGCTTATCCAAAACAAGTTTGTAAATTACAAATTCATCCTTATCTTATTATAACTTGGGTTTATATCCAATGATATAATTTCCAAACCCTTGATCTCCCTCATATGATGCCCATTCACAATTTAATCAAATATACAGACTCCTGGTTATGTTCTCTATGATCTCACTGTTATAATCCAAGAATCACCATTCTCAACGGTTTCAACAAAAAAATAACAAAAATTAGAATCACTTATCCCGGTCTCTTGACACCTCCACAATTTGATGAACAAATTGTGAGGGAAGGTCTTATGAACTTCTTTAGTGTATCTTTGAGTTGACCATTCCAATCTCCATATCAAGCACTCTAAACCTAGTCGGGTTTGTAGGTCTAATTTGGATATGTTTTCCTAAGTGTTAAATTTTAGTGTTCAATGGATAAAAAGAAATCAAGAACAAATTGTAGTAATATAAAGGATTTCCGTATTGCATTTACTTGCAAGGGGCGTGAAAGTTGCAACCATGTGGCAACAAATGAAACTTTTATTAAGAGGATAATGATTCAAATGCCAAAAACAACAAAATTTAATTTTTCCATCGCAAATGACTAAATATCTGATTTGAAAAACCTTGCAACTTTTAAAAAATATTAAAATAACAAGCAAAAAATAATAATAATTCATGACAACTTAATTCGTTCTAAAGTAGAAAACGCTATAAATCATTCCCTGGACAGGATTCAGTGAGATCGAATAAGAAGATGAAAGCCTGTATAGCTGTATTGTGATGCAGTTGTCTTGGAAAACATGGGAACGAGTGTGAAAATAGTTTTTTTCTTCTCGTAGAAGAGAGATAAAAGCAGCGTTAAATATGAAACAAACAGATCGATACCGACTCGTGGCACGAAATGGAAGAGGAAGAATAGAGGATCACCTGCGATTCGACGGGAGGAGAACAGTAGGTTCGGTGAAATGCGGCGATGCAAAAACCCTAACAAGAAACGAGGCCGCAGGTGATGATAATAACCCAAAACTAATTCGCACTTAAATGAGTTAATTATGCTTAACTTATAATTATCGTTATATATTTCTCTTTCATGTTTCCTTCATTCTAGGGTGTCAAAATAGGGATTTGGGTCGAATTCGGAATTAACTTGGGTTCCATTTAGCTGATCCGAACCATACAATTTTATAAATGGGTAAAAAATTCATACTCTGACCCGACCTACCGGATTACTGGGTTGACCTGACCAAATCCCGTGTTAACCTGACCCAATCAGAACAAAAATGCTACAAGAAGCTTGGGCACGAACATGAGTGCAAAGGGGGTGTGGCGAGTGCTGGGGAGGGCAAGGTGCTAACGCAGTGTGGACGGGAGCGCTAGAGAGCAAACCCGACATGCGCTGGAGCGGGCATGAGAGTGTTGCAGCACAGGAGGGTTGCAGGTGGTCGCGATGGTTAGATTCGGTTTACCTTCGAATTTTCGGGTCAACCTGACCACGTATGACAAGCATGTTGACCTAAACCTAGAATTTTTTTATGTTGGGTAGTCATAATTATTTGTTTTCTAACTACCTTAGGTCATGGATTAAAATTAAGGGGATTTATATAATTGCACTCAAAGATTTATAGCTTCATTATTTATATAATAATAATATATTAAGGAAGTTAATGAAACCCTCAACCACAAAGATAAAATTGTGAACGTCGTTATGGGATATAGAGGTGTGAAAGATTCGAGTCGAGCTCAGGTCATCTAGGCTTTTGCTTGAACTTGATTAATTAACCAAGTTCTAGTTGGCTCATGAGCTCTCTCTTTTATTATGAAAGAGAGAAATATTTATTGTTTCTTGCAATTATTGTAAAAAAAATTGTAAATTTTGTGAAATTAAAAGAAAATTAATGAAAAATTACTTAGGAGTTGTTTGGTTGGTTTAAAATGGAGTATAGTGTGGAAGAATTGTAGTGTATTTGAAATACTTTGGAATTATTTGGATGAGTATAAAATAAATGCATGTTTTATATTTTTTTGTTTGGCTTGAAATAAATTGAATGTAAGGTTCAAAATGATGGAGGTAGGTGGCAACCGACGGTGGTAGGAGGGGGGCGGTGGTGTTTAGGTGACTGACAGTGGTCAACGGTGTCTTGCAGAAGGTGGTGGTGTAATAATCCATATATTGACTCAATGAAATATTTGTTTAGAGTAGTTGTGATATGATTGTATATATTTAGAGTAGTGTACACGATTTTTATAGATGCATACATGTGTATATATTGATATTTTGATTGATAGGTTTATTTTTGCTGTTATTTATATTGATAAAATAAATTAAGTAAATTTAGTTATTATATATTAAAAGATAAAATACTAATTCTTTTAAATTAGATTATAGGGCGTCACAAACTTGGTATTTGAGCTATAGAAATTGATTGTTAGTCGGGTAGTCTTGCAAGATTAAGGTGTATTATTTTGCATAAATAATTGAATGTCATGTGATAGAATGAACTGCATGATTATATTTTTTTTCGACGAATTTTGATATGAGTTCTAATGGTACAAATTTGTTTTATATCGATTTTATGTCTAAATCCTTAAAAGAAAAGTGGAGGAAAATATTTTTTAAGGTGGTAGATTGTAACAAAACATATTTTGACCCAATCATTTTTTTTTTGTAACATGATTGTATAGAAAGTGCATAGTTTATATGATTTTTGAAAAATGAATACAAATATATATGTTGATGTTTTGATTGATAATTTTATTTTTATTAGTATTTATATTGATAAAAGACATTAGGTAAGTATTGTTGTTATTTATTAAAAGATAAAAGGCTACTTCCAAATTAGATTATGGGGTATCACATGCAATGTATTGCAGAAGGTTGCAGCTATTGGTGGTTAGGCGAACACCAGCGGTAATCGACTAAGGCAGCCGACAGTGGCTAAGGGGTGGCCAACGACTGGCGACGGCGAGTTTCTAGTGTATTTGGAAACATACAAATTGGTGGAATTTCAAATACTGTGGATTTGAACTAGAGATTGAATTCCTTTTACGTCAAATTTTTACTCTGCAATCATTTTACTTCAAACCAACACCAACATTCCTAAAAGGCCAAAACCCCTACATTTGGAATACTTTACTTCTTTTTTGCAACAAATCAAACAAACCTTTAATATAAAGAAGTGAGTGTAATTTATAAACATTTGTAACAACTTTGTACTTAAAAATCTTAAATACTAATATATCTTAAATGCATTTTACATTCATATTTTTCAAACATGTCAGCTGGCAAGCAAACTTGTCGAGTTAGAGCTTGTTCAAGCATAGCTCAATAGCTCATTGCACTTGGTTCATGAGCCATTTATCAAGTTAAACTCAAGAGACTCATGATCCGGCTTAACTCACTTATACCCATAACATGATCTTGCTATATAGTGACTTTAACCACTGTGTCGTATTATTCCTTTAAAGGATGGAGCTTCCACCAATGAGAGGAGTGACATAATATATAATGCACCACTTTCACCACATCGTCTTCAATTCATTTGACCTTTCGTAATCCCCTCGTCATCTCAATCTCTACCCATAACTTCTACCATCTCTTATTCCCTCTCGAAACCTCGCCATTTTATTTGATATTGTCACTGCTAACGTTTTCCTCATCATCGGTGATGCATTATGAGAGGGGACGAGAGGATTTCTAATTTTTATGCTATTTGAAATTTTGAATGTTGTATATGTAAATAATGAAAATAATTTATTAAATATATAGATCCTATAAATTCTAGTGATATTTAGGTAAATCCTCTAAAATTAATTGCAATATACTATATATATATATATATATATATATATATATATATATATATATATATATATATATATATATATATATATATATATATATATATATATATATATATATATATATATATAGCAGAACCAAATATCAGTATGATTTTATAAAATAAAATTTGTATCATACTTTTACAAGCTTTTGGCAATCTCAAAAGTGATATGCTTGATTACACCATTAATGACAGGCACAAAAGATTAGAAGAAGGTTCCTTAAGTAATGCATTTTTTTTATGAAGTTAATTTTATCATCTTAGATTCTTGGATTATTTTCAAAGAATTTAAGTCATATGATATAAATAATTATTTTTTTATGATTTTTTTAAATGGATAAATCATAGACCATTTTTTAATAATATATAGGGGTGTCAATTTCTGGTCATAGGTCGGGTTCGTGTCTAACTCAGAACTGATCCGGCTTTATTCGGGTTTACTCGAACCCAACCCGTTTTACAAACAGGTCGGTTTTTTCGGATTTGAACTCGATCCGCTTCAGGTTTGGGTCAACCTGACCCGACACGTAGGTCTTAAAACCTTATTCGGTTAATTCGATTTCCTGTAACTCACGCACGCGGTTTGGTTCTCTAGCAGCGGTCGTCAATTGGGCAGCGGTAACGGTGCATGTGGCGACGCGACAACAAGCAGACGGGCATACGCGACAGCGACTAGTTGCGATACAATGCGACGTGGGCAGCCAGGTTAAACAGGGCATGCAACACAGGCAGGGGCGATCAGAGCAAGCAGACAATTTTTTCCGGGTCATTCCAAGTCATTTTCAGGTTTTTGGGTCAACACAAACCCGACCCGATTTTGCAAACTAGTTGGTTTTCCTGACCCGAACCCGACCCTCTGCGGATTTGGGTTAACGCAAACCTGAAATTTTCGGGTCAGATTTTTAGGTCGGGTTTTCGGATCAGATCAAATATTGATACCCCCAGTAATAACATACAAATTTTGATCAATTTCAAATGATAAAATACTTCTCTTTAAAAAATAAATAAATATTCAATTATAAATACCAATGCTTTAAAAACCGGACCGGACCGGCCGATCCGACCGGTTCAACCATGAACCGGTCTGATGGCCGGTTAAGTTCACCCCTAAAACCGCTTTCTCTTCACGGTTTTGGCCAAAACCACCAGTTCAACCAGTGAACCGGTCCGGGTTTTTTAAAACCGGCCAGTTCAAATTTTTTTAATAATAATTAAATAAATTATTTTATGTTAAATTCTTCTAAATGTTAATATAAAATATATATAGACTTAATTAATTAACTACTTTAATCATCTCACATGTCTTCTTTCTCCACATAATAGCTAATGACATGAGGGAAAGAAAAGAGGTATATAACCAAGACAAAGTACCACCTCCAAGAGATGTGGGACTAAACTATACAAAGCAAAAAGTCACTTTTAAGTTCATATATAGTTATACACTTATACACACTATACAACATAGTTTTTTAATAAAATTTTTTAATTAATTTTTATAATATGAATAATATTTATCTTTTAAGTTAATAATATTTATATTTTATTCATTAATATTATTATTTAATTTTTTTTTAATATTTTTTATTATATATATTATGAAGTTTATGTGATTTTTTTTTTGTTCTCTAAGCGGCTCAAGTAAAAATTATAATATAAAAATTAATTTTTATGATTTGAATAATATTTATTTTTTTAATTTTTTTGTAAAATGTTTATTTTATTTTTTTAGTTAATAATTTTTATTTTTAAAAAAATGAATTATTCTTATATTAAAAAATTTGTAAAGTTTCAGTTTTTCTGTTTTTCAACTCTAAAGATTTTTATATTACAAAATAAAATATTTTTGTATTAAAACATTTAATTATATTTATAATTTTATATTGAGAGTTTTAAGTTTTTAAATAATTTATATTTATAAATTAAATCTAAATATGTAATATAAATTAAGAATAATTTATAGGAAATTATATGGTTATTATATTTCATTATTTTATCAATTTTATTAATTTTTTTTAATAATATTATTATTTATTACGTCATCCGGTTCGACCCCGGTTCGACCGGTCGAACCGGTCGAACCGTGAACCTCTCTTTCTTCCGGTTCATTGTCCGGTCCGATTCTCAGAACCTTGATAAATACATATAAGCATACAAACAAACAAGAGGTTAGGGTCAAACCCCTCAACCAACTAAATTAGATATGCAAATAAAATATTTTGACTAAGAAAAAACATTTAAATGTTTAATTTTATTTTGAGGCGAAATTTTGAGATACTCTAAAAGCAAATATTCCAAAGGATGGGCCTTCCAATATTTAAACATTTGGTGGCTACAAATGAGCCTATTGTACCAGCCGATGGGCCCCTCCAATCCTCCGGCCCAGTTAGCTTCCATCACCGAAAAATTCTTCCCCGACTCCATCAGTCATCTCTAAAAGCCAATAAACCCTAACCCCTCCCCGCAGAAAAAAAGAAACAAAAATGGCCAACAAACCCTACTCGTTCCCTCCTTCCTCGCCCATGGATCATCTCCTCATGCAAAGCCTCATGAACCGGCTACACCTCCGCTCTCCATCATCTGATGATTCTCCTAATTCTCTCTTCCGAGACCTTTTCCCCCAACTCGCCGACGAACATTTTCCTCTCTCCGATGACGATTCCAACGACGCCAACGACGCCAGCGACCTTTCCGATGATAGTCGTCGTCGTCGCAATATCGCGAAGGAGGAAGCGAAGCTTGAGAGGGAGATCATTCGAATTATCCGTGCAGGCAACGCCGAGGAGGTGCTTAAAGCTAACTCTGGTCAATCCGTCGCCGTCGGCGAGCACAACATCTGCGTCGGGGCTCACGAAGAGGCTGCTGGTAACTACAAGGTCTGGGAGTGGCACGGCCATATAATGATGTTCGACGAAGAGGATGGGTTCAATGCGGAGTATGTGTACGGGAATCACTTCGAGAGGTTGCCGGATAAAAAAGGAAAGACTGGGAAGGTGGAAGAAGATGAGAAGGAAGAGGCAGAACCAAGGGGTGGTAGTTCAGGGTTGAAGGATTTGATCGGAGATTTGAAGGATTCGAGTGGCAACCGGAATGGAAGGGTTCTTCATCGGAATTTTTTGACTTCTGGATCGTCTTCAAAGTAAAGGTAACATGTGCTATGGAATTTATTATATTGCTTTGGTCTTTCTATGATGCAAGGTGGGTTCTTTATATAGTTGAATTTGAATCTGATTCCATTTATCTTATTTGTTAGATTGCATTCTTTGTAAAATACTTCATCCTAGCTACACTGGTGCTACATTATTTTGGGCGATTGGTTGCTCTCAATGATGATTCTTTGACAATGAGGGTTGCAATGTAGCTCATCACTTTTAGCATTTTTTTTGTATGGTCTTCAGTATGTTAATTAGCCTCCAACATTTAATCTTGGTTGAGTGACTTTTGGAGTTTGCATTAGTAATGCGTCAAATGTTTTTTTTTTTTTTTTTGAAGCAAAATTGTTTTACATATTTGTCATTCTTGGAAAACTCTATGCTCGGTGGTTCTCCAAAGGGATATTTGCTCTTTATTTACAAATGTTATTGCCAATTCCCCAAAAAACAAGATTGAAGTCAAAATAACATCCACTATTTTCTCTTATGTGATTAATTAGATAAAATATACGATGTGAGTAATACGAGACAGAAAATGTGATAGCTATTTTGTAGCTTATAGGAATTTGATGATTGCACGACTATGCTAGATCAGCCATATAGTTAGGTTAAAGGCAAGAAAGATTCCACCTCTTTGTTCTATAACCCTCGTTAACTATTATTAATATATACTTATCAAGGCTAACTTTAGTTCAAGGAAATCAAGGTAAATGCATAGAAGATAATAGAAACACTACCTAGATGGAAGAAATTTGGCTTAAAAATTTGATATATATTTCTTATGGAAGAGTATCTGTAATATTGTCTTTTAGTTATAACAACTAAAGATCTTGAAACAAACAAGGTAAAGACAAATGTATCTTAATAAGAGAAATCACATAAAGTGTAATGCAAAATACTAAAATTTAAAAAATAAGAAAATCAGAAATATTGATAAACATGCTGATCTATGATGCACAGACACGGACACAGATACGACACGACACGGACATGTTAATTATTTAAAATATAGGACACGGACACGAGTTGGACATGGTATTATTGTTTTTATATTTAAAAAATAGTGTATAAAAATTAAATAAGTATAATTTTAAAAATAATTTAAAAATAATAAGTCATTTAACTAGAATTTGTGCTTAAAATGATTAGTATTAGATGTCGAGAGTCAAGTGTTGATGCCATTTATTAGTCGCCGAGAGAGGAGATGAAAATACCTTCACTGCCAAAAAGAAATGAAAATGAGAATATTCGATGATTGGGTATTAATTGCGGACGTTGATTTGGTATTATGGATAGGAAATAAGAAATTTAGTTTAAATCCCGTCAAATACAAGAAATTATATATATAAACATTCATAAAATATTTAAGATACGCATGTCGGACACGCGTGTCCAATTTGTATTTAATATTTTTAATTGGATATGTTTTCGGCGTGTCTGACACGTGTTGGAAGAGTGTCGGATGAGTGTCGTGTCGAATACGGTGTTGGACACTGCACGCCTCTTTGAGGAGAAGTGTCGGTGCATCATAGATGCTGATAAACATGTCTAGCTATTAGTCTAGCCTTTGCCAAGGTATTGATGCTAGGACATCACCAAAGTTATAAGATTTTAGGATGACAATAGCCACTTACAATCTCTAGTTGAAAGTTTCAAAGTAGGTTTTATGCTTGTTGATGATAGATTTCTAAATTCAAAAGAATCTCTTACCAATTTCTTATTTTAGGTGCTGTGTTTATCTTATTTTCAAGATACTGCTTTGTTGTGTGTGCATGTATTATATCTATCCAAACATGTTGTGAAAATTATAATTCAAGACCATGTGTCAAGAGTATAAAAATTAGTTTCTATTTCAATGGATCTTAAGGATATATTTTTATTTTGGGCATCAAGTTCTAAACAAGATGGCCATTATGCTTTGGAATCTCTCATTGAGGATTCCTCATTGGGTTAAATGAAGAGGGTACTAGTGAAGCCCATGAGGATGAGATTGAGCGTGAGTTATAGTGATATTGAGGAAGCCTGAAGAGTCTCTATTTAAATCTCATTTATGGTCTCCTAGCACACTTAAGGTTATTGTTTATTTGCATACAAACTAATTTTCATATTTGGTTCAGAGTTAGAAAAATCATTTGAGCTCATTAAATTTAGTGGGAGTTTATATGCATATAGTTTCTAAAGAGGGTAAGAAAGAATGCAATTTAAACTTGTGTCTCATTAATAATCATATAAGAGCTTTGGGTAGATAACTTCATAACTCATTGTGCCAGTTACTAAGAAAATATTTAGCGTTCATCTATGTCTAGTAGGATATCTTAAGTCTTAACTATAGGTATTTTATAGGTCCTTGGTAGATCTTCATTATATTAATGGGATGTGATTAACTTTGATTGAACCAATGCTTGTGTCTTCAAACATTAATACATGAAGATTATATTGAATCCCTCCAAGACAAAGGATATGAATAGCATCTTTTAAGAATTGAAGGAACTTCTCCATGTATGGAGTTGTCATTCTGTTTCAATGTGAGAGTGTTGTAAAGTTTGCTTTTGATTTAGAAAATATAGAATTTCAAGACCTTCTTGTTTGATATTTTATCTTTCTGATGGATGATAGTTAGATTTGATCTTCGTTTTAGTTATTTTGTCCTAATCATTTGATTTATGAGCTACCAACTCTATAAGGCATATAATTTGTTATATCTATTTCTCATGCCATCCACACTTGATTTTCCATATTATATGATTAATTCAATTGGATATTTTGATTTTGAAAGATATATGGCTTGATTGCACAAGCGAAATTTAATTAGAAATAGAGATTAAACCTTAAGCCAAAAATAGGAGTTGGTGTATGTATTTATTGTAAAGTCGTCTGTTATATTACCATCAAGCACATGTTCATATACCTAAGCTTATGGAATGTTAGTTAGCCCAATAATATTAAATATTGTTGATCTTTGAAGTGGTAATCGGCAAATATGCATATGCGGGGAGGGGGTGCAAGTAGAATACTACTTTTAAAAACAAAGGATAGATTGAATAGTGGTTGGCTATGCCTTTTTGTCTTATCAATGATTCAAGCGCATTAAAAGGACTTTGAATGAAATGGTTTGTTCATTTATTGACAACTTCCTTGTCTATTGGAACCTTTATCTGTTTTGATGATATCTTGCTTAGTTGCAGGACTAATAAGAACTATTGCACGCCTTTGTAAGCTTCATTGTTGAACTCTTCATTGATCTAAATATAGATTAATTAGTTTAGTTAATATTTCTTCATTTTGTTGTTTCAATTGTTTATTTTGAATGTTAAAATTTTTTTGTGAATATCCTCAACCTATCATTATTTTTTAGCCTAGGAGTTTCTATTGATGCTTTTGCAACCATCTCTATGCTGGCATGTGAAGTTCTATTGTGCAAGGGCCTAGGAGGGTCAGTCAATGACAGACCTTAGTGGGTAATTGAAGGGCAATAAGAAATATCTCCTTTATAATTGTGATTTTATGCCATTTACAGAATTGGCATATTTACTAGTTATGACGGTTTTTTCTCACAAGGTTAGGTGATATTTGAGTTACAACATAAAATAGGGCCCAACATAATAAGTTGCTCTAATACTGGTATAAGATATTTTTGTTCTGTTGTTATGTGGGTGTTGAGAATAAGCATGATAATTCACTTGTTAGGGCAACCACTATCTTGCATATTATGGACGTTAGCATTGTCTATTTGAGACCATTTCAAATTATCTTTTGCACCAATAAAGCTGGTAGACAAAATTAATGCAAAGTTTGGAAGTAAATGTGTAAACTATTTGTAACATGGAAAAAGATTTTATGGAATGATTTGCACAAAAGAGTTTACACTTCATGTAGCATTCAAAAATATGATAAGACTATTCATAAAGTTGATCCTCAATTTTTTTCATAAGGATAAGGATAATGATTATGTTGTTTTTGAAATTTACGGGATAAGACTAATGATGACGATGACTTTGAATGATCTATCAGTTCACTCATTTTGGCATGGTGCTTTTTTGACTTATAATTTGAAACGTATTATTTTCAATTCTTCAACGACTGGTGATCTATAATAGGGCCAACTCTCTGTACATTAGGTACTCTTTATTAAAAGCCAGTGCAGAACTAAATAACGCATTTACATCTATTGTTTCAGGTAATCTTTATGAAAAGGCACTGCAGAAGTTTCATTAAATCGAGTCAAAGGGACATCTGGAACTCCAGTATTGAAGAATATTTAGAATGCTTGCTCTCTCCACAATTCCATTGTGGTATATTTTCTCACCTGGTTTTCTTGTTTTGGAGAGCGAATGTGTTGCTTTTATTATAGCTATGTTTTGTGGTTTTCTCTCTAACTCTTTTTGGTTTGGCTGCAACTTCTCTCATAAGTGATAAATGATGTTTATTTTGACATTATAAATTCGCTGAGCTTCATTTATGATGACACTTCATCAGCTCTCATGAAGTTTCAGAGTTTGGTATTTGCTTGATTCACAGATCCACTAAAAGCTTAGTTTCCTCATGAAGATATGAAGCTAGGAGAGATAATTAATACTTAAGAATTATTTAATTCATGCTCTTAAATACTTTGTATTTATCTTTTTTAATCTAAATTAAGTAATTTATTTATTATTTTTTATTATTCTATATTTAAATGATTTAAGATAAAACTCGCCAATTGAAATTATCAATTGTAAAAAGTATATATATATATATATATCACGAAGCTTATTATGAATATCAATTTTAAATATGTTCATAAAGAATATAAATATATAATTAATGTTAATCCTTAAAAATAAATTTATCATGTTGATGCCTCGATCATTCCACAAATATTTTATACTAGCATCTTATAAAAATTAAAATTTTTACTGGGTTTTATCAAGAATCTTATACTAATTATGGTCAGAAAACTAATTAGTAAATCTCCTAAACTAAATTTAACAGATTTTCTGAGAAAAGGCCGAATGTGAGTCGAACAAAAAGGAGGATTAATGCATCATAAGAATCAATCTGATTTTTACAATCCAAACTCAATAACAAGAAATTCAATGGTTAAATTAATATAAAATCAATAAACCATATCTGAAATTTAAGTTTTTTTGCATTTAACTGGAATAAAAATGAAAAAAAAAAAACTAGACATGAAAGAGGTGGTTTCATTGTGAAAGCGTCACAGCAGCATCATAACTGCAGGAATGTTGTCATGGCGATGAGGTGCAGAATGAAAAATTATTTTGTGTGGAGATTGGACGCAGAATATTGTCTAGAGATCAACTAGAATGCGCAACATCAATAATATCAAGTAGCAATACCAATCAAGCGGTGACATGACATATTCTAATTGATTTCCGAATGATATTCGACATCCACACAAAATAATTAATCCCATAAGTAAGTTTGGTGAGATTGCAAGTAGAGTTGTGCATCAGGGGAGATGTCAGTCTCAAGCTTTGTTTTAAAATTTTAGTACAAAAATTAAAAAGCTGTATGACATCAGTGGGATGGGCAAGCCGTATGGCATCATGGGCAGAGAGAGGTCGCGATTGCAGTTTTAGCAAGGTTACATGGGGAAGCTAAGGTTGGGTAGTAGTGAAGCTGGGACGTCCCGAGTGCAATGTCGCGGGGACGGCAGCGACGGTTCCACTAGCGTAGGCGTTGCGATGCAATCAAATTTTGCCTAAATTAGAGGGAAAAAAAAAAACAAATGAGAGTCTCTAATTATCAAAATTTTTGCTTGAAATTTTTTCCTGGTAGTACAAACTACAGAATTTGACTATAAAATATTAATTTATGCTGCTAACCATTATGCAGTTAAGTATTACAATTCCTACCTTCAGCAACAGAAACACCAAATCACTTTGAATAAATTAGGACAGAGATCCAATCACTTTCTACCTGCTAAGGAGGAGTCAATACTTTGACAAGCCAAGAAGGGGCTTTCGAATGCCATGATCCTCTTGCTTGTTCAATATAGTTGTTCAAAGTATGTGTGCTTTCATCTATCTTGTCAGTAGACATCGTATCTTCTGCAAGTTTAACAGCCGAATATTGAGACAACTGGAAGTTATCTCCTGAACACTGAAGCTGGCGAGCAATTTCCTCCTTTCCCAACATCAAAAGAGCTAACAGTAACGATTTAAGCTCCCGAATAGCGCCTTCAGTAAGAGCCATGCCTTTCAAATGCTCAATCAGTGCCATCTCCTCTCCAGGGCTGCCATTTTCCATATATTTATAAGCAAAAAAAGTAATCATCAAAACCAAAAGCAGAAAAAAAATGATGAGTAAAAGACCTTTTGAATTTAATTTTATGCAGCTTTGTGAATAAGGCTTCGTTTGGGACAGTTTTCTTTCTGCTTCTTAAAGCCGCTTCTTAGTAAAAAAAAAAATTTTTGTACTAAAAAATTACTTTAAGAAGCATAAAAAAAAAACAGTCCCAAATGAAACCTAAATCGTCATCAATTTAAGGAAAAGAAGAATACAACACAAAAATGTCAACAAATATGCATGTCAATGTGGAAACTGCAGCCTGTTCGATACCGACCTTCCAGCGCGAATTTTTCCTCCCTTACTTGCTTTGCGTCGTATTTCTCGTGCCTTCCTAAGGGTCGTGGAGGCGGTCGAAGTAACTGAATCTTTAGCAGTCCTGCCAACAGCCAAGTTTTTGGATGATAGATTAACAGCAGCAAAAAAACTTTATAATTCAAATAGTTGATTGGCATGTAAAATCAATAAAACAGATTTTCAAGAAGCTACTTGGTAAAAAGCATGGGAATTCAACGACAAGAAAGATGAAATACCTTGTGGTGTATGCACTCATCTCACTGAAATTACTGCTAATTTCAGAAACACTATCATAATCTGAAATTTCTGTTGATCTGCCTTCAGATTGGATTTTAGCAGAAAGTAGTATCCTTCTCTGGCGTACAGCTAGGTAGCGAGCTAAGTACTTCCCAACTTTTTCGACTGCCTCCCTATAGTCAGACATTAAAGAACTTGCACATTCCAAAGCTGCATCTTCAACATGAGATTTTAAATCCTCCCTTTGATGCATATGAGTGATTCTAAGAGCCTCTTCCCATTCTCGAGCCATGATGTAATACCCGACGCATCGACCAACATCTTTACAATACTCCAATGCAATCCTTGCAGCCTCAGCTGGCTTACCTAGTGCTTGAAATTCTTCAATGAGTTCGTTTGCCAGTAGAATAACATCTGCTTCACACAGACCAATAAGTGCAGCTACTGTGAGCACACCTTTCCAGTCACCACAACTCCTATAAGCTTTCAAGGCCTTCTGATGAGAAGAACAGCACAAATAAGCAGAAGCAGCATCTTCAAAGCATTTCTCATTATGAAGATGGTCACCCCATGCCTCTAAGACTTCTCTTCTCTTGACATTTTTGGTGAACAGTTGAAGGCCAAGTGGAAAAAGTTTTGGATTATTCTTCATGAGATTTAAGCATTCTTCATAATGGCCTTCACCAGCTGAAAACATATTTTTCAGTGCACTCTCATACCTTTGCAACCTCAGATCAATTGTATACCTCATAATAACAGGCGGCAAATTTTCCAAGTCTTTGAGATAGGGAAGAAATTCTTTAGGATCCTTTTGAGAGTTCAATGCAACAATGGCAGCAAGGTTTAGGTCATAGAGGCCCAAAGCAGTTTCAAAGACAGCTTCAGGATTTGCTAACCATAACAGATGCTTCAAGGATTCTTCAGCAGAAGGGTATGATATCCATTTAGCATCATGGACACCCAATACTTCCATTTCACGTATAGATTTTATTCTGTTAAGTGCTTCATGTAAAGCTGGTGGCTCGTTGCGAGCTAAAGTTGTCAATATACAGAGCTCTCTAGCTGGACTTTCTTTTACTTGTTCTTCAAGGGCTTTTCGTATTGCCCGCAAAACAGAATTTACTTTTCCATCTGCTATAGAAATAGAACTTTCCATTTTTGCATTGGATGTTTCATCAGGTATTGACAAAGAAATGTAATCTTTATACAAACTATCCATGACATTTCCACCTTTTATTGAAGAAACAAATTCCGTGACATAAGCAAGATTGTCAACTTGATTAACAAACTCTGCAGCTGATTTTACAAATGTTTGCCAGCCAAAGCAGTCAATAATGAAATTAAAATCTATCCTGTGCCTCCTCACCATAGACAATGCATCTTTGAAGCGTTTCTGCGTTAATGCATTAATTATTGAAACAAGGACCAGTTTTCTGGGATAAATACATTCTAAGCTGCCCCGATTAGCTTGTAATATGACAGCAGCTTCGTCTCCGTGGAGGGTTCCAATCAATTTTGCACCCTTCTCCCACATATTAACAAAGTCTCTATCTTTATCTTGTTTATTCTGCATATTATTGAAGTCTTCAATTATCATTTCCTTTTTACCATGTAAAATATCGTCAATGCTAACAATGAATAAAAAATCCTGCTTCGTAGTGAGAACAAGATGTGTGATTTGCTCAGTACCACCACAACTACTAGAATATAGTGTAAAGCTACTGCAATTGTTGCATAATATCCTCTTCCCAACCTGTAGCTTACCTTTGTAGTCAAGCCCGAAAAGTAAAGTCTTCACCATGCCATTGTCACAAACACTAGCTGCTTTCATCCAGGGACATGATCCTGAAAATCCGCATATAGGGTCAAGCTCACCAAGTTGTAGTCTTCTTGGTAGAGAGGCACTGGACGTATACTCGTAGATAGACCCGCCTTCATTCTGAACAAAAGCTGATGCCTTTTTACAAGGATTTGGTACAATGCCAACAACAGGCCCTTCAAGGGGCAAACTTTTAGAGAGGATTGCATGCCAACCAGAAGAGTTTACTAATTCAGGCACAGAATCCTCTGAGCATACAACTTCAATCTCCAACAAAGAATATTTAGAGCAGTTCAATTTTTGATGAAGAAGCTCATTCTCATGTTGTGAAGGTGTTGAGAACAAACCATATTGGTTGCAAGATATGCCAAGTAAGAGGTGAGAATCTAACCACATTATGTGTGCAAATGTTCCCAGTGTGAAATCCAACCTTGAAGTTTCAATGACAAATTCTTTGTCCTCAAAATGCTCCCAGGATTCTATCCCTGGAAGCTCCATAATACATAAACTGCCATCTGCAAGGCTTGCAGCCAAATGGTTCTTCGAGCTGTTATAAAGGAAAGCAACATCCTGAATGGCAGTTGGAAATTTCAAGGTGAACAGAGACATGGGAGGTGGCATGAGGGACAGATTCAGAGGAGAAACTAATAGCTTGGTGCCATCAACAACCAGCGCAGTTGAATTCGTTGTTAAAGCAGTCATCCACACAAAACTGTAGGTTGTAATTCTTCCATCGAGGGTCCAACAAATGAGAGTCATTGGCTTTGTCGGGTTCCACATGAACTTCACACCTTCTCTCTTCGAGTATCTTATTTCTTGTTTCAAGTACCAATGGTTGTTACCAAAAAACCAAATTTTAATAGCATCATGCTGCGCACATGCAACAGAAGTAGCAAGGAGGTCAGAACTACAATTCCATCTTATGAGGTTGATTTTGGCTGGCTCATCCATGCATAAGGAATTCCGTTCAAGTCCATTCTTCTCAAAGAAAACTATAATTGGGTTAGTTCCAATCTCGCAATTATATGCCGTTGCCACCTTGGCACCGCTCGGCATCCAATCTAAAGCTTCTCCTACAAAAGCCTTAGCTTCTGTCTCGGAATGTAACATGCCGGATTCACGCTCCCAAATCTTCAACTTTTTCGATGAACATTCATGAAGTCCCCCAAGAGTAGCAAAATACTTCCCATCACCTCTCCAAGAAATTGGGGCATAAAATTCATAAGGATAACCATCTACATCACCTATGGCATTATTCTGGTAATAAATCGAGAAAACTTACAGTTAAGATAAACTAACTTATATTGTATAAGTTATCTCAAATATCAATTCATGCTCTGTACAAATATATATCATGCATCTGATATTCTGATATGAAAGCAGCCACGAAATCAATACAAAAAATCAAGTTCTCCCACTTATATTACTGTAATCATTAGAGCATAGCAAAGGGAAAAATGAGCAGTATTAATGAGCTTACTTTGTAAAAGGTAGGCAAATCTAGCTTACAAAAATAGAATTTAGCTGATTGGCAAGGGAAGTAAAATAAGTGCATTAGAAGAGCTTTGCAACATAAAATAGTTCATAAGTAGCTGAAGACATAAACATGAAGTCATTTTGAATGTCACTCAAGAAATATAAAATGGAAACCGGATTGGGTTCATTTAAATGAAAAAAAGGTAAATTTATAAAGATACAAATTTGAGGGGACTATACATACATATCACTGTATTTCATGCTATTTACATATCTAATACCTAAAATTTTAATATTACATGCTTGGCATTCATATAAAATATGGGTGTATAAAATGAAATATTAAAGTTTATAGGGTGGTATGTGTGATAAGAATAAAAAATAGGAGTGGTATATTTGATATTAAAGTTTTACACGAGTAGTAGCTATAAAATATTATAGTTTTTGGTGTTAGATATGTAAATAGCATGAAATAAAGTGGTATGCATTTAAATTCCCCTAAAAATTTCAATTCCCTTCCACCTAAGAGATAAAGTAGTGCCGTTATGAGAAAATTACAGCAATAGTTCAGCATGACCCAAGGCATTACTACTATCAGAAAGGCTTAAGATTGATTGCTTACTTAAATCATCACCTTTAGGTTGAGATCAGATTCATGTAAAACTTCCCAATCATTAGTAATCACAAGTAATCTCCCTATTCCAGAAGTTATGGCCAGAAGAGCTCCATCCGGACTGCATGCAATGTATTTCACACCACCTTCCACTCTACCAACAACTTCAGTTGTCCCGTCATCCACAGTATGCAGTATAAGGCATCCATCGGATGTTCCAAGCACCAAAGCCTCCTTCTCCATCAAGTAATCCATAGCAGTAATGAAGTCCCCAGGCTCTAGAGTAACTGGAGCAATTTGAGGTGATAGGAGAGATTTGTTCCATGACTTACCTTCCTGATGCATGAAAATTGAAAATATAAAAACGCAGATTTGGTTGAAGGAAAAAAAATGTCAATCAATGAGTTTGGATAAGTAATAACAACAAAATATCAAGTTCATGGTCTGCCATGACAAATATCAATTTTCTGAGCACAAAATCTACCCCCAAACCAGAAATTAGGAGAAGAAAATAATTTAAGAAAGGTAATATGCCATCAAGGCCAATGATAAGAAGTAAATATATTGCAGTAAAAAATAATAAGCAAATAACTGCTAATATAAGCAACAAAAATTAATTGGTTAGCCAGCAATCTCAGGCACGCTCGGCTAAAACTGCAGATCTCCTGAACCGATTTTACTTGTTTAAGATTGGAGTTAAAAAATGATCTTTACCTATGCTCCGTAAGACGATAACTAGAATAATTAAAGAGGGAAGGCAGAAAAATAATGCTTTTATGAGATATATTGCTTACATGAGACGAAGGAAGCTCAAAAAAATACAAGATGTTGGCCGACGAGGCGAAGAAAAGACGGTTGTGCTCGATATCAAAAGCAGAAATAAGAAGAGTTTCCTCTTCGGATTGCAAGCCAAGTTCGAACGAAATGAATGAAGAAAGCTTGAGGTTTTTCATCTCTATCCGCCGACTACAATATGAGAGAAAGAATTGAATTGGGCAAATCCTGGTTTAACAGAGATGCGGTTACGGAGCGACGAAAGAAACTATGGCGCCAGATGCTACGGAGACAAAGAATATGTAGAAGGTCGGCGGCGACGAGCGACGAGCGACGAGCCACGGGCGGCGGGAGTGGGACAGAGAAATTCTCGAGATCGAGGGCACCCGAATCGGAAGTTGCGCCGCGGGAAGCACTCAAGCACTGAACCGTGTTCGCGCGCGCCAGAGCGAGATCAGAGACTCCAATAGTGAATATTGGGTTAGGGTAAACCAATTTGCATTTTTAAAAATTGTTTTATAGATACTATTCATATTCAATTAAATTAATATTCAAAATATTATCTTTATGTGAAATATAAGTAATTAAATGTATAATACATATTTTGTGCTACAATATTTGCAATAGCACAAAGAGTTTATTCATAAAAATAAAAATGCTAAAATGTGGAAAGATTTTCGGCTTATGAACTTAATATCTTATAAAACTATCTTTAAAATTATTGTTCATAGAATTAGTCTTTATTTGCTTAAAATCATTTCTAAAAATTAATTTGAATTTTTTGAAGGCATGATATCCATCTTAAAAAGCATGAGCATCATTACGTGCTAAAAAAATTACAATAATAGTCTGAGTTTAGTATTGTTGTGGGCTAAAATATTCAGTGCGGTGAAGTGAGTAAAATTTTCGTCTTAGTGATGTAGGAATATGCAACACACAAACAGAGAGAGTAAAGTAAAACACCCAATCTTTTTTGCTTGGAAAGCCCGAAGAGGAAAAAATCGCAGGGCCTCGCCCTTGTGAAAATATTTCACTAAATTTGAGTGAATTACAAATGTTGACCCGTCTCTTGACTTAGAGGCGATCAAATTATAGTAGTTTGGAGAGTTAGAAAGAGGTTTGATGACTGTCGGGCAAAAGTTTGACGGTGTCCGGGTAGAAGTTCAGCTGACGGAGAATGATCCGACAAAGGTTTGGCGAACATCCAGCAACACTTGGCGACCGAGCAGTGGTTCGACGATGTTTGGACTAAAGTCCGGCGATGGTCGGCAGTCAGGGGTCAGGTGGAAGTTCGGGGGTGGTCGGAGACCGTGCGGAGATTTGACGACGGTCGACAGAGATTTGCCGACAGTGATGCTGGAGATGCAAAACTATACGACAAGGAGATGCAGAAATATAATTCATACTTGATTTGGAGTTAACTGATGTTATCATGTACAAATTGATTTTTTGATTATGAAATGTCAATTTTATTGTAAAAATCCTATATATGTAGTAAATAATTTCTTTACAGGAAAATCGTTAGTTACCGGCAACCAAAATCCATTGGTAACCATGAAATTTCGTCAAAAAATCTGATTTTCTGGTGGAACTTCATTCGACGGTAAATCATGCAATAAAATTTTTATTATGGCGGGCTTACTGGTAGAATTCTGACAAAAAAAGTAGAAATGTCGTTTACCTGGTATGAGTTTCAGCATTTTATCCACTAGAGTTTCCAGCATATATTTATTGCCAGTATTTATGGAACAATCCGACAGACATATACCGGCGAATTTATTCAGCAAAAAATCATTTCGAAATACCAGCGGTAAATTTTTGTCGGAATGTCGATATATTTTGTCGTATCAATTTTCCGGTGGAAACTTGTATAAAAAAAGTCATCCCTCTTAGGAAAATATTTTATGAAACACAACCTGCATAAAAATATTCCAAAATTATATTCGTTCAAACATAAACATTTAACCATAATCATCATCAAACATTGAACATAAGCATATAAACATAAACATTTCAAATTCACTGACCATTCGACGATGGAGGAGAACTTCGGTGATGGAGGCGAGTGATGGAGAAAAAAAAAAATTAAGTGAGAAGAGTAGCGCCACGGAAAGAGAAATAGAGCTCTTTGCGGTGGATTATTTGTCATACCTATTTCCAGCTGAAATTCCACCGGATATGTTTCATTGTGTTTAAGTAAGATAGCTGAACTTCTATCGGAAGAGCCGCCGATAATTTTCACGTAATTTTTCGTCGATTTTCCCACCTGTAAATATCTGACGGTCTTTCCTCCAAAAATTTTGATGCTAATTTTTTGATGGAATATCCGTCGATCATACCGCCGCTTATACCGACTAATAATTATCCGTCGGAAAATCCAACGACAAGGAATCATTTTCCTATAGTGATTTTAGTTGGAATTTACATATGAGTAGGATAAATTGGTATTTATTCTATAACTATTTATCTACTTGATCACTTAGTTTTGTGATGCCATCAATATCAAATAGTACTGATAACGCAACATTTGGATAGTAAATATGATATCCATATTTCCCATGGATATATATTATGCTCATATTAATAAGTAATATCATGAATATGATGAGCTCATGATTTATAAATTGAGTGAGATTTCTTACCTAAGTCATTAAATCGTTTTTCTCGTATTTACTTTGGCTATACATAGAAATGATTTAGGGGATTAAGAGAGAAAGTGAGGAGAGAGAAAAAGAAAACTCAGATTTGGAGATCACGATGTGATTTTTGGCAGTCGATCTTGTTGGGATATTTGCTCGTCTCGTCAAAGGTGTTGAAATGATCATTTTTGCCTACCTAAATAGCTTAATATCTAATTCCACTTTAATGCTTTATTAAAAACATTTTTTTCCTTAATACATATTCGCCTAATAGAGAGATGCTAGGGAATTTTGAGAGAAGTGAGGAGAGAAAATAAAACTTGGATTTAGGAGGTTATAGAGAAATTTTCATCAGTCGGAGCTGTTTTTGTTCATCTCATTGTAAAAAATCATTATCCTATTTTTTATTTCAATAATGTTGTATTTTTTATATTTTGTCAATCAAATTTATATTTTCATTATCGAAAAAATGAAGATAAGTTTGTATTAGTAAAATTTTCACCACATAACTTTTAGTATGTGATAGATCCTGTCAATATGAGCATTTTAATTGAAGCATATTGAATTTTTAATAGTTAAATTGGAATATATATATTTTTTGAAATAAATACATGACAATTAAATTTGATATATTTTCCCGTATTTATAAAATTTTTCATTTCATACATGATATTGACTTACATTGCATATAATACATAGGATTTATATGTAAGCAAGGAAGACTGACTGTTAACATTATAAAGAATACGCGTTGGTTGTTTAAATATATTACCTTACATAAGTGGATAGACTGACGAGCTTTCCTTTAAATAAAAGTTGATAGTGTAATCCAAGTTGTGGCCTGTAACTGATTGACTTAATTACACCGACATGTAGAGGGAGATGACTCTTAAATGATTATTGAAAGCCATCTATAAAAATAAATTATTAATTAAAAAATAAAAGATAAGATAAAATTGACATATTGATACCTATGATAGATAATATATGTATGAAAGAAAACCACACATTAAAGCTTTATTGTTCTGCATTGTTTTACATTAATTGATTGATATATAGAACTCAAATTGTACTGGCAGTACAATTGGTATTGGAGCAGTTGTTAGAAGAATTAGCTTGTAACTAAAGCTATAAGAATTGATTATGAGTGGGGTAGGAGTTGTGTAGTATAGATTTGTTAGTTTTTGTATTTGATTGTTTGAATTGCATGGTGAGTTTGTATGTTATTGATTAGAAATGAGAATTTTATCAGTGGATAGATAGACCCTACTGATCAAAATACATATAATGGATAGAGTGGAGCAATAACTCCGGTGAGTTCTGAGAGTTTGATGCCGTTAGCTAGTGTGCTTGCATAGGCTATATATGAGTGTTGCTTATAGTGGACATGCAATAGAGGATTGATTGTTGATGATAGAGAATATATTTAATAGTATGCACTACCCAAAGAATCAAAAAGTACCGCTTGTAGTGTTCCAATTTGAAGGAGAATCATAAAGATAATGCATAGGATAACAGCAAGAGAAATTTCATGGAAAGATAAATACAAAGATCACATGGATAGTGTTTTTTGATATTTTTATGGATTGGTTTGTACCTCCATCAGCTTGATAGGTTGATAGCAGATACATGAGGCTTTCATGAGATTGGGGCAGGGGAACATGATAATGATGCAGTATGAGGCAGAGTTTATAACACTGACTATGTATGTACCTCAATTAGTTAATATTGCTAACAAAAATGATACAGGTTCTTGAGAGGATTAAAGAATGAATTGAGACATCCACTTATACTGCTAAGATTTTAAAAATTTTTAGAGATGGTTAAGAGAACAAGACTAGCGGAGAATGATTTGGATATTCCATAGTTCAGATATGTTATGTGCAATAAGAGATCAAGAGATGATATAACTAAGATAAAAAGAAGTGAAAAGAGGGGTAAATTTTCAGAAAGCATGAGAGGATCTACATTTGAGTCAAGTGTGGGTATACTAGAGTATACTCGATGTGGTAAGAGATATAATTAATTGTGTTTTCTAATGACTAGACAATATTTTAGATGTGTGCAGTGAAGACACCAGATGGTTGATTATCCACTATAGCGATAGGGGACATGATCTGGATTCAAAGGGGAGCAAGCCAAGTAAGGCTATAGACAGAGGACCATGTGATCTAGAGAATACAATGAAGGGTCTATGAATAATACATATGGAGGAAGAGTGATTAAAAGTTAAAGAAGACCTATACATTTTGCTACATCAATATTGCCACTTCTATGACCCAAATTTTACAGTTTGATCCTACAGGACGATAGGAATGCACTTGGAGGTACAAGTGGTAGAATTTATAATCATTGAATTGAATTATTAGTAATTTTCATAGTATACTTTGCTTGATTGATATGAGGGGTAATTATTTGGAATGAACACATGATTGATTACATACATTATATAGGAGGTTTTGAATGAATTTCAATTGATTTATTAGTTTTGATATTTGTTTTTAATTGTATTGCTTTATTTTGAAGGATTTACGAATTGAGTTTATTTCTATTAATATGTTTTATCTATGGAAATGTCGAGGGAAACATTTTTCCTAAGATGAGGAGATTATAATAGCTGCATTTTTTTGGATTTTAAAAATTATAAAAATATATCTATAAAATAATTTATTTTATTTAAAAAATACCAGTGAAATTGGTTTGCAAAAGGGACACCTAATTGTCCAAAAATCTCAACTTGTACCGACAAATGTCAATTTATTAAGGATTTGCACCGGTGCCTAAAAATTAGAAAAAAAATATTATAATTAAAACACAATAATATCTATCTTATAGTGAAGACAATTTATGATTTGAATTTAAAATGATTAATAATTTTTTTTTGATTGGGTTAAAATTTGGATCAAAATACAGGATATTACACCCGTGAGCTCTAGCACACAGATGGTGGCGAGTATAGCGCCCCTTTTGCTCTGATTTGAGTTTATTTGGAGTTGGAATCAAATTATTTGTAGCGTCAATAAGTTCTTCTCATCGATACATTTAATTCGATTATAAGTGCGCTTAAATCAAAATTTAAATTATCCTGAATTTAATTTATAAAATTTCCAATTCAAATATTGCCTCAAGATTCGTTAAAACTTAAATTTTGAGGAAATTCTTATAAGATTTACACTCATCTATTGATGAAATTGGAGCAATTATTAAAGTTATAAATAAGATTAAATTATATATTTGATTTATTTCTTGATGTAGTGGATTGTCGGAAGATGCGACCTGCAAGAAGGATTTGGGTTTTCCCAATCCAAGGAAGAAGAGAAAGAAAAGCTCAAAGGCTTCAAAGACTAATATAATTCATTCAATACCTTTCCTATTACAAAACATCCTATTTATAATAGCAAAAAGAGAATTCTAGAACTTCATTCTAACAAAATTAGATAAGATGTCCTAGGGAACACCATAAGCATAAGATGCACCGCATCATTCTCCCCTAGCGTAAGAAAAGGCTCGACTCCGTCGAGTCACGTTATTGAAAAAAAATAGATTGTTGCAGCAGACAGATTCCCGGATCGAATATTTTGTTCTCATCGTTTGGCAAGCATGCCATGTATGCGATGTCGAATGCTCCGCAATGTGTTGGTCCGTTGTTTTGATTAAAAAATATAAATTTATATTTAAGTATGTATAGTTTTGAAAATATTTAATTATCTTTGGGAAGATTAAATTTTGAATTTTAGTTTTGAAATTTAACACAACATTAGGAACGATATATATTATCTCAAATAGAGAAAGTATCATTCACTAATTGGTTCAAATTTCAAAATCAAAATTTGAAATCAAATCCAAAAATCATTAATTTCATAATCAAATCTATGATAATGATTAATATACCTTTCCAAAGAAAGGAAATATCAATCATTATCGATCGTTTGAAAATGACGATAATGATCGTTGTATTTTAAATTTCCCAAAAATAATTAATTAGAGATTTTGAAAGATTTTTTATTTTGAAAATTAGATCTGGGTCACTAAATCTCCTACGAGCGCAAGCCCTCGTAGTTAATTACATCGTAGGAGAAATTGGAATTTCCCTACGAAAACTCTCGATTAAAATAGCGGTATAAATTCATTTTGGATTTTCAAAGTTAGACATCAAAGGAAGAAAAGGGTAGGAAATTCAAATGGTATTGGTTCAAATTTGAGCAGTTATTTTCAGAGTCAAAGGAAGAGAAGTAGGGAGTGTTTTGGAATTCTGAATTACTTCAGAAACACCCCAATCTATCCTAAGTGTTGAGCTTATATTTGATTGAAAATGATTTAAGTTTGAATGGTTGATTTTATTAGAAGGTTGAGACTTATATTCTCGATCACCAAATCGAGAGAATGCCCAGGAGGTGAGGGTGAAGACTAACCTACCAAGTGGGTATGACGTCCCCGATCAAGATCCCATGGGTTTCCATCGTCTCGGGTTCGTCGGTATCCTTAGCTTACTTAGTCAAGTGCCGACCAGAGGATCCTTGTTAGCAACCATGGGTTACCTCATTCAAGGGGACCTCGTAAGCCAAGGGGCTGGGGACCTAATCCTAGGCTGACAAACAGGAAGTGCACAGGTCTGTGGACAGTGAACCTATGTCTATATTATCTAACCTAGGATGCCACTCTCATTTTGTATGCATATCAATCTATCAAAAAAAAAAAAAAAACAGAAAGGAACACCGGCCTAACCTAAAGCTAGAGTCTGTGTCCTAATAGGTCAATCTAGGTGTGTGTAGCAGGCTGTGTGGTTTGGATATATCCTAAATCGGGTAATTAATTAAAGTTGCTTAATGTTCTGGTTGGTTGAAAGGCTTAAGGGGAGATTTTGATTAAAGTTTAAGTCTTAATGATTTAAAATTAATTTTAAGATTGATTGTTGGTTTTGAAGTTAGATTGAAATTCTCTAGATTTTGAATCAAATATTTAATGTTCTAAAATTATTCGAATCCTTTAATGTTTTTAATCAAGAGGTTAAAATTTGAATTTTAGATTAAGAATGTTTTTTGAAAATTTTATACTTTATTAAAATATTAGACCTTAAGATGAGTTGGATGCCTTTAAGTTTGATTGATTTAGAGTTTGTTTGAATTAATCATAAATTTTCAAAGTTTTGATCATTTATTGGAATTATTTAATCGTCTTGATTAGAGGGGTTTTGATGTTTGGAATTCAATTGAATTCCAAACTCCTTGTAATCAATTCCAAAGGTCATGAATGACCCAAGGATAGATTCCCAAGTGTTTAGGAATTCTCTGAAATTTTAAATTATTATTAATTAATTATATTAATTAAATATCAAATTTTAATGATTATTAAATTAGTCTTAAGTTTGATATCAAATCTGGTTGATTTTAATTTTAATGTGTTAAGGATTCAAATTTGGTCAATTAGAGGGGTTACTTATAGTTTTGGGACTTAAAAGTGATTTATTGAAATTTCTGGAAGGTTTTAAGGTTTGATTAAGATTTAAACTTAAGGGGTTTGATTAAGGGGGTTCGAAGGGTTTGAAGTTTAGTGACAATTTTCCCTAGAGTAGGGAAGATCACTAAACTTAAGAGATTGAAATTTTAGTGATAATTTCCCTAGAGCAGGGAAGATCACTAAACTTAAGGGGTTTGAATTTTAGTGATAATTTCCCTAGAGCAGGGAAGATCACTAAACTTAAGGGGTTTGAATTTCAAGTCAATTGAGTTTTAATTTGATCACTTAATAATTGTATGTGTTGATTGGGGTTGATTTGATATTTTGTAAATTTTATTTGAGTTATTATCAAATATTTAAGTTTTCAAGTTTTAAGGAAGAGATTAATAATTGATTGTTGTTTGAGATTAAATCGATCATGTATATGTTAATCTTAAGGTGTAATGTCGCTAAGTTAACTATGTTTAATGTTTCATCCCTAAGGGACACATGTGTGAATCCTAGAGTTTGGCTAAGTTCTCTAAGACTCGTCCTTAATTATTGTCCTTAAAGATCTCAATAGGTTCAATGGGTTTGAATCAATGTCACTAACCCTTTGGACATGCCTACGAATGTAAACAAGTTATGTCGATGGGTTTTGAATTTGTAAACAGAATAAAGCAGATATTGAATAAATGCGGGAATTATTGCAATAATTTAAACTGGGGGAAATAGCTTAACAGGTAAATCTAGAAGCCTTATGCTCTTCTAAGTTTTAAGAAAACTTACCTGGTCACCGGAGCTAGTCAACGATGACTCCGTCCGTAGCACTCTGTTTAGAATAAACGGGGCGACTGAAGCTCTTGGCTCGTTCTCCTATCAACTCCATCAGTACCTCGCAAAAAGGTGAAGAGAGAGGGTGGTGTCAGAATATCATGTATGCAAATATAGAGGTTATTATGAATTGACATATAAGTGAATATGTAAAAATGAAATCAAATCAAATGTCATTTCAAAGAGTTAGAGATGTAGAATGAGATCTGTATTGAAGAAATTTCAGAATATATGTTATCTTGCAAGAAACTATCTCGATACATATACTTCTATATAGAAAGGAATTCCAACATTTATATTCAATGCAACTAAGAGAAAATAACTCAAAACAATTCCATTCCCTTACAATTAATTCAAACTACCTCTCAAAAACATGTAGCAAACTTGCATCTAACTATGAACATTAAGGAATCTGAAATATAAAGAGGGCTGAGTTTTTTTTAAACATCAATATTTAGCCCTACTTATCACAAGATTAAACATATTTATATTGTCAATTTCAAGAATGTGTAGGACCATATTTACTATAAACATAACCCTTCAGGTCAAAATGTGTTCCTCAATACCCCTTACAAGGTTCTAATGCAAGTAACATGTCTACCACTAGTAGCAAACAATTTATTTAACAAATGATGTAAGAATCAAATCATGAATTAATTTTGTCGACAAAGTCATCTCAAACATGTTTCAACACTACATGACTTGTCACAAGAAGTTACCAACCAAAAACAAACTCCCTTGAATATATATATATATATATATATATATATATATATATATATATATATATATATATATATATATATATATATATATATATATATATATATATATATATATATATATATATACCAGATTTATGGGAGTGCGAGATTCCAAATATATCCTCAATGATTATTAATTCATTGAACATAAAAAAAAAGGTCAATCAATAATTTAATCTAAAATCAAGCAAGCTTTGTATAATTCCAAGAAAACCTTCATCTTCTTACTCTCTTTATGTATTGCTTAAAATTTCGATCGAAACTTGGAATAAAACAACCTAGATGTCCTTGATCTTTTAAGAGAGTGAGAGAATTTTATTTAATCTCAGCGCATATGCTAAAATCAATAATAAATCCTTGACCCAAAAAAAAAAGGAGAAGTTGAAATAAATTAATTAAAAAAAAAACTGTATATCGATCTCTATCAAAATAATGGAAACAAGCAAACCATTCGGAGCCTCAATAACATTGGTAAAATGATCTGAACAGATTTTAATCCAAAACAACAGAAGGAATCATTCATAACATTGAATGATTTCAATATATGATCTAAACATATTTCTTTTTACAAAGAGTAACATCAAGAAAATGTCTCAAAGCAATGTACCGATCATCCTATATATATATATATATATATATATATATATATATATATATATATATATATATATATATATATATAGTCATATCGGAAAACACGGACATCAAATTTTTAAGGTGATGGCAATAGTTGATCCACTTATACAGTCACTGCATACAGAAAAGCTTATATGTGATTTATTCACATATCTTAACAATGCCGATGTTGTTAATTTCCACAAATTAATAACTACAGCCCAAGAGCAGGTGAATATAGAACCTTAACTCATATATCAATGACAATCATCCGGATTCAAACAGAAGATATGCAAGGAACTAAAAAGAAGGAGAAGAGAATACCGTAGTAAATCACACCAAAAGCCCCTTGTAGCTCGCCTCTTCCAACTGCAGCCCGAACTACCATCTGGAGGGTAAGGGAAATGGTGGCCAAATCTTTGGACTCTCTTGAACATAATACCCAAACAGCAGCTTTTTTTTTGAACGGGTGAGAGATCTTTCTTGAGAATGAGAGGGAGATTTTCCAAGGGGCGGCTGCTTCTGGAGAATGGGGCGATGGAGGCGTGGAGTTTTCTTTCAGCCGGCCCTAGCAGCATATATCAAAAGGAAATCCGGTCGTGAGAGGGAGCTTGGAACCGTGGAGCCAAAGGCTGCTGCCTATGGGGGATGGAGGCGTGGAGTCCCCCCTTTCAGCCGGCCCTAACAGCACAAATCAAAAGGGAATCCCGTGAGAGGGAGCTTGGAACCGTGGAGCCAAAGGCTGCTGCCTATGGGGGATGGAGGCGTGGAGTCCCCCCTTTCAGCCGGCCCTAACAGCACAAATCAAAAGGGAATCCCGTGAGAGGGAGCTCGTCCCTGCTTGCCCTAGCTATTCACATTTTTTTTTAAAACAATCCACCTTCAAAACTTGATCAAATGGCTCATGTCAAATCTTGAAATTAAAGAAATTTAAGGAACTAAATTGGAGAAAGGTAGAGCTACACAACACCAAATTAGTTATATAACATTCCAATTTAAATCGGCATAAAAAAAAAATTGCATTCAACAAAGTTAATTTAACATAAAAGAAATTAAATTTAGCCGACCAAGATCAATAAGGTTAATTTAGACTTGAGCGAAATCGGGACACCTTAAATTAAATCGATCAAAGCCATCGAGGTGAGTAAAATTTGAATTGATTCAAACAAATTTGATGTCATCAAATCTAGTTCGTATGATCAAATTGACTTTAATTAATATGTATGCGATTCAATTTTGATTTTAAAGAAGATCGACGAGGTCGATTACGAGTTAGATTGTAGATGATGATGATTGTAAAGGTCGATTGATCAAACAGTAGATCAGAAGCTGGATCACAATATGATCGAAATTTGATTTAAAAGTGATTGAAGGTTGGACTGGAGTTTGGAAACCGAATACTGGAATGAAGATTGAACTGGAAAGTGGAATTGAGTTTGATGATGATTGAATTGGATTTTGACTGGGATTTGAATCTTGAGTTGATTTGAATTTGAATTATCCAAATCATTTATGATCATTTGGAATGATCATAAGTGATAGGAGAGGATTTGAGCTTGATCGAAGGCTGGATCAAGATTTGAATTAGAGTTTAGATATGATAGATTTGGACTATGGATATGTTTAAGGTCTGGGTTGATTGAAGATCTCGATTGATTAAGATTAAGATTGATTTGAAGCTTGAATGGGTTTGAAATCAAAAATGGATTTGAGACTTGGATTTACTTAGATTCAAATTGAACTAAAGTCTAGATTGATCACAAGCTGAAATTATCTTGAGATCTAGATTGATTTGAGTTTTGTAGAAGTTGATTTAAAGTATGGTTTGATCTGGAGTCTGGATTAATCATAGGGTCTGAAGTCAAAAAGCATCCTAAGATCTAGGAGAATCCTAAGCTTTAGGTCTAGAGGGATCTAAGAAGTCTTGATAGATCCTAAGGCCTGGAGTTTGGAAAATCTTAGGATCTAGAGGGATCCTAAGGTCTAGATTGGTCTGGAAGAATCCTAGGGTCTAGAGTAGATCCTAGGGTTTGGAGTCTAGAAGGATCCTAGGATCTAGAATATATCCTAAGGTCTAGATTCTAGGAGGATCCTAAATTCTAGATTTTTCTAGAAATTAAATTGATTTGGGGTCAGGATTGGTCCAAGTGACCTCATACAAAAATGAGGTCAACATCCGTCAGCACCGTCAAGTCCTGCTCGGTCCATCGCAAAGCGCACGGGTAGCTTCTGTAAATCTTCAGTAGCTAGTCCTGCAGCAAAAATCACAGTGTGCTGTTCTACAATTCCAACATCAATGCATCTTTTAGGAAACGTCTTCTGAAAATAATTAAGTCCTTTTCCTCCTCCCATAGCAGCATGGATGGTCACAATCTTACTATCCTCTTCATAAGTAGAATTAGCAACATCAATCTGCTCGGCCTTCACATATCCATCCAAAAGGACATTATAAGTAATAATATTTGCCTCATGCCCATCTTCCACTATACGAACAAACCAACTCCTTGCTTCCTCCAACTTCCCTTACCTGCAAAGCGCATTGATCAAAATATTATAACTTACAATACAAGGCACATGTCCCAAGTCAAGCATTCCATTAAACAGCTTGAACGCATTTCCCGCACGACCGAACATACAATGCCCTTTCATAGCAATATTAAAACTGCAAGCATCCGGCTCAAGTTTATACTTTGGAAACAACCAAAACAGCCCTTCCCCGGCTGCAACCCTTCCTTTGAGGCATGATCCAAGAATCATCGCATTGAAGGTCCTGACGCTTGGGCGAACCTCGAAGAATCATATCCTGGAACAATTTCCAAGCATTTCAGGAATCCCCCGTCTTGAAGAGATGCCGGAGGAGAATAGCATGGACTGAGAGGCTCGGGGTAGTACCCACTCGCCGGATCTCTGTCAAAGCTTGGAGCGCCTTTGATGTAGGAACTGATATAGGTGTATTGCTCTCTTTCATCACCATCATAATAGAAGCATAAGATTTCTTGTGTTCTTGTCCATTTGAAAGACCCGGAACAGTTACTAAAGCCTGAGAATCATTTGAAACTTCATTAATCACCTCCTCTACCGGGTCTTCATCTTCAACAGTTGAAGCTTCCACAGGTTCTAACGTATCATACGCTACCTCATCAATCACGACATCTACTTCTGATCTCGCGGCAGTTTGCTCAACATCAAATTCTTCCTGTGAAGGGACGGAGTCTATCTCCGTGATCTGAGCGTGAAATGAAGTGGCGGCAAGATAGGACTCAGGGCGTGAGAGATCGGACTCAACACCTCTGTCACTCAGCTTCACGTCGGGTTCACCATCTCTGTCGGAATCGCTATCTGGAGCGAGCTCGCCAGACAGGCGCTGCCAAGGAGCGAAGTTTCCCAAGACCGGCGCTGGGGGTGCGGGGGCCTGGTCGGCGACTGGGGTTGTGGGAAGCTGGTCGGCGGCTGAGGTTACGGGAAGCTGGTCGGCGGGGGTCTGATCGGCTGCTTTTGGCGACGACGGAGCGGTGGCAGGTCGTCGCGGTTGGGAGTTTTGGAGGCCAGCGGGTTTGGCTTGAGCGGTGGTAGCGGCGATGTCGGTCTGGTCAGGAGGACGTGGAGGAGGTTTGGGAGCATGGATCCGAATGTCGACAGAGTTCTCCGGCGCCATACCAGCGTCTCGCTGGGGGTTCTCCGACTGGGGCTCTGATCGCAGAATGTCGATAGAGTCCGGAAGTTCGCCGGCTAGGATTCCGGTTGCAGGAAGATCGAGTCTCGCTGTGTTCGAATGCTTGATCGTCTCGGACGATTTCTGCGTGAGGTTTGAACACGGGACGAGGTCGATCAGAGACAAAATAGATCGTGTGGTTCGGTGTATAGGCGAACTGGGCTGAGCGGCGGATGCGAGAGCAGGTGATGGGATATGGAGTGTGGTCTGGACAGACGCATGAGATGATTTAGGGTTGGGGCTGAGATCACGCTCGCGTCGCGTGGGTGAATCTGCGGCTGGGGTTGCGGAAGCCTGGTCGCCAGCTGCTGTTGGCATTTCCAGATCTGCGGCAGTTGTGGCTGCGGGAGTCTGGTCGGCGGGGGCCTGGTCGGCTGCTGCTGGCGGCTGTGAGATGGGGCTCCGTCTGAGTGGGCGGTGATGGAGGATCTGGTCGGGACATGGTGAATTGATTTTCTTCCATGAAATCGAAATCAGCGATCGAAGGATCGCGTTGGAGCTGTGTTGGTTGTTCGTGCGTGTTGGAGGAACAGAGGAGCGACGAGGCCGGTATGGTTGCAGACCTCCTCATAGTTCTCTCCACCTAATGCATGAATTTAACACATAAATCATCCATTCGATCAAGTGATTGCAACACTTGAGCTACCCAAAGGGATTCATGGCGTCGATCGTCGTCAACCGCCATTCTTCTTCGGCGTCGATCGTCGTCGACCGTCCACCTCTTTCGGTGGCGATCTTCGTCGACCACCCATCTTATTCGGCGTCGATCTTTGTCGACCGCCCTTGTTCTACGGCTTCGAACGTCGTCGACAGCCGACCTTCTTCCGCAGTTCATCGATCTTCACAAGCTCCAGGCTCTGATACCAACTGATGTAGTGGATCGTCGGAAGATGCGACCTGCAAGAAGGATTTGGGTTTTCCCAATCTAGAGAAGAAGATAAAGAAAAGCTCAAAGGCTTCAAAGACTAATATATTTCATTCAATACCTTTCCTATTACAAAACCTCCTATTTATAATAGCAAAAAGAGAATTCTAGAACCTCATTCTAACAAACTTAAATAAGATGTCCTAGGGAACACCATAAGCATAAGATGCACCGCATCATTTCTTATATTTGACTCAATAATAAATTAATGTAATTAATTAAAATTTTGAGCTCATATATCAAAAAATTAAGCCGAATAAACCCCCTAATTAAAATAAAAATACATTAGTAGCAAAATAAAATCCTTAGCCTTACACAAATTATTTTTAAATAAAAGCATTTTACTTATGGTTTTATCTTTTATGCCTAAATCCAGAGAAATTATTGTGTACGCAGTCCGAACGCAGAATTGTGTTCGGATGCTGCGTACACACTGCTTATTTCATTGCGTATTTTTTGATACATTATGTTTGTAATATCACAATCTGCTCCAGTATCGTCCAGGCCGATTTTGGATCGTCCTGGGACGATCAGTGTATTTTCAGTTCCAGATTTTGCCAGAATTGCTCTAAGTGTTTTCCTGTAGGGATCGTCCAGGCCGATCGAGGTATCGTCCCGGGACGATCAGTGGATGGCACAAGTCAGTGAGTAGAGGTTTTTATCGCCTATGAATAGTAAACATCGTCCTGAAAAATCGTCCCTGGACGATGGGATTTTGGTCTGATCGTCCAGGCCGATCTGGACGATCGGCCAGGCCGATCTGAAGAAGATTTAAGGCAAATCAGCTCATTTGAAGAGAGAGAAAAGATTTTTATAAAAATATCTGATTTTTTCGTCTGAGGAGAGAGAAAAAGAGGATTTTGGAAAAGTTGATTTCGGGAAGACGCGGAGCCGTTTTCGAGCGAAGTAACTGTTGAAGAATTTGCTGTGCTCTGTTTTGGTTAAAAAAATTTTTATTTAAGTATATATAGATTTTGAAAAATATTTAATTTTCTTTGAGAAATATTTAATTTTGGAATTTTGAAATTGAACACTCTATTATGAACAATATATCGCCTCGAAAGACGAACATATCGTTCCCTAATGGGTTCGAATTTCAAAGTTTTAAATTTCTCCAAAGATAATTAATTAATGGTTTTGAAAAAGTTAATTTTGAAAATCAATTCTGGGTTACTAAATCTCCTACGAGCGCAAGCCCTCGTAGTTAATTACATCGTAGAAAATCGGAATTTCCTACGAAAACTCTCGATTAAAATAGCGATATGAATTTTATTTAGAATTCGAAGTAAATATCAAAGGAAGTTAAGGTTTGAATTTCAAGGGGGATTGGTTCAAGATTAAACACTTATTTTCGGAGCCAAAGGAAGAGGAGTAGGGAATGTTTTGAGATTCTGAAATAATTCAGAAAACATCCCAACCTATCCTAAATGTTAGGCTTATATTTGATTGAAAGAGATTTAATATTTAAGTGATCAATTTTATTAGAAAGTTGGGATTCAATTCCCGGAGGTTGAGGTCTTATAGCCCGAGCCAGCCTCAGAACCTAAGTCTAAATTGGGTACTAAAAAGTAACCCGAACCTAGCTAGTGCAATATGAATCTGGTCTTACCCCGGCCTGGATTGGGGAGCCAGCTAAACAACCTAAGCGATTTAAAATTATGAGTCCGGTCAATTTATGTAGAGTGGTCGGGACGTTATTTAAGAAAGGTATTTGAGAACGGGACCGACATCTAGAGCAGATCCTAAATGGTCCCTTAAACTTATGTTGGGTTTGATGCCTAAGCAAATGCAATTAAGAATTTAAAGATTTTTAAATTAGTTGCTAATATGATGCATGCTAATCGACTCGATTAAAAGATTGAATTTAAATGAATGTTATGAAATGAGGACTCCCGGCGGTCCCGGGATTATTTCTTAAATTCGTTAGAATTTCTATGTGAGCCTAAATATTTTTAATTTGATTTAAGTAGAAAAATTTTTATTAAGTCCTTAAGAGCCTACGATCAAATTCCAGGTCAAATCAAAATCGACATGCAGGTAAGAAGACTAGAAAAACAGGTATCTCTAATGCACAATCAATTTAAATAAATCAATCAAATTAAATATATCAAATTGAATGTCCATATGGCAAGTGCCACTCATTATTACATCTCAAAAATTACAATAAATTAAAGTGGCCGGACACCACTGACTACAACCCGGATTTCTAATCCTAAATCAAATGGTTTTGAGACTTGGGATTCTTCTCGTTGTCCAATCCTTCATCTTCTCACGAACATCTTGATTCGTCGGTTCAGGATATCCAAATGGAAAGAAACTCCCCCTTGATCGAGGTGTTATCTTTCCTCTTTGGATATTTGCAAAGTATCCTAATTTGAATTCCAAATGGAAGAAGACTCTCCCCTTTAGGGATGTCTTCACCTCTTTGGAATTCAAATTGGATATTTATATCCCAATCTCAAACCATTTTAAATAAATACAACCTTAATCATATTTACATCTCAAATTTAAAACAAAAATCTAGACTCGATCCTGCAAGGTTATCCTAATAATCAACAATTATATCTATAGTCCCAAGCAGTTAAATATTCAATCTCAAGCAGTTAATATTCAATCTCAAGCAGTTAATATTCAAATTTTAAATGCTCAATTAATTACAACATAAAATGCAATAAATAAATAAACAATCACATCAATCCTAGGCTAGCAAACAGCATGCAGTGAAAACTCGAAAACTCGGCACACAACTGCAGAAAGTAAAACACCGGCCTATCCTAAAACTAGAGTCGGTTATCCTAGCACAACATCTAAAGTGTGTGAGGTAGGTCGTGTGGTTTTAATGTATCCTAAATAGGATTATTAATTAGAGTTGTTTCAAGTTCGATTGGTTGAAAGGCTTAAGGGATTTTTAATTAGAATTTAAATATTAAATTTTTTTAAATCTTTTAAAATCAATTATTTAATTATTTGTTGGAAACCACCTTTGTTTCACACCGAGGCCGTAAAGTTTATTTCACCTTCCTTGGGGCTGAGTGAACAGCCTCGTAGGCCTGGGTTACCCAGTGGTACCCGATATGATTAAGTGTTTTAATAATTGATTAAAGATTGAGAGTTAATAAGCTTTATTAAAAGTGTTTGGTTGCTGATTTTTAAAGATTTATTAATTTAAGTTTTCCATTAATTGATTCGTGGCGTTGTGCCACCAGGCTCGAGGAACCAGCCTCCTTAGGACACTTAGCCCCGCAGCCCGGAGTAGTCCAGCCGATAAACCAAATTAATGTAATTAAATTAGAAGTTTTAAAAGGTTAGATTATTAATAATTAATCCATTTTTAAGGTTTAACACCCCTTGGAATCCATTCGTGGCGTTGTGCCACCAGGCTCGAGGAACCAGCCTCCTTAGGACACTTAGCCCCGCAGCCCGGAGTAGTCCAGCCAATAAACTTCATCTTTAGGATGGTTGTTGTGTTTTAAAAAGTTTGTTGAATGTTTTAAACATTAAATTAAGATTTTCTGGAGTTTTAGAACTATTTTGAGTTTTATGAATTTTTTGAATATTTTAATCATTTAATTAAGGGGTTAAAAGTTGACTTTTTGATTAAGCTCAAATTCTGGAAAGTTTGTATTTTATTAAAATACTAGACCTTACTACGATCAGTTAGAAGGTAAGTACGTTGAAATCGGATTTTTCTACATTTTATTACGAAGGTTTGAAGTTTTGAACTAGATTTGAACTAGAGTTGACCGATTTGTTGACTTTTTGAAATATTAAAGATTTCTGGAATTTGATATTTTTAATAAATATTACACCTTATTAGGAGTTGAATGCAAGTGAGTTTGCTCAATTTTGATTTTTCTGGAATTAGTTATGAAGGTTTGAAGTTTAAGTATTTAATGAATTTTGAAAATTACTTAATTAGAGGGCCCTTTTTGTGATTTTGCTCCAAATGAGGTCCCCACTCCTTGAAATCAGCTCCAAAGGTCAGGAATGACCTAAGGAGAGATTCCCAAGTATTTGGGACATTTTTGGAATTTTTAATATTTTTTAATTAATTATATTAATTAAATATTCAACTTCATTTAAAATTAAATTAAGACTTAATCTGATGTCAAATTAAGTTGATTTTAATTTTCAATGATTAAGGGTTCAATTATGATCAGTTAGAGGGGTTGGTCATAATTTTTGGATTTAAAAAGTATTTATTAGATTTTCCGGAAGATTTTAAGGCTTAATTAGGGTTTAAACTTAATTAAGTAAATTAAGGGGTTTGATGAACTCAAAATTCAGTAGGGATTTTCCTATGAACTAAGGGTGTCACTAAGTTAAAGTGTGTAAAGTTTTGAGTTGAAAGGAAGTGTATCCTAATTTCTAAACTTAATTTAAATTTTCTAATTAAATGTCCTTAATTTTTGTCCTTAATGACACTAGGTTTAGTGGGTTCAAATCAATTGTTTTAACTAACCCTACACACACACATAGATGTACATACACATAAGCATAATCAATTCCTAAATCTAGGAGAGCCTAGGCTAGGTGCAAGTGTGTGCACAACCTAAGTATGCAAATATTGATAATAATTAAGGTAACAAAATTTTGATTAGTGAATGATTAGAATGTAATCACTCACTAATCATTCCCCAAATATTTCTATTCAATCAAGCCTAATCTATGTTTATGATTTCAAAAGGATCTCTCAAGTATATTAAAAAAAATTTAATATGTATAATTTTAAACTAGATATAGGTATTTATAAATATAAACCTATATTTGTAAGGATATAAATTTTAAAATAAGATAATAAAAATAAAAATTTTAAACTTGTGAGATCCACTGATTTTGATGTTATTAGAAAATAATAATAATTAAATTTTTTTTAAAAAAAAAAACTTTAAAGTAATTAATATAATATTTAATTAAATATCACTCAAATATTAATGTATTCAAATAATTCAAATAAATCAAGATAAATGAATATTTTAATCCTAAAATAAATGTTAAGTTAGAGTATTTTGAATTTCAAGAATTTTGATATATATTATTTATAATTTATAATTTAAAAATAAATTTCTTTTAAATTTTTAAAGTTTAACATTAGGTAATACGCTTAAAAATAAGTTAAAATTAATTAATCATTAAGATAATTCTAAAATAAAATTAATTAATACTTCATCAATTATCTGGAATTCATTTATTTTTAATTATATAAATAATTTTGTTTGAAATTTTCAAAATTAGTTAAGTTTAATTTTCATTAAGTATTGAGTAACAATTAAATAATTAATTACTATATATATATATATATATATAAACAACTTAAATTAAACTTAATTTCAAATTAAACTAATTTTAAAATCAATATTGAATTACTCAAAATATTTTAAAACATATATCTTAATATTAAAAAAAAATGATAATAATAATAAAATAAAAATGTTTAATTAAATACTAGTTAAGTATTTTAAAATTAAGTGTTTAAAATTATATAAAATATATTTAATATTTTAAAATAATTTTAAATTCAAGTAAAAGGATTTAATTTTCTAAATACTTTGATATAAAATAATAATTTTTTTTTTTTTGATTTTTAATTAATTTTATATAATTTTTGAAAGAAAATCGGAATTTTAAATGATTTAAAATACTAATTTTAAATCATTTAAGGGCTTGGCGGCGGAAAGGCCACGTGGCGCGTTTTGGTTCGGCCAGCCAAAACGCGGAGCCACGTGGCACAGCCAATGATTGGCATTAAACAGATGGCGGCGGCTGGGGTCCACACGGCATCCACTTAATCCAGTCAGCAGCGGACAGCCGCCGTTCGATCGTCCGCGGGATCCATCCGACGGTGGAGATCAGGTCCCACCGTTTGATCTCGGTTAAGCGAGATCATACGGCAGAGGGCTCATCCCGCGGTCTCAAATAAACGGTTGAGATCGCGCTGGACGGATCCCGCCTGCAGATCAATCCGCTCGGTCGAACAGAACCGCGGATTGGCTTAATCAGGGCCGTTGATCTTGCGATCGACGGCTCAGAAATCGTGCGGTTCATGCACGTTGCGAACCGAGATTCCAACCAAAAGAATGGCTCGTTCTCCTGATTGGATCGATTGTTTAACTTAAAATTTTAAACGTAGATTACTCTGATGAAGAGAATCAATGGGGACCTAGTTATATTCCTTAAAATGCACTATAAATAAATCTATTTAAGCTAGTGATTCTAGAACTAGGGTTTAGTATTTCTACCTCAATAATGGACGGATTAATCCGTTTAAAGGCGTGTTGCATTTGTAGGCTGTCCACGCTCCTTTTTGTAGAAGAAACCACGAGCTGGTAACGCCTGGATCAAGGGGAAATCAACTTGGACGGTGATTTGCTTGAGCTCGCCGGAATCCAGTCGTCGACAGCCTTCAATCGCCGGGTTTTGAATGAGGATGTGTAGAGGGACCTCTGGGGAGCTCAATGGAACAGGAAAATGGGTTTGGGAGAGCTAGGATAGAGAGAGAGAGCTAGGGTGTCAATGAGGCTCAAAATGAGGTTCTACCCTATTCAAGTAGCCCTAGGTCTATTGGACGGCTAGGATTTGTTTGGCTGTACTCCAGATGAAAGCCATGTGGCATGGGAGTGGTTGGGAGCAGATAGATCAAAGGACACAAGGACAAATGACATGTAAATGTCATTTTGTCCCTTTATGGCCACATAGGATTGATGAGAACCATTGGATCTCCATCCAAGGGCTGATAAAAACCTTAAGAAGGTTCCAGAACTTGATTAAGGTGGCTGGAGTGGTTTAGGGATGGAAAGGATTAACTAAAGATGGGTTTTGACCATCTTTGACCACTCCCAAACCTTGATTTGACCATTTGACTGGTTCCCATGCCATGTAGAAGCTGAGGTGGCATGGGGGAAGGCTTAGGTGCTACCTAGGACTGCTGGGAGGATTGAGATTGGAATGGAATTGATTAAAAGTGGATTTTGACCATCCTTGACTCATTTGAGAGCTTGGTTTGACTGTTTGACCAGTCAAACAGTCAACCAAAATGCTGAGGTGTCAAGGAGGATTGCTTGAGCTGATGGATTAAATCTTGAAAGCATTAATTAAGGATATATGAAAGTTCAACCAAAGCCATAGGTATTTGACCAAGCATATGAGCTAACTTGGTCTAATAGGCTAAGGTTTGACTCAAAGTGAATTTGAAAATATTCCATGCATCAAATGGAATGGATTTGAGGGATCAAATTAGGGTTTTAAATGAATGAAATGAATAGGCTCAAATGGGTCAAGTTTGGTCAAGTTCAAGCTTAGTTGACCAAGTCAACAACTAAACAGGTCAAGAGTACAATCAAATCCAAACCATTGGGGAATATGATCAGAAGAGCTTGAATGGGTTTGATATTGATATTTGATGCTTGCTAGAGGTGATCTGGGAGTCAAAATGGTTTAAATGATCAAAGTGACTATTTAAGCTCTTAAGGGGTCATTGGGTCAACTAAGGTTGACTCGGTCAACCAAGTTGACCCAAGGGCTGGATTTGGTCTGAACAAGTTTGAGATGATATTTCAAGTCTATGGGAGGTGATTTCGTTCAATTCGGAGTTCATTTGGTTGAAAATCAATATTTGAACCCCATAGGGGTATTTTGGTCATTTTGACCCCTAGTCAACTGGGGGTCAAAATAGATCAACCAAAATGCAGTTTAAAGTTCAACATATCAAGATTAAAGGTCTGGAAGTGATTAGAGACTTTGGTGAAGGTTCTAAGGTCAGAATCTTCAAAGTGACAGGTCCAGTGGCATAGGCTGTAAATATTTGAAGGTTTTACAGCCTGTGGATTTCAATTAAGTTTTTGAGGTTAGAGACCTCGGAATGGGCTCAAATTTGGAGGGTTGCCTCCAGAGACATGTCCCATCAGTATGCAACTGACAGACTCTGAATCGGAGGTCATTTAACTAGGTTTCAAAGTGTTTGAAAATTCAACGGAAAAGGCCTTTAGGACAAAATCTTTAGACCTTGGATTTGGCTTAACTAACCTAAGATCTAGGTAGATCCTATGGTTTGAATAGATCTTAAAACTAGGAATCTAGAAGGATCCTAGAGCCTAAGAAATTTCTAGAACTTGAAGTCTAGGAGGAGTTTAAGATCTAGGGCAGCTCCTAAGGTCTAAGCTCTAGAAGAATCCTAGCCTAGATCCTAGGGTCAAGATTCTAGAAGAATCCTAGAATTTAAATTAATTTTGAAAATTAAATTGATTTAAGATCAAGAGTAGTCCGAGTGACCTCATACAAAAATGAGGTCAACAAATGGACCCCCAATATGTGTAAGAGAGGGAAGTTCTATTGCACATATTGGTGTTGACCGAGATTAAAGATCAAGTGTGGAATTTCGATCCTAAGAGAATTAAAAATTCATCTCTAGGAAATCAAGATTTAAATTAGGGTAGTGCCACGGAGGGCATGTCTACCACTAACCATTTAACTCAAATGTTAGGGTGGTGCCACAGAGGGCATGCTCCACCACTAACGGATACGAATTAGGATGGCGCCACGAAGGGCACGCTCCACCACTAATCGTTTTTAACTCAAATGTTAGGGTGGTGCCACAGAGGGCATGCTCCACCACTAACGGATACGAATTAGGATGGCGCCACGAAGGGCACGCTCCACCACTAATCGTTTTTAACTCAAATGTTAGGGTGGTGCCACAGAGGGCATGCTCCACCACTAACGGATACGAATTAGGATGGCGCCACGAAGGGCACGCTCCACCACTAATCGTTTTTAACTCAAATGTTAGGGTGGTGCCACAGAGGGCATGCTCCACCACTAACGGACGGTCTTGTGGAGAGGAAACTTGCTCTACACAAAGAACCGGGTCTGGATGATCATATGTGGAGGAAACTTGCTCCACACAGAGGATCGGGCTTAAATTTTGAAATTTGGAATCTGAGAGTTTTGAATTTGAATTGATTTGATTTTTGAATTTTGAATATGTTTGAATTTGAAGTTTGATTTTGAATTAAGAAATTTCTTTAATCCAGGAAATTCGAAGACTTTTTATTGACTTTAAATTTGACACTCATCTGGCATGGTACTTCCTGAAGAGCCTCCCCAACATTTAAAAATATCAGGTGGCATTCTCCAGGGTTAATCAATTAATGTTTGAAATTTTCTCAAGGATCGTCTCTCAACGACAGGAGGACACTCTTAAGTTGGCTCAAGCTCCTCCACCGATTTTTCGGTAGGCTAAGATATGCATCCAAAGAACCTAGACCAAGTCTCCTCCTTGGAAGATTCTAAGTTGCTCTATCTTATCACGAGCTTTAACCACTCAGGCTTTGTACGATTCTGAGTTTTATTGAGCCTTGAAGACAAAGCTCTGTAAGGCCTCGAACTCTTCAAATTGGAGTCGGGCACTCTGCTCAGTCGTGGTTTAAACTTGAACGGCAATTTCCAGCATTACAAAATACTCCTCTAGTAGGGTTTGATCTTGGACCCATTATAGAGTGTAATTTTGTTAAAAAAGGCTTCAAGGGAAAAGATGCCTATGTGCAAAGACTTACGCACATTTCTCAAGGATGTGATTTGACTTCTTTTCAGGAGTAGAAGATTCAAACTTTTTATTAAAAATTTCCTCTAACTATTTGGACCCTGTCGGAACGACATGTAGGAACAAATTTAGAAGTGCAGTGAAAAGTAGTGTTGACTCCAACGTATTTTGAAAAGGCTTAAGGATTTAGGTTTTGTTGACCCAGACCAAGTTTCGTAGAAACTAAACTGGGGTCTCCCTTGAATAGACATTGAATTGAAATTAACCTTAAAGAGTTTAAATTGAAAGTAGAAATTTGATCTTTTCAATTTTCTTGCACGATTGTCTTCCATCTGATAGATAATTCATGCATGTTGAAGAATCTGAATTCAGGATTTTCAAAGTCAAGTATTTAAAGTTGATTGGATATTTTGATATTTAAGGATTTAAAGGAAGGAAGCCATCTTACTCTTCTTCTTCTTTTTTTCTGATGGCGCATATTGCGCATCTTTTGACTTTCGGTGCACTTCGTGCACTTCTTAATTTTTGGCGCATTCACGCATCTTTTAATTTTTTAGAGCATTCGCTCATCTTTTGATTTCAATTGAATTCAAGAAGAGGCTCCACTTTCTTCAAATACCTTAAATTGATTGATCTTTTTATTTTGAATGCTGGGATTATATCTCAAGTATTAGAGAAGAAATTCGTTCTCTTATACAAGGAAGAATAATCCTCAAAGCACACTCAATCTTTTTGACAAGAATGTCGACTTGACTAGGGAAATCTTTGAATAGATTCAAAGCATGCCTGAATCTCCTATTAAGATAGAAGATTGCTAGAAGCTTGATAACATTTTCATTTCTGAATTCAACTTAAATTTGAAATAGATTTTAATTCAAAGGTTAAATCAACCCACAGAAGCGGTGGGAGGGAGGGGTGTTCAAATATTTGATGGAATCAACTACAACTCTCTCCAGCTTAAGACTTAAAATAGAGGTAAATTTCGATTAGAAAGGTCAATCAACTATTTTGAAAATCAAGATTTAGTACACTTGAGAAATTGAAAGCTTTTTCCTTAATGGTTGCAAGTCTAGGTGGCAAGACCCTTGTCAACATGGAATTGAATTCCTACAATCTCTTGGAAGGGAAAGACTGTTATAAGATCTGCAACATCCCTAGAAAGCACGACATCATTATAATCAAAAGATTAATCACGATAGGACCCCGTTAAAGTTATATTTCAACGGTATCACTATCTGACACAATCTTAGATTATTTTCTCTCTCAAATTACTACTAAACTTAGTAGTTAAAAGAGTGGCACCCCGAGTGGTTTCTACTCCTCCTCCTCTGTAGATGATGTAGTGGTACATGTATAGTAACGTGCCCTAACATCTTCTAGTAGAGTGGACGGATCATAACCTTCAGTCGGGGGCCTATGGCCTAATGTTGGTGATTGCTCAATCCTTTCTTGCTCGAGTCTTTTTGTGTAGTAGTCAAGCAGGTGTATTGAAGATCGTACTCTCGTATCTACAACCTCCCTCCTTTGTGCAAGGAGAGGATACGTAGAAGGAGCAACGAACTCTCGATTGGCCTCGAAGTCGGTCTTCTCTAAGGCTTCCAATTCAACAATCTTTCTAGCCTTAAGATTCCTTTTCCTGGCCCTTCGAAGGTAATTCTTCATCTTGTTCCTACCAACGACAGGTGTGCTAGAATTTGATCCGATCTCAGATTGAGATGGTAGCTCTCTTGTCATTATTGACTTCTGGTTTTGATCCTCCTCAGTAGAGAGTTCAGTGGGTACAGGGGCGACAACGACCTCCATCTTGGCGATGGGGGAGTCAACTCTTGACCCTAAAGTAATCTCAACTACAGGAGACTTTCCTAGTATCGCGGAAGACAGATCAAAGATTCTTTCTCCATTAACTGAAATCTCGAGGTTTTGAAATTCCATCTCGTATTGAATTAAATTGCCATTAAGAATTTCTTCTACAGGCACATCTTTATTCAGTGAGAAGACGAGTTTCCCAGCCATTTGAGTGTTTGATTTCCTGGAATTAAGAAATTAACTTAAATTAGTGATTTGAAATTGAATTTGAATTTTAAGTTTGCTTAACTTTACTCAAAATTTTATAACTCAATCGTATTCAGTTTACACTGAACACGGTGGTTCATAAAATTGAAGAATGAAAATCAAGACTTGAATTTGACTCTTTCGCTACACCAATTGATTTGGGGCAAAATGTCAAAATTTTGATTTGGATTTGCAATCAAATTAAGATTGAATTTAAAGTTGAAATTAAACTTGATTTTAAGGTTGATATTGAATTTGGCTTAAAATTGAATTTGAAATTAAAGTCGAGTGGATCTTCTTCAAATTTTGTAACTCAACACACTGAGTTTCACTCAGTTACGTAGGTTCACAAAACTAACATGAAAAATCCAAAAGTCGGGCTTGACTCCTTCATTTCACCAATCGACTTGGGATGAAATGTCAAAGCCCAGATTTTGACTTTAAAATCAAGATTAGAGTTGATTTCGAGTTTGAAATCAAACTGAGGTTTAATGTTAAAGTTGAATTTGGACTTAAGACCAAATTTGAATTTGAGGTTGGAATTAAATGGACCTTTATCAGATTTTGAAACTCAACATATTGAATGATGTTCAAATATGTAGGTTTACAAAATTAACTTGAAGATCCGAGGAACTAGGCTCAACTCTTTTATCTCACCAAGTAAATTGGGGATGAAATGTTAGAGCCTAGAATTGATTGGAGAATTTTGAATTTGTGTTGCATGTGTTTACTTACAACAGAATGTTACGGCAACAACAGTTGAAATCGGTTTGAACGATATTCCTTTACTTTTGAAACTCAAAATGTTGATTTTTATTTTCAACAAAAAATGGTTAACAAAGATTAGGAAAAAAAAAATCTAGAGACCTTGATTTGACTCTTTCACTACACTGACTAGCTTAGAGTGAAATGTCAAAATCTAGGTTTGATCAAGGGTTTGAATTTATATTGCCTATGTTAAATTACAAAGGGTATTTGTATGAAACATATGGCAATGAAGATTGAAGTTAGAGAAATTTGGAAAGAATTTGAAAGCTTGAAAATCTGGCCTCATCCCTCTTCATTTTGAAACTCAATATATTAAACTCACGTTCAACATAAAGGTTAACAAAATTTAGAGAGGGGAAGATTTTCAAAAGTCAATCTAACTCTTTCATCCCAACGAAAGCTTAGGAATGAAATGTCAAAATTTAACTTTGTTAGAAAGATTCAAATTCTAGAATTGAATTTGAGCAAGGAGTCAATATTCTATCATATGTATAAAATCATAAGAGTTACAATTTCATAAATAATGATAGAATACAGGGCTCAATTAAGGTTTGAAAATATTGAATTTTCTTGAAGGATTTGAAACTATGATTTTAAAGTTGGAGAGCTTTCTGTAAATTGTGAAACTTAGCGTGCTAAGATTTATTCGCATGCGAGTTTGCAACATATACAGAAGGATTTTGCTTGACTCTTTCGCTCTACCACTCAAGTTGGAGGCAAAATGTCAAAGCCCGACTTCAAAAGAGGATTCCTACGCTCACCTCTCTTTTGACATGTCTTAATTGAGTTGACCACACTCACCCAAGGGAGAAATGGGTAGAGGGACCAACGGAGAGAAAGGTAGTTAAGACTACCGATTCAATAAAATTCAGACCGCTATTAAAGATGGAAAGAGAGATTCTCCCCAGCGGAGTCGCCATTTTTGTTTTGGTTAAAAAAATTTTTATTTAAGTATATATAGATTTTGAAAAATATTTAATTTTCTTTGAGAAATATTTAATTTTGGAATTTTGAAATTGAACACTCTATTATGAACAATATATCGCCTCGAAAGACGAACATATCGTTCCCTAATGGGTTCGAATTTCAAAGTTTTAAATTTCTCCAAAGATAATTAATTAATGGTTTTGAAAAAGTTAATTTTGAAAATCAATTCTGGGTTACTAAATCTCCTACGAGCGCAAGCCCTCGTAGTTAATTACATCGTAGAAAATCGGAATTTCCTACGAAAACTCTCGATTAAAATAGCGATATGAATTTTATTTAGAATTCGAAGTAAATATCAAAGGAAGTTAAGGTTTGAATTTCAAGGGGGATTGGTTCAAGATTAAACACTTATTTTCGGAGCCAAAGGAAGAGGAGTAGGGAATGTTTTGAGATTCTGAAATAATTCAGAAAACATCCCAACCTATCCTAAATGTTAGGCTTATATTTGATTGAAAGAGATTTAATATTTAAGTGATCAATTTTATTAGAAAGTTGGGATTCAATTCCCGGAGGTTGAGGTCTTATAGCCCGAGCCAGCCTCAGAACCTAAGTCTAAATTGGGTACTAAAAAGTAACCCGAACCTAGCTAGTGCAATATGAATCTGGTCTTACCCCGGCCTGGATTGGGGAGCCAGCTAAACAACCTAAGCGATTTAAAATTATGAGTCCGGTCAATTTATGTAGAGTGGTCGGGACGTTATTTAAGAAAGGTATTTGAGAACGGGACCGACATCTAGAGCAGATCCTAAATGGTCCCTTAAACTTATGTTGGGTTTGATGCCTAAGCAAATGCAATTAAGAATTTAAAGATTTTTAAATTAGTTGCTAATATGATGCATGCTAATCGACTCGATTAAAAGATTGAATTTAAATGAATGTTATGAAATGAGGACTCCCGGCGGTCCCGGGATTATTTCTTAAATTCGTTAGAATTTCTATGTGAGCCTAAATATTTTTAATTTGATTTAAGTAGAAAAATTTTTATTAAGTCCTTAAGAGCCTACGATCAAATTCCAGGTCAAATCAAAATCGACATGCAGGTAAGAAGACTAGAAAAACAGGTATCTCTAATGCACAATCAATTTAAATAAATCAATCAAATTAAATATATCAAATTGAATGTCCATATGGCAAGTGCCACTCATTATTACATCTCAAAAATTACAATAAATTAAAGTGGCCGGACACCACTGACTACAACCCGGATTTCTAATCCTAAATCAAATGGTTTTGAGACTTGGGATTCTTCTCGTTGTCCAATCCTTCATCTTCTCACGAACATCTTGATTCGTCGGTTCAGGATATCCAAATGGAAAGAAACTCCCCCTTGATCGAGGTGTTATCTTTCCTCTTTGGATATTTGCAAAGTATCCTAATTTGAATTCCAAATGGAAGAAGACTCTCCCCTTTAGGGATGTCTTCACCTCTTTGGAATTCAAATTGGATATTTATATCCCAATCTCAAACCATTTTAAATAAATACAACCTTAATCATATTTACATCTCAAATTTAAAACAAAAATCTAGACTCGATCCTGCAAGGTTATCCTAATAATCAACAATTATATCTATAGTCCCAAGCAGTTAAATATTCAATCTCAAGCAGTTAATATTCAATCTCAAGCAGTTAATATTCAAATTTTAAATGCTCAATTAATTACAACATAAAATGCAATAAATAAATAAACAATCACATCAATCCTAGGCTAGCAAACAGCATGCAGTGAAAACTCGAAAACTCGGCACACAACTGCAGAAAGTAAAACACCGGCCTATCCTAAAACTAGAGTCGGTTATCCTAGCACAACATCTAAAGTGTGTGAGGTAGGTCGTGTGGTTTTAATGTATCCTAAATAGGATTATTAATTAGAGTTGTTTCAAGTTCGATTGGTTGAAAGGCTTAAGGGATTTTTAATTAGAATTTAAATATTAAATTTTTTTAAATCTTTTAAAATCAATTATTTAATTATTTGTTGGAAACCACCTTTGTTTCACACCGAGGCCGTAAAGTTTATTTCACCTTCCTTGGGGCTGAGTGAACAGCCTCGTAGGCCTGGGTTACCCAGTGGTACCCGATATGATTAAGTGTTTTAATAATTGATTAAAGATTGAGAGTTAATAAGCTTTATTAAAAGTGTTTGGTTGCTGATTTTTAAAGATTTATTAATTTAAGTTTTCCATTAATTGATTCGTGGCGTTGTGCCACCAGGCTCGAGGAACCAGCCTCCTTAGGACACTTAGCCCCGCAGCCCGGAGTAGTCCAGCCGATAAACCAAATTAATGTAATTAAATTAGAAGTTTTAAAAGGTTAGATTATTAATAATTAATCCATTTTTAAGGTTTAACACCCCTTGGAATCCATTCGTGGCGTTGTGCCACCAGGCTCGAGGAACCAGCCTCCTTAGGACACTTAGCCCCGCAGCCCGGAGTAGTCCAGCCAATAAACTTCATCTTTAGGATGGTTGTTGTGTTTTAAAAAGTTTGTTGAATGTTTTAAACATTAAATTAAGATTTTCTGGAGTTTTAGAACTATTTTGAGTTTTATGAATTTTTTGAATATTTTAATCATTTAATTAAGGGGTTAAAAGTTGACTTTTTGATTAAGCTCAAATTCTGGAAAGTTTGTATTTTATTAAAATACTAGACCTTACTACGATCAGTTAGAAGGTAAGTACGTTGAAATCGGATTTTTCTACATTTTATTACGAAGGTTTGAAGTTTTGAACTAGATTTGAACTAGAGTTGACCGATTTGTTGACTTTTTGAAATATTAAAGATTTCTGGAATTTGATATTTTTAATAAATATTACACCTTATTAGGAGTTGAATGCAAGTGAGTTTGCTCAATTTTGATTTTTCTGGAATTAGTTATGAAGGTTTGAAGTTTAAGTATTTAATGAATTTTGAAAATTACTTAATTAGAGGGCCCTTTTTGTGATTTTGCTCCAAATGAGGTCCCCACTCCTTGAAATCAGCTCCAAAGGTCAGGAATGACCTAAGGAGAGATTCCCAAGTGTTTGGGACATTTTTGGAATTTTTAATATTTTTTAATTAATTATATTAATTAAATATTCAACTTCATTTAAAATTAAATTAAGACTTAATCTGATGTCAAATTAAGTTGATTTTAATTTTCAATGATTAAGGGTTCAATTATGATCAGTTAGAGGGGTTGGTCATAATTTTTGGATTTAAAAAGTATTTATTAGATTTTCCGGAAGATTTTAAGGCTTAATTAGGGTTTAAACTTAATTAAGTAAATTAAGGGGTTTGATGAACTCAAAATTCAGTAGGGATTTTCCTATGAACTAAGGGTGTCACTAAGTTAAAGTGTGTAAAGTTTTGAGTTGAAAGGAAGTGTATCCTAATTTCTAAACTTAATTTAAATTTTCTAATTAAATGTCCTTAATTTTTGTCCTTAATGACACTAGGTTTAGTGGGTTCAAATCAATTGTTTTAACTAACCCTACACACACACATAGATGTACATACACATAAGCATAATCAATTCCTAAATCTAGGAGAGCCTAGGCTAGGTGCAAGTGTGTGCACAACCTAAGTATGCAAATATTGATAATAATTAAGGTAACAAAATTTTGATTAGTGAATGATTAGAATGTAATCACTCACTAATCATTCCCCAAATATTTCTATTCAATCAAGCCTAATCTATGTTTATGATTTCAAAAGGATCTCTCAAGTATATTAAAAAAAATTTAATATGTATAATTTTAAACTAGATATAGGTATTTATAAATATAAACCTATATTTGTAAGGATATAAATTTTAAAATAAGATAATAAAAATAAAAATTTTAAACTTGTGAGATCCACTGATTTTGATGTTATTAGAAAATAATAATAATTAAATTTTTTTTAAAAAAAAAAACTTTAAAGTAATTAATATAATATTTAATTAAATATCACTCAAATATTAATGTATTCAAATAATTCAAATAAATCAAGATAAATGAATATTTTAATCCTAAAATAAATGTTAAGTTAGAGTATTTTGAATTTCAAGAATTTTGATATATATTATTTATAATTTATAATTTAAAAATAAATTTCTTTTAAATTTTTAAAGTTTAACATTAGGTAATACGCTTAAAAATAAGTTAAAATTAATTAATCATTAAGATAATTCTAAAATAAAATTAATTAATACTTCATCAATTATCTGGAATTCATTTATTTTTAATTATATAAATAATTTTGTTTGAAATTTTCAAAATTAGTTAAGTTTAATTTTCATTAAGTATTGAGTAACAATTAAATAATTAATTACTATATATATATATATATATATAAACAACTTAAATTAAACTTAATTTCAAATTAAACTAATTTTAAAATCAATATTGAATTACTCAAAATATTTTAAAACATATATCTTAATATTAAAAAAAAATGATAATAATAATAAAATAAAAATGTTTAATTAAATACTAGTTAAGTATTTTAAAATTAAGTGTTTAAAATTATATAAAATATATTTAATATTTTAAAATAATTTTAAATTCAAGTAAAAGGATTTAATTTTCTAAATACTTTGATATAAAATAATAATTTTTTTTTTTTTTGATTTTTAATTAATTTTATATAATTTTTGAAAGAAAATCGGAATTTTTAATGATTTAAAATACTAATTTTAAATCATTTAAGGGCTTGGCGGCGGAAAGGCCACGTGGCGCGTTTTGGTTCGGCCAGCCAAAACGCGGAGCCACGTGGCACAGCCAATGATTGGCATTAAACAGATGGCGGCGGCTGGGGTCCACACGGCATCCACTTAATCCAGTCAGCAGCGGACAGCCGCCGTTCGATCGTCCGCGGGATCCATCCGACGGTGGAGATCAGGTCCCACCGTTTGATCTCGGTTAAGCGAGATCATACGGCAGAGGGCTCATCCCGCGGTCTCAAATAAACGGTTGAGATCGCGCTGGACGGATCCCGCCTGCAGATCAATCCGCTCGGTCGAACAGAACCGCGGATTGGCTTAATCAGGGCCGTTGATCTTGCGATCGACGGCTCAGAAATCGTGCGGTTCATGCACGTTGCGAACCGAGATTCCAACCAAAAGAATGGCTCGTTCTCCTGATTGGATCGATTGTTTAACTTAAAATTTTAAACGTAGATTACTCTGATGAAGAGAATCAATGGGGACCTAGTTATATTCCTTAAAATGCACTATAAATAAATCTATTTAAGCTAGTGATTCTAGAACTAGGGTTTAGTATTTCTACCTCAATAATGGACGGATTAATCCGTTTAAAGGCGTGTTGCATTTGTAGGCTGTCCACGCTCCTTTTTGTAGAAGAAACCACGAGCTGGTAACGCCTGGATCAAGGGGAAATCAACTTGGACGGTGATTTGCTTGAGCTCGCCGGAATCCAGTCGTCGACAGCCTTCAATCGCCGGGTTTTGAATGAGGATGTGTAGAGGGACCTCTGGGGAGCTCAATGGAACAGGAAAATGGGTTTGGGAGAGCTAGGATAGAGAGAGAGAGCTAGGGTGTCAATGAGGCTCAAAATGAGGTTCTACCCTATTCAAGTAGCCCTAGGTCTATTGGACGGCTAGGATTTGTTTGGCTGTACTCCAGATGAAAGCCATGTGGCATGGGAGTGGTTGGGAGCAGATAGATCAAAGGACACAAGGACAAATGACATGTAAATGTCATTTTGTCCCTTTATGGCCACATAGGATTGATGAGAACCATTGGATCTCCATCCAAGGGCTGATAAAAACCTTAAGAAGGTTCCAGAACTTGATTAAGGTGGCTGGAGTGGTTTAGGGATGGAAAGGATTAACTAAAGATGGGTTTTGACCATCTTTGACCACTCCCAAACCTTGATTTGACCATTTGACTGGTTCCCATGCCATGTAGAAGCTGAGGTGGCATGGGGGAAGGCTTAGGTGCTACCTAGGACTGCTGGGAGGATTGAGATTGGAATGGAATTGATTAAAAGTGGATTTTGACCATCCTTGACTCATTTGAGAGCTTGGTTTGACTGTTTGACCAGTCAAACAGTCAACCAAAATGCTGAGGTGTCAAGGAGGATTGCTTGAGCTGATGGATTAAATCTTGAAAGCATTAATTAAGGATATATGAAAGTTCAACCAAAGCCATAGGTATTTGACCAAGCATATGAGCTAACTTGGTCTAATAGGCTAAGGTTTGACTCAAAGTGAATTTGAAAATATTCCATGCATCAAATGGAATGGATTTGAGGGATCAAATTAGGGTTTTAAATGAATGAAATGAATAGGCTCAAATGGGTCAAGTTTGGTCAAGTTCAAGCTTAGTTGACCAAGTCAACAACTAAACAGGTCAAGAGTACAATCAAATCCAAACCATTGGGGAATATGATCAGAAGAGCTTGAATGGGTTTGATATTGATATTTGATGCTTGCTAGAGGTGATCTGGGAGTCAAAATGGTTTAAATGATCAAAGTGACTATTTAAGCTCTTAAGGGGTCATTGGGTCAACTAAGGTTGACTCGGTCAACCAAGTTGACCCAAGGGCTGGATTTGGTCTGAACAAGTTTGAGATGATATTTCAAGTCTATGGGAGGTGATTTCGTTCAATTCGGAGTTCATTTGGTTGAAAATCAATATTTGAACCCCATAGGGGTATTTTGGTCATTTTGACCCCTAGTCAACTGGGGGTCAAAATAGATCAACCAAAATGCAGTTTAAAGTTCAACATATCAAGATTAAAGGTCTGGAAGTGATTAGAGACTTTGGTGAAGGTTCTAAGGTCAGAATCTTCAAAGTGACAGGTCCAGTGGCATAGGCTGTAAATATTTGAAGGTTTTACAGCCTGTGGATTTCAATTAAGTTTTTGAGGTTAGAGACCTCGGAATGGGCTCAAATTTGGAGGGTTGCCTCCAGAGACATGTCCCATCAGTATGCAACTGACAGACTCTGAATCGGAGGTCATTTAACTAGGTTTCAAAGTGTTTGAAAATTCAACGGAAAAGGCCTTTAGGACAAAATCTTTAGACCTTGGATTTGGCTTAACTAACCTAAGATCTAGGTAGATCCTATGGTTTGAATAGATCTTAAAACTAGGAATCTAGAAGGATCCTAGAGCCTAAGAAATTTCTAGAACTTGAAGTCTAGGAGGAGTTTAAGATCTAGGGCAGCTCCTAAGGTCTAAGCTCTAGAAGAATCCTAGCCTAGATCCTAGGGTCAAGATTCTAGAAGAATCCTAGAATTTAAATTAATTTTGAAAATTAAATTGATTTAAGATCAAGAGTAGTCCGAGTGACCTCATACAAAAATGAGGTCAACATGCTCAAGGTAAGGCACATTCCGTCTTTCTCAATTTTCAGTTCCGTCGCGGTTGGCGGTATTTTTCTGTCCGGATTTCGTTTTCGTTACGATTTTTCGTCCGTAACTTTTGATTGATTCAGTTTTTACCGCGTAAGTTTCTGTATATCGTTGCCGTGCCGGGTGTGCACGTTTTGACTATATTTTGAAGATTTTCGTCCGGGTGTTTTTGATTCGACTGTATTTTTAGTCGACCGGAATTTTCTGTGAAATCGTAAATTCTCTGTGCAGTAGAATAAATGTTCTGGAATGTGATTATCTATGTTCTGTGCGAATTCGGTAAATTTTCTTTGCAGGAATTTTTGTGTAAATTCTGTATACTGCCGTTGTGCTGCCCGATTTTTCGGGTAATTTCTGAAATGTCCGGATTTCTTCTGATTTGAAATGCTATGTGTGTAAGCTATAAAAAGGGAGTTATAAGGGGCCTGGATCCTATGAGATTCAGTTAGTGAAACGGGAAATCTGAAATGAGCTCAAATCTGAAATCTGATATCTGTTCTGTTCCGGATCCGATGAATTCTGTTCTGGTGCTATAAGCACATCTGTTTTGGTGCCGTGAGCACAAAGGGAGACATAAGGGGCCTGGATCCTGTGAGATTCAGTCAGTGTCTGGGAAGGGAGGCATAAGGGGCCGGAATCCGTAGAGATTCCGTCAGTGTTAGGGCATTTAGCTATATGTATCTGTTTTGTTTTCTGTATCTGTTCTGTTCTGTACGAAATTGTAATTCCGATATGATATGCTCCATACGATTCTGATTTCTGATTTCTGATTCTGACTCTGTTGATTTGTTCTGATATGATCTGTACGATTCCGATTCTGATTTGATATTTGTCCGTATAAGTTCTGATTTCTGATTCTGTTTTGATTTCTGATCTGACTTCTGTCTGATGAATTTGGTTTTGGTTTCTGAGAATTTAGATTGGTGGTTTGTTGCTTTGCTGAGCTGTTGAGCTCACCCTTGCTTTCTGGTGATTTTCAGGTTCTGGGAAGGGCAAGGAGGTCCAGGATTAGTTTCAGAGTCTGATCCGATTAGGTACTTTTGTACTTTTGATTTTTTGTACAGTCATGGCTTTTCTGTTCTGTCTTTCTTTCTGTCGAAAGCCATGCACTGTTCTGTAGATGATTATTTTTGAGGAAATGAAAAGATAGATGTTTTGTTCCGCTGCATTTGATGATTTTAGTAGCTCTGTTGTTCTGTGTGTTTCTGTTGAGTTAAGAATTTGGAAGATCAGTTCTGTGACCTAATCCAAAGCCAGATCCTGGATAAGCAAGTTTAGTTTAGCGCTCTCGTCGCGATCCGGCTCGGGCGGGATCCGTCCCCGTCGGGTCGGGTCGTGACAAGCTTTTGTGGTATCAGAGCACTGGTTTTGGAAACAGGTTGGATTGTGAAATAGAGCTTTAGGAAGTGATCAGTGAGTCTGTCTGGGAGGTAGTTTTGGGTCGTTTGGCTTTTTATTGTGTTGTTTTTGTGTTGTTTTTGTGATAGTTTTCTGGATTTTCTGGATTTTTCTGTATGGATCAGCCAGACCCAGACATGGCAGACGGTCAGAGTGACGATCAGGCAGCACCAGTGGGGAGTACAGCCCCAGTGGTCGGTGCTGACACGCTGTCACAGTTTGCGTCACTTGTTGCTCAGATGATGAGCGAGACCCAGAGCAGAGCTTCTACTGTTAGATCTGAGGACATTGATCGACACCTGCAGTTATTTTTGAGGTTGAAGCCTCCGAGGTTTGAGGGCGCTGTTGAGCCCAGAGCAGCCGAGGAGTGGCTGAGGAGATTGGAGAAGACTTTTGACGGGATGCAGTGTTCTGCAGACAGGAAGGTTCCGTTGGCAGTTTTTCTGTTGGACGGAGAGGCTGAGCACTGGTGGGATGGCCAGCAGGCAGCCAGATTTCAGGGTAGATTGAACTCTTTGATCACTTGGGAAGAGTTCACTGAAGTGTTCAGAGATTGGTTTGTTCCCCCTTCTGCACGACAGCAGATGCAGGAGAGTTTTCTGAGGCTGGTTCAGGGGAGCAAGACGGTGATGCAGTACGAGGCTGAGTTTACTGCATTAGCCAGGTACGCTCCGCAGCTGGTTAGCACGTCTGCTGAGAGGTGCTACAGGTTTCTGAGAGGCTTACGAGACACTTTGAGGCAGCCTTTGATACCGTTCCGGATTACTGATTTCTCTGAGCTTGTGGAGCGAGCTCGTCTGATTGAGAACGACATGACGACTACTCAGCAGCGGTGGTCTGCGAGTAGGAAGAGGTTTGGAGGTGATACTTCTGGCAGTGGTTCCTCTGGGAAGAGGAGATTTGTTCCTGGTTCTGGATCTGGAGATTCCAGAAGGAGCGGAGGATCGTCTGGTACTGCTACCAGTACGACTAGTTCTGGATCTGTCAGTTCGGCACCTGTGTGCCAGAGTTGTGGACGGCGACACCATGGCCAGTGCTACAGGATAGCTGGTCTTTGTTTCAGATGTGGTCAGCCGGGACATAGGATTGCAGAATGTCCACAGATGGGATATGAGCAGCGATCTGAGGGCTTCGTCAGACCTGTTGGTTCAGCAGCAGGAAGACCGAGGACTGTTCCTCCATGTCCTGAGGGATTTGCTGGTAGAGGTGGTGGTTCTAGTTCTGCACCACGGAGACCACCTACGATTCAGAGGGAGCAGAGTAGTTCTGTTGCTTCAGCTCCTGCTCCAGTTCAGCCACGAGTTTACAGCTTGAGTCAGCAGGAGGCTCGAGATGCTCCCGATGTGGTGACAGGTACGGTTTACATTTTTGATCAGCCCTGTCGTGTTTTGTTTGACTCTGGAGCGAGTCATTCTTTTCTGTCCGAGCATTGTTTTGAGCTTTTACATTTGGATTCGATGGTTTTACCGGTTTCTTTGTCTGTGATTTTACCGGCTGGGAATCCATTGATTGCTCGACAGTTTTGTTTGTGTGAGATTGAGATTTCTGGCAAGAAGTGGAAATCGAGTTTGATTCGATTACCGATTTCTTCGTATGATGTGATTTTGGGAATGGATTGGCTGAGTCGGTATGAGGCTCAGATTGACTGTCTGAAGAAGCAAGTGAGTTTGCTTGTGGCTGGAGAGAGAGTTGTATTTCAGGGATTACGAGGTGTTCTCTCCAGTCTGATTTCTGCGTTAGAGGTGAGCAGAATGTGGAAGAAAGGATATCCAGTATTTTTGGCTTCGGTGCGGGATCTGAACCTGGAGGTTGGTTCTGTTTCTGAGATCCCTGTGGTACGGGAGTTTGTGGATGTTTTTCCTGAGGAGTTGGTTGGTTTACCTCCGGATAGAGATGTGGAGTTCTCTATCGATGTTTTTCCGGGTACCGCTCCTATATCGAAAGCTCCGTACAGGATGGCACCGAAAGAACTTTATGAGTTGAAAGTTCAGCTTCAGGAGTTGGTTGACAGAGGGTTTGTACGTCCTAGTGTTTCTCCTTGGGGAGCACCTGTTCTGTTTGTGAAGAAGAAGGACGGTACACTCCGTATGTGTATTGATTACAGAGATTTGAACAAGGCCACGATCAAGAACAAGTATCCTTTGCCTCGGATAGACGACTTGTTTGATCAGCTTTCCGGATCTTCGGTGTTTTCGAAGATTGATTTGAGATCCGGATACTATCAGGTGAAGGTGAAGGAATCTGATGTGGTGAAGACTGCTTTCAGTACTCGGTACGGGCACTACGAGTTTTTTGGTTATGCCTTTTGGGGTAACCAATGCGCCTGCGATTTTCATGGATTTGATGAACCGAGTATTCAGGGAGTATTTGGATCAGTTTGTGATCGTCTTCATTGACGATATTCTGGTATATTCTGCTTCTGAGGTTGATCATGCCAGACATTTGAGGATTGTGTTGGAGACTCTGAGGAGGCATCAGCTGTATGCCAAGTTCTCCAAGTGTGAATTCTGGCTGAAGAGCATTTCTTTTCTGGGGCATGTGATTAGCGGAGAAGGCATTTCTGTAGATCCCCAGAAGATTCAGGCGGTTGCTGATTGGCCAAGGCCGACTACGGTATTTGAGGTACGTAGTTTCTTGGGCATGGCCGGGTATTACAGGAAGTTTGTGAAAGGATTTTCACAGATTTCGACTCCTCTGACGAGACTGACTCAGAAGTCAGTTCCTTTTGTTTGGACACCGGAGTGTGAAGCTAGTTTTCAGAGATTGAAGGATTGTTTGACTTCAGCTCCAGTGTTGGCACTTCCGTCAGGTACGGAAGGTTTTCAGGTGTTCAGTGATGCTTCACTGAAAGGACTGGGATGTGTTTTGATGCAGCATGGTCAGGTAATTGCTTATGCTTCGAGACAGTTGAAACCACATGAGAAGAATTACCCGACACATGATTTGGAGTTAGCTGCAGTTGTTTTTGCTTTGAAGATTTGGCGTCATTACCTGTATGGCGTCACATGTGAGATGTTTACTGATCATAAGAGCCTGAAGTACATTTTTACTCAGAAGGATCTGAATCTGAGACAGAGGAGGTGGCTCGAGTTGATCAAGGATTATGACCTGACTATTCAGTATCAGCCTGGGAAGGCGAATGTGGTAGCAGATGCTCTGAGCAGGAAGTCTTCTGGATTCTCAGGTATTCAGCTTACCTGTGATGACTTTCTGATTCGAGACATGGAGCGATTGCAGTTGGAGGTGATTTCCTCCAGTGATTTGGAGTTGGCTCAGATGAGTATTCAGTCTTCTTTGGAAGCAAGGATTCAGGAAGCCCAGAAGTCAGATTCTGATTATTCGAAGTTGCTAGCTCAGATTGGATCTGATAAGACTCCTGAACTTCGAATTTCTGATTCTGGTGCTATTTTCTGTAAGAACAGGTTGTGGGTACCTGTGTTTGGAGATTTGAGGCGGGAGATTCTGTATGAATCTCATCATTCAGGCTACACTGTTCATCCAGGCAGTGGTAAGATGTACGCTGATATGAAGCTTTTGTTCTGGTGGCCTGGGATGAAGAAGGATGTGGCGGAGTTTGTGTCGAGATGCGAAGCCTGTCAGTTGGTGAAGGCAGAGCATCAGCGACCGGGTGGACTGTTGCAGTCGTTGCCTATCCCTGAGTGGAAATGGGAGGAGGTAACGATGGATTTTGCTATGGGTTTCCCTCGATCACGACAAGGACATGATGCTATTTGGGTAGTTGTGGATCGATTGACGAAGTCAGCCCATTTTCTTCCGATCAGACAGACGGATTCAGTTGAACGCTTGGCACAGATTTATGTGAAAGAGATAGTCAGATTGCACGGTGTACCTCGTGTGATTGTATCTGATCGAGATGGACGTTTTACTTCCAGACTTTGGAAAGGCATTCAGCAAGGCTTGGGTACGAAATTGCATTTTAGTACAGCCTTTCATCCTCAGACCGACGGACAGTCTGAGAGGACTATTCAGGTACTGGAAGATCTGTTGAGACTTTGTGTTCTGGACTTTAGCGGAAGCTGGGAAGATCATATTCCGCTGATTGAGTTTGCCTATAACAACAGTTTTCAGTCCAGTATCGGTATGGCACCGTACGAGGCTCTGTATGGCAGGAAATGCCGTACTCCTTTGACTCTGACGGAGGTCGGAGATAGACAGGCTTTGGGGGCCACTTTTGCTGATGAAACTGCTCAGAAGATTCATTTGATAAGAGAAAGATTGAAAGCCGCTCAAGATCGTCAGCAGAAATATTACAATCAGAAGCACAGATTTGTTGAGTTTCAGGTCGGTGACTTTGTGTATGTCAAAGTCAGCCCGATGAAAGGTGTGAGCAGATTTGGTCAAGTGAGCAAGCTTAGTCCAAGGTATGTTGGACCATTTGAGATTTTGGAAAGAATTGGAAAATCTGCTTATCGCCTACTGCTTTCTGACTCTATGCCTGATGTGCATAATGTGTTTCATGTATCCACTCTGAGGAAGTGGGTATCCGACTCTGGGAAGAAGGTATCAGCTGACGAGGTTGAGATTCAGGAGAATCTGGCGTACAAGGAAGAGCCAGAATTGATTTTAGCGTACGACGTCCGCAAGTTAAGAAATAAAGAGATTCCGATGGTTAAAGTCCAGTGGAAGCACCGGACTGCACGGGAAGCAACGTGGGAAAAGGAGTCTGATATGAGACGGTCGTACCCGTACTTGTTTTGACTGAGTTTGGATTGGATAATGTCGAGGACGACATTTTTCTGAGTTGGGGAGATTGTAATATCACAATCTGCTCCAGTATCGTCCAGGCCGATTTTGGATCGTCCTGGGACGATCAGTGTATTTTCAGTTCCAGATTTTGCCAGAATTGCTCTAAGTGTTTTCCTGTAGGGATCGTCCAGGCCGATCGAGGTATCGTCCCGGGACGATCAGTGGATGGCACAAGTCAGTGAGTAGAGGTTTTTATCGCCTATGAATAGTAAACATCGTCCTGAAAAATCGTCCCTGGACGATGGGATTTTGGTCTGATCGTCCAGGCCGATCTGGACGATCGGCCAGGCCGATCTGAAGAAGATTTAAGGCAAATCAGCTCATTTGAAGAGAGAGAAAAGATTTTTATAAAAATATCTGATTTTTTCGTCTGAGGAGAGAGAAAAAGAGGATTTTGGAAAAGTTGATTTCGGGAAGACGCGGAGCCGTTTTCGAGCGAAGTAACTGTTGAAGAATTTGCTGTGCTCAAGGTAAGGCACATTCCGTCTTTCTCAATTTTCAGTTCCGTCGCGGTTGGCGGTATTTTTCTGTCCGGATTTCGTTTTCGTTACGATTTTTCGTCCGTAACTTTTGATTGATTCAGTTTTTATCGCGTAAGTTTCTGTATATCGTTGCCGTGCCGGGTGTGCACGTTTTGACTATATTTTGAAGATTTTCGTCCGGGTGTTTTTGATTCGACTGTATTTTTAGTCGACCGGAATTTTCTGTGAAATCGTAAATTCTCTGTGCAGTAGAATAAATGTTCTGGAATGTGATTATCTATGTTCTGTGCGAATTCGGTAAATTTTCTTTGCAGGAATTTTTGTGTAAATTCTGTATACTGCCGTTGTGCTGCCCGATTTTTCGGGTAATTTCTGAAATGTCCGGATTTCTTCTGATTTGAAATGCTATGTGTGTAAGTTATAAAAAGGGAGTTATAAGGGGCCTGGATCCTATGAGATTCAGTTAGTGAAACGGGAAATCTGAAATGAGCTCAAATCTGAAATCTGATATCTGTTCTGTTCCGGATCCGATGAATTCTGTTCTGGTGCTATAAGCACATCTGTTTTGGTGCCGTGAGCACAAAGGGAGACATAAGGGGCCTGGATCCTGTGAGATTCAGTCAGTGTCTGGGAAGGGAGGCATAAGGGGCCGGAATCCGTAGAGATTCCGTCAGTGTCAGGGCATTTAGCTATATGTATCTGTTTTGTTTTCTGTATCTGTTCTGTTCTGTACGAAATTGTAATTCCGATATGATATGCTCCATACGATTCTGATTTCTGATTTCTGATTCTGACTCTGTTGATTTGTTCTGATATGATCTGTACGATTCCGATTCTGATTTGATATCTGTCCGTATAAGTTCTGATTTCTGATTCTGTTTCGATTTCTGATCTGACTTCTGTCTGATGAATTTGGTTTTGGTTTCTGAGAATTTAGATTGGTGGTTTGTTGCTTTGCTGAGCTGTTGAGCTCACCCTTGCTTTCTGGTGGTTTTCAGGTTCTGGGAAGGGCAAGGAGGTCCAGGATTAGTTTCAGAGTCTGATCCGATTAGGTACTTTTGTACTTTTGATTTTTTGTACAGTCATGGCTTTTCTGTTCTGTCTTTCTTTCTGTCGAAAGCCATGCACTGTTCTGTAGATGATTATTTTTGAGGAAATGAAAAGATAGATGTTTTGTTCCGCTGCATTTGATGATTTTAGTAGCTCTGTTGTTCTGTGTGTTTCTGTTGAGTTAAGAATTTGGAAGATCAGTTCTGTGACCTAATCCAAAGCCAGATCCTGGATAAGCAAGTTTAGTTTAGCGCTCTCGTCGCGATCCGGCTCGGGCGGGATCCGTCCCCGTCGGGTCGGGTCGTGACAATGTTTTCTATGTATTTTTTTGTATATTTTTTGTGTATTTAGTGAGTATTATTTATTTGCTAATTATTTATCACAAAAAAATTATGTCTCAAAAAATACGCAACAAAATAAACAGTGTGTACGCACATCCAAACCTACACAATAATTTCTCCTAAATCCATCCGCCATCTTCTTGTATTACTTATAAGCCGGTTACAAAACTTTCAGCGTTCGGTCTCCTCGGCTGGAAACCCTAGATCCTTCGATTTTTCTCGCCGTCCGTCTCCGATTTAGCAGCTCGTCTCTTTCGTTCCTCTGTCTGTCCAAACATGTCGACTGCCTTGGACATGTCCCTCGATGATCTGATCAAGAAGAACAAGTCATCTGGAGCTAATCCCCGAGGCCGGGGCAGAGGAGCCGGCTCCGGCCCTGCTCGGCGCCTCCCCAATCGATCTGCTAATCGGATTGCTCCTTATTCCGTCCCGAGGGTATGGATAGGGTTTCGTATAACTTCGCCGGATCTCCATCTATCCACTTCTTCTCCCCTTTTTTACGGATCGATTTCACTTATATCGTTGTGGACGCCATCGGATCCAGGCTCCAGATTCGGCGTGGCAGCATGATTTGTTTGCGGATCAAATGCCGGCGTTTCAGAATCCAACCGCGGCAGCTAGAGCGACGGCCATTGAGACAGGAACCAAGCTTTACATCTCCAACTTGGATTACGGTGTTTCCAACGAGGACATTAAGGTTGATATTTATGTAGCTTGCTGAAGGTTTATTAGTTTTGTTTACCACTTCTTTGGATTGTTTCCTTCCCCCCGAGGAAGAGTTTTTTAATTTCTTAAAAGCTTTTTTGTACTAGTTGTTTTGTGCAATATATATTCTATGGATTTATTAATTTTAAGCGCAACTCTTGTATTACACCCTCTAGTCTTATATCTTTTTATGCAGACTGCAATCAATGATAAATTAAGCCAAAAATCTTCAATTGACTTAACGTTGTGTAGCTTTAGTTTTACTTTTTCTGTGCACATTTGGTGGCTTGAACCTTTTTATTTATATATGTTTTTATAGCTTGAACTATTTGATTTCTTTGTTTGAAGATAAATTAGTTTTGCACTCTAATGCTGATGCAATCTTATCCAGGAGCTTTTCTCAGAGGTTGGTGATTTGAAACGACACTCTGTTCACTATGATAGAAGTGGAAGATCAAAGGTAAATTGTTTAGATTGGTTATGCGGTTATGCACTCTCTCAGAAACTAGTCCATGTAACTTGTTTTGATATTTTGGTATTATTTGTTTATAAATAAAGGGAACAGCAGAGGTTGTCTTTTCAAAGAGGGCAGATGCTTTAGCTGCTGTGAAAAGATATAACAATGTGCAGCTGGATGGGAAACCAATGAAAATAGAAATTGTTGGAACAAACATTCCAGCACCTATGGTTGTGCCTCCCCTGTTGAATGACAACTTTAGAAATTTCAATCCAATCCCTAGAAGGTATTCTTTTTTCTTTTAAATATGTATTATAATAAATGTATCTACACTTGTATATATGTATTAATGTGTCAATATGTTTAGTTTAATTTGTATATTATTCATACAAATTTGCTCCTGTTTGCATTTATATGCATTCAACTATCAATGTTCATGTGTGCTAGTATTTACATGATTGTATATGTTTTGTCTATCTTACTGTAGCATATATGGTCTACAAGGCTACAAGCATTCCAAGCTATGAAAGGGATTGGCGAATCTAAGGATACCATTGCATTGTCTTTACTTTATTTGATTCAAATCTGCAACTCCTTACTCATAGTAGCAATTATGACAATGATGGAAAATTATGCTTTTATGATGATGATGGACATTGCCTTTGCTCCTTTTTTGTTTTGCATCTCACTTTAGTTTGCATTAGTAACTTTATGATAGATTGTTTTAGTAACATTATTGCATTAGGGGCTTTTGTGGGTATATAGAAGGTTAAAGCTTTGTTAGTGCTGGTATGTCAAATTTTATGTCACCAGAAATAAATAGCAATGTGAGGGCCATTGTACTAGTATTTGTCCTCTCATTTTTTTTTCTTCCTCACCTCCTCCTTACCTTTCTTTTTATGTGTTTTGTTGCACAATTCGTGCAAGTGTAATGGTTTGATTCTGCGGTGTGCAATCTGACTATGTCTTACTCCTACATCTTATCTTTACTTATATTATCGGTTGGCTTCCTTTTTTTTTTTTTGGTTTGGTTTGTTTGTCAGTTCATGCAGTAAATTATTGTCCTTTGCTCTTCCCTTGCGCTTCCCTTCCACATAAAATTTATATTAATGTCTGCATGGATTTCTTTCTTTATGTATCAGTGGTCTGGGAAGAGGTGTTCCTAGTGGACGTTCACGAGGTGGTGGATTTGGTGGCGGCAACGGCGGCAGCAGCAGCGGTGTCCGTGGAAGGGGCCGAGGACGTGGTCGAGGAAGAGGACGTGGTGAATCTGTTTCTGTTGCTGATCTTGATGCTGATTTGGACAAATACCATTCAGAGGCTATGCAGACCAACTGAATTGCTGTTTTAGGATTCTGTAGTGTACTTCAAGTGATGGTGTAATTGCAGAGGAAAGGACTGAATGTTTATCTAGAGTATTCTAGTACGTATGAAAGTTTGATTATTTTTGTTGTTTAGATTTCAAGATCCTGTTTGGCTTTAAATGAACATCTAATGACTGTCTTGTGTGAAAAAAAAAAAAATTGTTCTAATTTATTCTCTTTGCCTAAAAAATGCTACCATGCCTAATCATGGAAACAACTTGGGAGAGAATGATGTGTTATCCTAATTCTCGAGGACTTGCTTGCGTTCATCATTTTCAATTCCGCTTAGCAAATTTATCCAGTACATTTCATGCAACTTCAGTTGTCTAATTTAAAGGTTAGCTTCTTCTCTTTGCAATCTGTTCATTAACCTTACTGCATCTATTTTCATACTTATAAGTCATTGTGAATTTTTCATTATGCATTCCTGTTGATTTTTTTTTCATTTTCATTTTGTTCTTTTTTTATAATTATTTTTTGTAGACTGCTAATTTTGCATTGTGAATCGGCCAACATTCAGGTCTCTGTTATCTATGGTTAGCTTTGGAATGACAGAGAACTTGATGGATAAAAAATTGTGCAAAATTAGTCAATGAACATTACATTATTTGTCTGGTTTGACATGTAGTTTGATATAATGTGTGAATTTGTTACTGTATAATTATCAATTGGAGTTTATTTTCTTATTAGATTGATTTTTAGTGGTGATTATCTGGATAAAATTTTAATTTTCAGCTATATTTGAATTTTTGTGTAATAAAGCAAACTTGTGTGAGCCTACTAACATCAGAGAACAATTGGTTAAGTCACTCAGCTGAATATATACTTCATCTACTGCAACTGTATTGTTTATACAGCAATTGAGTCCATTATTGTTGGTCTTTTACATATTAACTGATCTCAAGTCGATGGCCGCAATTACATATTGTTATGTATGGACAAATTCATATGGATTATAGCCTTCATATGTATAGATTTTTAAATTTAAATAAATTTGAGAAGTACTCCTATTAATGAAAAAAAACCGATCAATAAATCTTAATATATTATGTTATGCCCTTAAAATCACGGCCAATACATCTGCAATTCAAAAATACGATCATCAGATATTTAGAAAAATATGTTGCAAGCTTATTAATAGAATTTGTGCAAAATTTCTTTATCAGGGTGATAACATTACTAAGAAACTTCATCTTATCTATTAGAAGAGGACTTGTAAGCCTAAGCACTAAGGTGATCTGAGACTTTCATCAATTCTAGCTCTTTGTCAATAGGTATAACTGCTCTCTCATTTAGCATTACTAAATTCAAATTCTCTTCTTGCTTGTTGGTGCAACAAAAAATATGTACCTGCATAGAACCCTGCTACTCATAAGGCCTTCATTTGCTAGAAAAACTTGAGAAAAACAACCGACTTGGTGAAGTAGAATTTCTCCTTCAACATTACTATCTCCAATTCTCTCTTTTTATTTTGGGAACCATGGTGCAGCGGTTTATCTCTGTGTGAGCTGCTTGATCCGACACCTATAACTCCCTCAATACCCATGAATGCTCCCATCTCTACCAACATTCTTGATAGCGGCTGGAAATTACACCTATCTTTTCTTGCTAATGTTTATGTTCTTATTAGTCGGTTGCATATATTTACTGAATCTGCTCTTTGCTCGATCTTGAAAGGTTTTGAAAAAACCCTCATTTAAAGTATTTATCAACTCATTGTATGCTGAGGATGGACCTTGTTACTCGGAGCAAATATATATGGTATAAAAACTTTGCTCTTCGGTTTTCCTGTTTTGCTTGGTTGGGTTTAGCTGGAGGATTAAAAATGGCTGATGTTCTGGTTAGTATTAGGCTTCATTTGGGACGGCTTTTTTACTGAGCAGCTTTCTGACATAAAAAAAAAATTAAAATTTTAACTAAGCAGCTGCTTTAAGAAGCAATAAGAAAGCCGTCCCCAACAAAGCCTTGATACCAAGGCCAATGGTTGCTGCAACTTCTTTTTTGTGTGTTATGAATATGTTAATCACCTTTTCTTTATTTGCATAATTCTCCCTTGGACAACAACGTTTTTTTTTTGCCGAAATTGAATTTGATGCAACTATTTGAGTAAATCTTTGAGACGAGTCATGTTCTGCTGGTTGATTTTTTTTTTTTTGCTTTCTTTATTAGATATGGAGGGAGACAATCATAGGAGACATGGAAACTCAATTAATAACTCCTCGCCTATATGTATTAATATCATGAGAGCTATCAATTACAAAATTTGAAAATGGAGAAAGTTTTAACAGATCAAACATCTTATTTACGATCGGTTAGGTTTGATCTTGTGGATTTTCTGGACTTGATGAATGACTGATTCACCTAATCATCTATGCCGGTGGGTCTCAGTACTGCTGCCATATGTTTGTTAGCTAAATGAGGCAATGGTAAAAAAGAGTGAACTGAGAAATGAGAATAATGCCTTCGTGTTGATTGCCAAATTAATAAATAGAGACCAGCGATTTTAAGGAGTTTTGGATATATTTGTTATTATACCTTTTAGTATAGGGCGAGTCATGCTAATTTTGTTTTGCAATATAAAGCAAAAAATAGAAGAATCACACAATCAACACAATGCAATTTATGTGGTTGACAAAGAATCGCCTATGTTCATGGGAAGGGGATGATCTTTTATTTCTGTTTGATGAGAGAAATATGATTACAATGCTCTTTATATAACATCAGCCCAATACAAAGAAAGGTAAAAACTTAATATAGACGATTAACTCTCAAACACCAAGCCTACATCAATTGTATTTTTTAGAAACCTCATAATACTCTTCATAACCTGCCAATGACACTTTTCTAGATCACGCATGAGCTTACTCACAACATCAATTGTTTGTGCAATATTTGGTATAGTACAAACCATGATATATATCAGACTGCCAACTGCACTAGTATAAGGAACAAATTGCATATCTTTCCTCTCATGATCCTCTTTAAGACACTGATATGAACTCAAAACTACAAATGAGATACAATAGGTAGACTCACAGACTTGTTCTAGTCATCAACCCTTTCAACACCTTTGAAACATAAGCTTCTTGTGAGAGCTAAACCTTCCTAGTTGCCTTGTCCCTAAAAATCTCTATACCAAGAATTTTGCAAGCTTTTAATCCAACTTCTTCTTCTCGAAATATTTAGTCAATTGCTTCTTCATCCTATTAATCTCATTTTGATTAGCAAATGCAATCAACATGTCATCAACATATAAAAGAAGATAGATGAACTCACCACTGGCCTATTTTTTAAAATATGCACAATAATTGTAATGGTTCCTTGTGTTTTACTCTCCCATCATGAACTGATCAAAGTTCTTATACCACTACCATGGTGACAACTTCAACCCATATAAAGACATGTCAAATATGCAAACCAAGCCTTTTGAGGCTCCATATTTAGGAGATTATAACAAGTAGATTTCTTCTTGTAATTTCATGAGTAAGAATGCAATTTTCACATTGAGCGACTCCAAAATCAGATCATAGTATGCTACAAGTGCTAAGAGAATGCAAATTGAGGGATGCTTAACCATTGGGGAAAACATCTCATCATAATCAATCCCTTCCCATATTGCAAAGCTTTTTTCTACCAAATTAGCCTTGTACCCTACATCAATTCCATGAGATCATTCTTTTCATACACCAATTTGCACCTAATGGCTTTTCTTCCTAGAGGGAAGCTTCACCAACCTCTAAATATCATTCTTGTGAATATATATACTCTAAATAGCATTAGAAAAATTATAGAAATTTTCAGCCAAGTTGCATAATTACAAATTGCAGATAAGACAATTCAAATTGACCAATTTTCCTTCAAAGTTTATTTGATACATGCAGTCAACCAACTCCTTTGAAGGCGAAATGATTACGTGCAATCACGGGACGCCTCCGATGCGTGATGTCACCAATACGCTGTATATCGTTAGTACCATTGTGTATTGAATGGCATGACATGTTCTGATTTTTCTCCGAACAGTCCGGTAACCGCATGTAATAATCTCATTTTGAAGAGACATCACATAAATTCAACCGGCCAGTAGTAGCAATTATCTTTATAGCCGATTGCCTAGCAATCATCTCTTCAACAATTAACTTTTTTTTTTTCTTCTTCTTTTCTTCTTGTTATTATGTAATTTTCTTCAACACTAAACTTCGTATTATGTTTCTCTTTTAATTGCCAACATTCGGCACCATAAAGTATTGCATGTCTCATCACCATTCTATATAATTTTTTCTTAAGTTTGAGGGAGACTTTTCTAGTGCATAATAAGCCCGATGCATTCATCCACTTCAACCATCCAATTAGAATTCTGCTAAAAATATCTTCATCAATTTCATCATCACTTTGAACAATAGATCGAAGATATCTAAAACGTGTATTCTTATTAATGACTTAATCGCTCAAAGTCATAATACCCTCATTAGGTCTATTGCTACTAAAATTTCACTCAATATATTCTGTTTTAGGTCTACTCAAGTGAAAACTTTTAGACTAGTTGACCTCCATAATTCAAGTTTACCTTCAACTCGCTTTCTAGTTTTATCAACAAGAGAATATCATCAGCAAAAAGACACTATATTTTTTTGAAAGTGGATAATTTATGATGAAATTATTTTATGACTTATTTTGTGCGAGATTTTAGAGAATTAATTTATCAAAATCCTTTTAAAATACTTTTTTTATTTATTTATTTTAATTTTTATAATATATGAATTTAGTTAATTAGTTCAAAAATTTTATTAATCAACATTAGTATTTCTGCATTTCTACTGAAATCTAATTAAAACTTACTAAATTATATAATTCTAAATCAGATTATAAATAGCGAGTTAAATATGAAATTATCAATAATTATTGTATTTTTTAAAAAATTTATCTTGTTTTAAAGAAAATAACAAAAAATATTTATTTATTTTTTTAAATTTAGCTTCTTAAATTATTTGTTTTGAATTATTTTTAAATTTAAAAATAAAAATATTTATAAAAAATGAAAACTTACAAATTTTAAAAATAATCAAGTCGGTAGCACTGCTAAATACAAAAAGAAAATTAAAAAAGAAATAACTTAAAAAGGAAAAAAAAAAGTAGTTATGTTAAGATTTATAGATATTAAAAAAAAAAGGAAAAAAGAAAAAGAAAAAAACTAAATAAAAAAAATGAAAAAAAACGACTTACTCGACCTACGCTATATAGAGTGTGTACGTATATATATATATCCTATTGCCGGTTAAAAAAAAATTTATTATTATCTGATTAATTTAGTTTATCTAAACTAGTTGAAAAATTTGTCTAAACAATTCTTGTCCAGCCCAAAACTTGTTTTTTCTGCCGGCTGCAACTCCAATTCAGCCCACACGAAACATAAAGGAGCCGGCCCTACCAAGTTCAAGGAGAACAAAAGGTGTCTCAAAGGTCTATCTCGATAAAGATATGATGCAAGTAGGTCCAATTGAGCCATAACCCACCGCCCCCTCCCTCCGGAGAGATTATTACATGCATAGATCGGGCCTGAAAAATTATTCGGATTTATCTTTGTGAACAATGAAAGCGTAATGGTGAACAGTAAAAACGTAGTTTGCAGCTTTTTTATAGTTCACAAAGACAAACCGAATGATTCTCTGTGTCCAATCTCCATACTTAATAATTCATCCTCTCTCTGTGGAGCACTAATCAGTCATCATGGTTGTTACAACCAATACTCTGTTGGAGCTCTCCACAATCATAGTGGAGACTTCGCCTTGATAACAAACATATAGCTTTTAGCATTTTTTTTTAATTTTTAAATATACTTTTGTGTGGACTGATCAGGGTCGGAACTCCCATTATGTCAGTGGGGCAATTGGCCCAGGTCGAATCCTATCAGGGGGCACTTCCCCCTTGAACCCTTGATATATCTGTGAAGTGTAAGACGATTAAGGATATGAACAAATAAGGGTCACTATTGACACATTTTCTTGTAAAGAATGGTCAAATCAAATTCTAGGCAACACCAACAATTACTTATAATTTTGCCCACCTAAAAATTAAGGTAGATTCCGCCCTAGGAATGATGTAGATATTGAAGAAGATGAAGATGCGCATAAGAAGTAGAGAGAAAATATGATTTCTATCGTGTCTTTGAATTACAGTGATTACAAGTATATATAACTAAAGCTATGGGTTATTTACAGGTTAACCCGTAAATAAGTAATACAGAGATTTAACTATTTATTACAATTAAGCTATGCTAACATTCCACCTCAAACTGACAATTGGGAACAATTGTAAGTTTGGATTGTAGAAGTTTGAATCTAGGAGTTGTTAGCGGTTTAGTGAGAATATCCGCAATCTGGTCGATCGTACTGATAGGCAGCAAGCGGATGTCATTTTTCTGTATGTGATCTCGAACGAAGCGTTGATCGATTTCAATGTGCTTGGTTCGAGCATGAAAGACCGGGTTGTTTGCTAAGGCAATTGTAGACATGTTGTCACAAAAAATGTCCACCGGTGAATCATGCTTAATGCCGAAATCTGCTAGGAGACGCCGAATCCAAATGGTGTCTGCCGTTGCGGATGCTAATGCCCGGTATTCAGATTTGGTAGATGATCTTGAAACTGTAGTTTGCTTTTTCACAGTCCAGGAAACAATAGTATCGCCGAGAAAAGTGCAAAATCCAGAAGTAGATTTTCGGGATACCGGATCGGAAGCCCAGTCCGCGTCTGAAAATGTGCTAAGCCGAAGGTCTGATCGAACAACGGGTAGAACAAATTCGAGCGTTCCTTTAATGTACCGCATCAATTTCTTGAGTTGAGAAGAATGAGATGCAGACGGATTGTGCATGTGTTGAGAGAGAGAATTGACCGCGTATGTTATGTCCGGTCGAGTTAAGGTCAGATATTGCAATGATCCAATGAGCTTGCGGTACATAGATGCGTCTAAGCAGGCCGCGTCATCTGGTTCTGCTACTGGAATTTTTGTAAAAGATGGGTTAGAGACCGAGTTGCAACGTTGCAACCCAGCCATCTGAACTATGGAATTGGCGTAAATTGATTGTGATAGAATATACTTATCTGGAAAGGTGTCAATCTTGATGCCGAGAAACTGGTGAGCAGTGCCCAGGTTTTTCATAGTAAACCGAGAGTTGAGCTGAGTCATAAGCTTCGTAACGGCTTGAGAATTGTTGCCGGTAAGTAAGATATCGTCGACGTATACTAGAAGGTACATCTCGATGTTGTTTTGCCTAAACACTAGTAGAGAAGGATCCGCTTGACTATGTGTGAAGCCAAGTTGAGTAAGAAATGTCGTGAAGGTGGTATACCACTGTCTTGGAGCTTGACGAAGGCCGTAAATGGCTTTGTTTAGCCGACAAACATAGTTAGGATTTGCCGAGTCTTCAAAACCCTTGGGCTGCCGCATGAATACGGTTTCAGTGATATCTCCGTGAAGGAATGCGTTTGCTACGTCTAATTGATGTACAGACCATTTGTGGAAGAGAGCGATAGTAAAAAGAATCCTGATCGTTGGTAGCTTGGCAACGGGACTGAAGGCGTTAAAGTAGTCTACGCCATGTTCTTGTTGATTTCCAAGAGCCACTAGTCTGGCTTTAAATCGGGCAACTGAGCCATCTGATGTGTGCTTAGTTCGGTATGTCCATTTTGAGCCGAGAATGGGCTTGTTGAGAGGAGGAGGAACCAGCGTCCACGTTCCTTGTCATTGAAGAGCAAAAAATTCTTCAGCCATTGCCTTTCTCCATTCGAAATTCTTGCTTGCTTCGGTGTATGAAGTGGGGTCAGGTTGTAGTTGTTCATAGTGAATTAAATTAAGTCTGTTAACAGGTTTTAGAGATCCTGTTTTGGCCCGTGTGGACATGGGATGAATTTGGTTGAATGTAGTATGTGGCCGAACAACATCTTATTGTAAGATGACTGGTTCAGGATTAATAGACGACGTGAGGGGCGATGCAGCAGGCTCGGGTAAGAGCTGTGATGGTGGAGAAGATGTTTGTTGCTGAGTAACCGTAGAGCAAGGAACCAGAAGCGAGGGTGGTAAATCCTGGGATGTGATTTGGGAATCGAGCGTAATCCTGTTTAGAAAAGGAAAATAAGATTCGTTAAATTTAACATGTCTAGATACGATTGTTTGATTTGTTACCTGATTAAGGCATTTATAGCCTTTCATAGTATCAGAATAGCCGAGAAAAGTGCACGGTGAAGATGTCGGCGTTAATTTGTTGCGTTGAGTGGGCGGGTTGAGTGGATAACACTCGCATCCAAACGTCCGAAGGTGAGTATAAGAGGGAGTAATGCCGAACATGCGTTGAAGAGGTGAGTCATTGTTTGTGGTAGTGGATGGCATCCAATTTATAAGATAGACAGCCGTATTAGCGGCGTCCATCCAAAAAGACAGAGGTAAACCGGCGGTATGAAGAAGTGTTCGGGTTGTGGTAATGATGTGACGATGTTTGCGCTCCACAACGCCATTTTGCTCGGGAGTATAGGGGCATGAAGACTGATGAATTATGCCTGACTGAGATGTGAATTGTTTAAAGGAATGATTAATAAATCCCCGCCTCCATCCGTGCGTAAAATCTTGATTTTACGGTTCGTTTGCCGCTCAATTTGCTTAGTGAAATTAATAAAAATGCTAGTTACGTCAGATTTAAATGTGAGAGGAAAAAGCCAAATATATCGAGAGAAATCATCTACAAAATTACATAATATCAGAACCCTTGGTGAGACAGGACTGGAGAGGGACCCCAGATGTCTGAATGCACCAGTTCTAATGGTGCTTGGGTTCGGCTAGTAGAGCGATCAAACATAAGCTTTTGTCCCTTACAAGAAAGACAAGAGTTACAAACTAAAGGTAAAGAAGTAATGTTTAAAAGAGGATTAGCATGAGAAATTTGTTGTAGTATGCGATGATGGGGATGGCCAAGCCGACGGTGCCACAATTCTTTTGATGCCGAGGTCGCAGAGAGAGCTGTGGAATGATCGGACTTGTGCCGAGCTGCGAGCTTGTATAGACCGTCGTTACAGGGTCCTCGAAGGAGGATTTGCTTGGTCACACGATCCTTAAAAACAAAGCCATTATTGTCAAAAGTTATATTAATTGGGTTATCTTTAACCAATTTCAAAATGGATAATAAATTATATGATAAGGAGGGAACATGAAGTAAATGAGTTAGAAACAACTTATTGTTGGGGTAGGAAGGATTCCCGATCCCGTATGGGCGATAGGGATGGACCTTCCGTCCCCGATGGTTACCGAGTCATTTCCGGAATATTCACTGTATTCATCCAATCGGGGAAATTTTATTAGTCATGTGGGAAGAAGCTCCGGAGTCGATATACCAATCGTCAGACGGGGTGCTTGTGTTATTAACAAGAAGAGCATTGTTATTCTTGATTGCTGTCGATGTTGGAGTATAGTTGATGTTCAACCGGTGCCAACAAGAATCTGCCGTGTGGCCTCTCTTTTTGCAAATTTGGCATATAACGATCGTACTCGCTGGCTGTTTATTCGGCTGAACGGGGTCTGACGGTGGACGATTTCGAATGTGTCTGCCTCGTCCTCGTCCCGCATAGAGAGCGGCATTTGAGTCCGGAACGGTGGGAAATTTTGATGCCGCTGCTTTGAGGTGGATCTCTTCACTAATAAGAAGAGCGTAGAGAGTATCGAGAGATAAAGCATTTTGCATAGTGCGTATGGTGGTGGTGAAGGATTGATATGCCGGCGGTAGCCCATTCAAAATGTAGATCATAACGTCCTCGGGATCGACGGATGAGCCAGCGGATGAAATCTGATCCACGATCTTCTTGACCTCGGTGAGATATTGCGACATGGACAGATTTTGCATGGAGATATTATGTAGTTCATGCTTGAGCTGGATGACCTTCGATCTATTTGAGGACTGAAATATTGTATGAAGAGTAGACCATATTTCATAAGTCGATTCGAGTTGAATCACGTAAGGTAGAACCGGAGGGGAGATCGTAGAACACATCATTGTGGCGAGATTTTGATCCGTAATCGACCAAGAATTGAGATCTTGGTTCGGATCAGCATTCTCAACGGAGGATTTGGGTTGAAGAAACCGAGCAAAACCATTTGCTTTAAATAGTTTTGCGATTTGAGTACTCCAAATCGGGAAATTGTCCGGCGTGAGCGAATGAGGAACAAGAAGTTTGAGATTAGATATTACGAATTTAAGCGACGGGGAGATGCCGGGCGTGGATATTACAGCACCGGTGCTATGCTAACAGATATCACTTCTTCTTCTCTTAAAGGAGTCTCCACCATTATATATATATATATATATATATATATATATATATATATATATATATATATATATATATATATATATATATATATATATATATATATATATATATATATATATATATATTTCTACGTGTTTGAGTGTGAATTGAAGTGCAAAATCATAAAGTTTACACAAGGAATAATTTGATAGATTAAGAGAACTAAAGTCACGCCAAGCTTTTGCATAGACTTGAAATGTGACATTAACACTGAATCAAAACATGGCAAATTAATACTCGTAAATCACAATACTTTCAACTTTATTGAGAGAATGACAGAACACCTTAATGAAACACGTACAAACATCCATAATTAATCAATACGCAGGTAGCCTAAGAACTTTTATTCTATCCAGTGAACGTAGAGGAAGGTTCGATTTTAGGCAAAAAAGTGTCTGTACCGAGTTTTTCGCGCCTGTACCGAGTATTTTGAAAAAACTCGGTACAAGCATTTTTTTGCCTAAAACCGAACATTACTTTGCCTATAGAATAAAAGATCCGCGCGCACAGACTACTAATTGCCGATTACGATGGACGGAGCAGGCGCAGCAGCGCCACCCGTAGCATTGAACGAGAGGAACTCGTAGCTTTCATACCTTATGAAGCAGCTGCTACCGAAAATCCGACACCCATCCTGATTTTCGCAATTATCTGACATAGTTTCCAACGCATTCTGTAAGCACGCGTTGCATTCAGATTCTCCAAGATCCCGCGTGCACTGTGCCATTCCATACACAGTTAACTTGTCACTCACACGATTCTCCCCGTAACCGAACTTCTTCCTCCCTTCCGCCGCTGCCGCCATCACCTCCCCCATTAGCTCACCCACAGCTTGTTGAAATGCTTTGGGATTCTCGGCGGCATTAGACGACTCCCAAACGTCGGCAAAGCTTTTGTCCGCCTTGCCGAGGAAATCGTCGGTGTCATAGCGAAGGAAACATTCCTCATACCATATGCGAGACTTGGCCGAATCAGGGCATGTTGTTCGGATGTTCTGCGCTGCTCTGGTGATGCAACCAGAGCATGCTTGGACGCTCATGTCGCCCTGGCATCGTGTGACGCCGTAGACAGTCTCGCAGCCATCAGAAGCATAGGAAGAGATGGCATAGCCGCGAAGAGAACTCTTGGCGACCATGTCGAAAAGGATGTTGTTGATATTGGCCTGCAACATGTTGTTTTCGGTGACATTGTTTTCGCATATTTGATAAGGTGTTAAGTCTGAGCTAAGGGTGGCGATGGGGAGGAGGATAAGGAGGAGGAAGAAGAGCTGATCCATTGCCACCTCCAATGAAGCAAGATTTATCAGCTTCTGTGTGTGTTTGAACAGTACTGCATGGCCTCTTATATATACACAGAAAGAGAGAGAGGAACCGGCCTGACACAAATTTTTCTTATCTGCATGCAATGTCTTTTAATTTGGATATTTCTGTACATTATAATTGGAGGCCGGCAAGAAAATAATTATAATAAGACTTTACAGATGGCGAGATATAGACTGAAATACAGAAAAACTTACAAATATGGCTAGCCGGAGCACGAGGCATTTTATAAAAGAACAGCCGAACAGGTCAAATAATCGACTTAAAGATCATTTGAATTGCTTTCAGATTTAATTGGATCATTTAATTGACAATTTAATCAATACTAATGAAATCATGACAAATGAACACGTAGGGATATAAATGAACTGAGTCGAGGTGATCGTGTGCTTGTTCATATTTGTTCAAGCTCGGTTTGGGCTTTTTTGTTCGTGTTCAATCTTGGTCCGTTTAAGTTGATGAATGCTCATATATGGTTTGTGTTTGGTTCATGTTCGGCTCATTTCATGTTGATCAAACTTTAAACAAACAAGTCATATCAAGCTTTGTCGAGCCTACTAACAAACATATTCACGAATATTTCTAGCGATTATTTCAAACTACCAAATAAACTTGTTTATGAACATATATAGTGAGTGTCTTTGAGCCAACAAACTCGACTATTTGCTAACAAATCTAACAAGAACTTTCAAACTATAAAAGAAGTTTGTTCATGAACACATATAACGAGTGTTTTCGAGTTACCAAACGAGCTCGTTCACAATCAAACAAGTTATAATTCCTCCTATAAACTAGAAAGCTTGTTCATAAACATTTTGAACAAACAAAATTGATGATAATAAACAATCTTCGTTTGGGAAAAGCTAAAGATGATGTAAAAAATGACCAACATATTCTCAAGAAGTAATTTCACAAATATAGTTAAGCAAAAACAATAAATAAAATAAATTAAAAATTTATAACCCCACAAAAAAAATTCCACAAATATAATTAAGCATAATAAAACACAACATATTTTTTATCAGCTCATTAAAAAAATGACAAGAAATTCGTAAGCAAGATCATGTAACCGTGGAAAAAAAATAATTCAATTCTTTAACATAAAACATTTGGCATCCAATATTAGGCATGATTAAAACAAGATTTAACATAAATCCATTCAAAAAAAGTTTTGATAACTTTAAATCTTTTTGTTCAGAAATAAATTAAAGCATAATAATATAAAATATAAATATATAATTAGATACTATCATAAAATAAAAATAATTTTAATTAAATTATACATAATAATATAATATCAATTAATAGATATTTATGATGTATTTTTATTAATATATATTATAATAGTTAATTAACTTTATAATTTATTAAACATTAAATATTATATTAAAAATAAAATATTTACATTAGATTTATTAAACTTTAGTTTCAAACAAGAATCGAGCTTTTTAACTAGCTTTTTTATCAAGCTCCTTATTGAGTAACATATCAAGCATGTTCACGAGCTTCGGATGATATTGTCCGTGAACATAAACTACTCAAATACATAATTTGTCAAGTTTATTTAATAAAATATCAAGTATTTAAAAAATGTTCAAGCTTTTTAATTACTTAAATAAACGGTCACGAATGAATTTTTATCAAGTCCAATCTCGAGTAGTTTGTTTACAGCCCACATGCATGCATATAGTAAATTTAGTCTAATCTTGAAAAAAAAGTATATAACAATATTCAAATAAAATTTATTCTTTTATTAAAATTATTTTTTATTAATATACATAATATAAGAATGGAATATTTTCTAATATTGTTAAATTATAAGACGGGAGAATATTCTTTTTTTTTTTTTCATTTAGTACACCTTTCCTATTCTACGCAGCTCATCTTGGTGTATTGGTTGGGTCTTCGACTATCAACTAAGAGGTATTGAATTTTGAGTCTTGCATATTTTACTTTGTGTGTGCTAAGATTTGGAAAAACAATTTCGCTCAAAGTTCATTTATTTAACAAAAGCAATCATATTTTCTTTAGGCCATCCGATGACATCTTTGTCACATCTCTCTGTAGCTTGGTTGCTAATGGAAGTTATGTTATAAGATACACAAAGACAAGATTAATTATTCTGTACGAACGTCGAATGTTATCCGGAGATCAATTAGAATGCGCCACTTCACCCCTGTGCTCGGTACCGCGGCTCGGTATTGATGTGGGACGATCATAGTTGGATCGTTGGAAAAAGATGATGCTTGAAGGATTTCTAAAAAGAGAGGATAGACCAAAGCTCAAATGCTTAAAGGAGAATTCTATTCATCAATAATGTCTTTCCTACTACATTGCATACATATATAAACTATCTATAGAATCTTATAAAAAAGCTTCTAAAAACTATAGTAAGCTAGTCCTAAGGAACACTTAAGCTATGATGTTCCACATCAGGTATTGCTCGGTACCACTGTTCGGTACTACGGCTAGCTATCATTGTCATGATGTATTATGGCTGATCTCCGGAAGACGTTATGCGTCCGATCTCTGCCACAGAATAATTTCTCCAAAGATAAAGTCCAGTTGAATTATAATAGAGAAAAATAACTATTAATGGAAGGTGAGATTTAAAAGAATGTCATTATATTATAATCATTACTTATTCTAAGGCATAATATTTGTTCTTATAAGTTAATCGCTTCATTCTCAAATGTTTTAGTATCTTCAGATGTTTAATGATTAGTTGATCATCATGACATTTCCCATTGATAAGAAGCCTCCTTTCACTTTGAGCCCGATCTCCCAGAGAAAAGAACGCCCAGTTTAGCATCATGACATTTCCCATTGATAAGGCATAATACCATAGAGTGGAACTATTTCTCAAAAATATAATCTAGTAACATGAGTAGCTTTAAGAGTTTTGGTACAAGGCACAAAGTGTGTCATCTTGAAAAATCGTTCGACCACCACTATAATAGAATCATTGTTTCTTTGGGTTCAGGGCGGTCCTACAACAAAGTCAAGACTGACATATGATCAATCCAAAGAGCATTGGTAGATGATAGTGGTAAGTACAATCATGCGTTGGTGCTTGTTATTTTTGCTCTTCTACAAACACGATAGCTTTTGACATGTGATATCACAATTTATTTATTTGGTTCGATGTAAGTAGTCACCCGACTCTCTTGCCGGTGGCCACCAAACCTCACTGATTTATTATCGCACTCATTTGATCAATACTTTCTTCATTGAGGTTGACAAGACTCAACTATGAATGTTAGAATGTGGCTCCATATCTTACTTAGGCTTTGTTTAGGACAACTTTTTTACTACTTAAATTAGCTTTTGAGTACAAAAATTTTAACTTTTGCACTCAAAAGCTGTTTTAGAAGCGGTAAAAAAGTCATCCCTAACGAAGCCTTACAGGCCAATTGATAAGTTGAAAAAGAAATGTATAGTTATGCATGATTTTGAATTTTAGTTATTTGGTTTGATAGAAAAATAAATATAAAAGTTTTAATGTAATAAATCAGATTTGAGCGAATTTTAAATACATGTGCCACAACATCATCACCTCCATTTCCTCCCCCATTTGCCACCATCAACTACTAACAGCTGATCATAGCTATCTGGTTACTCTACTTTACTCTACATCAAATACAAAAAAAATGATTTCATGCATTTATTTTTTACTTAATTAAATATCTCCTATCATATTAAAGAAAATAAATTTATTTTTCATTTATTTAAAATACACAAATTTATAAATACTTACCACTGCGAACACAAGTCTTTAGAAGTCCATGAAAAAGGGAAACAATTTTTTGAAGATATATAAGTATGTTCTTCTCAATGTATTTTTATCATTTGGATAACTAGTAAATCATTAAAATTTTCCACACTAAGATATTTGGATTGTTTATTAAAATTTTCCGATAAGTTCTTCTCACCTCCATAAATTCATGTTATCGACCCACATAGTGAGATAAAAGTTTGATGTTGCTGTTGTATTAATATCATCACAATTTACATCTTGCTCAACTACATCAACCTTTCTTAATATATATATATATATATATATATATATATATATATATATATATATAATGCAACAAAACTAGTACATCAAAAATAGTTTTCTTTACATTATCATTTCATTCAACAAAAGAACAAATTAGAAAGAAACAATAAAAACAAATAGTAGTAGGTCCGCTGATTCAGGTGAAAATAGTTAATCCAATATATTTTTACACAAAATTTTACTTGAATTCAAACTAAAAATAAAACAATATTTTTCTTCAAGACCGCCTGTAGCAACTCTTCCTCTAGCTAATGAAATATCAAGACTCGCAGCGCTTAGATACTTCAAAATTAAAAATTGCCCCAATCTGATCTCTCTCGGAATACATCAAGAAGTGCAGACGACTAATAATTGCCATCTCATACTCAGCGATCTCAATATAATTGAACCATCGGTGTTGCTAATGGAGTCATTGAGAAGTATCGCCTCCTTCCAAAAGCTGAGTATTGAGGAGAATGGTGAGCTGGTTTCATTTCCAAATAAGGCAGAGCAGTGTTTTCAGAAAGTTAGGAAATCCTTGCATCTCTTGCGAGCTGAAATTTACTTAAGACAGAGAGGGATTGAGATAGTGTGCTACTCAACTATCAAAAAAATGAAACAGATCAAATGGTGGCTGAAATATAACTGAAACAAATCAAATGCTACTCAACTATCAAAAAAGAAATTTGAAAGATCATGATTTGCCTACAACAATATGCTTGCAAATATAAGCTTGACCAAAGATGCTTACAAGAAAAATAATTATTCAAGACATTTGATATTTTTCTAACTTCGCTGACATCATGGATGGATTCAAGTAGAGATCTTATGGAAAAAAGAACTTGAAAACTATTAAATTATCGTATTACCATATAACCTTGTAAGCTCAAAAATGTGAACTTGGATGGCCTGCAATCACAAAGGTATTGAGAAATAAGTAACACAGTTTCATCTAACATTAACTCAGGTTTTCCCAACTCCAACTGCTAAACCGAATTCCAGTATAGAAAGTTAAATTGACCATTATTTAGTGATGGAAGAGCATGACAAATAGAAGAGTAATGTAATGAAATTAATGATGATATTTTTTAATTATTACCTGGTGTTTCAGGATAATTTTGTGCAAGCACCTGAAATTCAAAACCTGTTTCCTCCTCAAGGTCTGCAAAATTATAATAAAGTTTTTAAGCAAGATATAGAATAGACCATATGGAGAGCAGTGAAATGCAATCATTAGCTAAAATGTTCAGTATAGCAGGAAATGTAAATCCACCAATTACAATAGCCTTTGATCCATATCCTACCATGCCCTTACTCCAGGCCACTACATCTCTAGAATAAGTACATGATAAAAAATATATAAATTATATTTGAAAAAGTGAAGATAAGATACATCAGTGTTACAAAAAACAAATTCAGACATTTATTCCCTCTGACAAGTTAGAATAAACAAAATCGCAAAAAATCCTTATTTTAGTCAGATTTCTTCACATACTTTCATTAAAAATACAAGGAGAGATAAAATAAACACTATATCCAACTACAGGTTGTCATTCTTCTTTGTTAAGTTGTGTCTGCTCCTTTGAGGCATAACACAAACACCTAATGTATAGAAATCTCCTCGCAAAAAAATAAGAAATCTTTCATAAAAATGTTCTCCAAAAAGATATTTCATCTAAGAGAACCTTCAGAGTGCACAAGCAACAACAAAAAATTGTCAATTTAAGAAAATGATCGATAGTACAACTTTCTTTTCTTATGATATATATATATATATATATATATATATATATATATATATATATATATATATATATATATATATATATATATATATATATATATATATATATATATATATATAAACTCATGATGGATACAAATGGCATCAAAACTATCATGAATTTGATGTTTAAACAGTTGCAATTACTGTAAAATTTAAATATTTTTGAGGCATTTAGCCAATTAATAATGCAGCTCTTTCATAATTCAAATTTTCCTTTCAATGCCAAGAAATCAACTTTTATTTGCATTGATAAAACGACAATATAACATGCAAGAACTTCACATCCAAGATTCATTTATGATGCAAATGCAAAAACAAAAGCAGTTTCAAAGTAAAAAAAAAGCCCCTAAGAACAACAAACACAAGGTTTTACATGAGAAAGAAAACGTGATGTATGAAAGAAGCAGAGAAACCTACGGAGGCCGCTGGAGGGTGTTGGCGGAGGGCCAATCGTGATAGGCTTTGCATCGATGAGCATGCTATTGACGAAGGCGACACTGGCGACCCCTGTGGTGAAAAGCCCAAGCATGGAACGACGCCCACTCTGAAGTTCTCCCTCAGCCACAACCGGCTACCCGCAAACTCTCCGGACCCTCAAGCCTACTTCCTTCGCTTAAGGCTTCCTTCCCGAATTTCTGCGGGGAGCGGCGTCGAGGTTGGTGGATTCGGCATCAAGATGGATGGATTCGGCATCAGGAAGGTGGATTTAGCGTCGAGATGGTGGCTTCAGCATCAGGGATGGCTAATTCGGCACGGATGATCATGGAATGAAGAAACGAAGTCGTGCTCAGGAGGATGAATCGGCTAGGGCAAGGGAGATAAAAAATATGACAGATTTATGAGCAGCTTTTTGTCTTAGGCTCTTAGCAGCACTGCTACAAAATTTTATGAAAACTTCAGCTTTAAGATAGAGATTTTAGGAGCGGTAAAAATTGCTATTTATTTTTGTCTATAGCAACACTTTTAAAACTGCTGCTATAAAATGATGCGAAAATATCAACTTATTAATAATGATAATAGACTATTATACTTACTTTTCATCCCCCACCCCTCCCCCAACCAAAAAAAAAAAAATTCCTTATATATTTTTGGCATAGCCTGTCCTTGCTTCTTCTTGACTCCCATTCCATCTCTTTTCAATAAAGCCTCTCTCTTCTCTCTTCTACCTCTCTCTCTTCTCTCTCTCTCAATCTGCTTTTTTTTTGCTACTGCTAGCAACCTTCTCCACTTGCTACTAGTTAAAGCCTTGTTTCCTCTCTCTCTCTCTCTTTCTCTCTCTCTCTCTCTCTCGTTGCGAGGTTAACTAGTTTTTGTTTTATTATATACCATCTTAAAATTTTATTTTACTAATCTCACATTTTTTATCTCTCTTCATCGATGAGGGGAAGGTCATCTTAATCCTTTTTTTAACTTATATTTCTCTGTTTATTTATATATTTTTTTCTCATTTTAATCATTTTTATTTTTTTTCTTCATATTAGTAGTTTTTTTTAATTAAAAATTTCATCTATTTTTTAATTATTTTAAAATCTCTGATTCTCTTTTATAGAAAATTTATGTAATTAAGCCAACAAAAACTTAAAACCCTAATGATAATTTCAAACTCGAATGAAAAAAGTTGATCGTATTTTTCAAATTAGAAATTTGTGCCCTCACAGATAAATAATTCTGGCTCTGCCACTGCTTGCTTGAGTCATTTGGTAGTTTGTATGACTGTACTAAATGACTCCAGAGCTGAGCTGCTTAATCCTATTAACTTCAGGCTAGAATAATTTCATATTGTAGTTTGTATGACAATATAAGAGTAGTGCTTTCTTAAGTTAGGTGTAGCCTATTATATTACTACATTTGTCCATAAATATGTAGACAATATTGTAAGTGGCATGATTTTGAAGAATAATAAAATGTAGCCTTGTTTCCTCGTTGCTTTGAATCATATATCCTGAGATTTGATTTCATGTGATAGATTCTTTCCCCAAGGATTGTGCTCGGCCACGATCACCGGATCGTCGACAAGGACCTATCGACCCTCTTGTCCGGTGTCAATGCAAAAAGCTCATGCTTCCTGCTCATGTCTGGTTCGCATCTTGCGACGCCAAACACATCGTGGAACCTAGGGGTGTCAATATTTGACACGACACGAAAACCCGACCCGGACCCGACCCGGAAAATCCGGATTGGACCAGACCCGATTTCAAAACGGGTCGGGTTCGGGTTCCAGAAATTGACCCGTTTAAAAAACGGGTCGGGTTCGGGTTGACCCGGCGGGTTGCCGGGTCAACCCGCCAACCCGTTTAGTTTAAAAAATTTCGAAATCCCGCCCTGCCCGCTGCCCCCGCCCCCTGCCCGCTGCCCGCCCCGCTGCCCAGCGCTCGCGCTGCCACGCGTGACGCGCCGCTGCCCCGCTGCCCCGCTGCCCCGCTGCCCTGCCCGCTGCCCCGCTGCCCCCGCTGTGTGCCGCGCGCTGTCGCGTGCCGCGAGCTGCCGCGTGCCGCGAGCTGCCGCGCGCTGCCGCCGTCGCCTGCTGCCGCGTGCTGCCGCGGTGTCGAGTCGTGTCGGGTCAACCCGGCAACCCGCCGGGTCGGGTCCGGGTTCGGATTTTCGACCCGTTTCTCTACCCGGGTCGGGTTAGGGTCGACCCGTTTTCCACCCGGGTCAGTTCGGGTTCGACCCGAACCCGACCCGTGACCCGAAATTGACACCCCTAGTGGAACCATCACTAATAGTCAAAATTTTGAACCAATAAATTAAAATGAGCTATATAAGAAAGAGTATTATTAATCTTATCTGTTCTGGTCAAAGAGAGGGGCGGCAAAAAATTCTAATCTTTTTATTATTATCTCTTTTAATTACATTTAAGGTTATTTAATTATAAATCAGTTACAACAAATTTTTTCTAATGTATCAACAACTTTTATAAGATGATAATTATAATTTTGAACAATATATATATAGAGAGAGAGAGTTTCAAATGATTTAAAATTTAATAGATATGATATTTACATATTTGAATACATGAATATTATTTTGTTTTATTGAGCGCTTCTATGCATATCATGTTTCAAAGGATCAAATCATAATTTGAATTACCAAACGGTTTTCAAACATGACATGCTTATAATCGAATCGAGCGGCTCGACGAGACGAATGCAACGAGCCAAAATCGTCAAATTCTGATATCATTAAGACATTCAAATGTCTAATAAACTGTCCACAACCGAGGGATTCAACATTGGCTGTCTATTCAAACCACTCTCAATTTACACTCGATCTTCCTCCTATTTACTGATCATGCCACTCTCAGAAAAATAGAAATAGACACCTCATTTTTCATTGAGGGGGAGAAGGACGAAGGCAGCCCAAGCAAGAAGAGAAGGAAGAGAATGAAGAGTTCTCTTGCCAGTAGACTCCTACTCGACAGTCTCCCAACCACATACTGACGTTGAATTTTCGCTAGTCCCTGGACTTTCGTCGGACTTCTACCCGATGCTGAATTTCTGCCTATCGCCGAACTCCTACCGACACCGGACTTTTGTCCATCGTCGAACATTCGTCGGACTTCTACCTGACGTCAAACTTCCGCCCGTCGCCGGATTTCTGCCTGTCGCCGGACTTTTGTCGGACTTCTTCCCAAAGTCAAACTTTTTCTAATCGCTGGACTTCTGCCCAACGTCGAACTTTCGCAAATTGTTGGACTTCTGTCTGTCGCCGAACTTTCGTCGGATTTTTACCCCACGCAGAACTTTCACCCATCGCTGGGTTTTTATTCATTGTCGGACTTCTACAAGTCGTCAGATTTCTATTTGAAGCCGGACTTCTGCCCATCGCTGGACTTTCGTCGGATTTCTACTATATGCCAAACTTTCTCTCGTCGTCGGACTTCTACTTGACGTTGAACTTTCGTTTGTCGCCAAACTCCTACCCGACGCTGGATTTCTACCCGTATATTGAACTTTTTTTCATATTTAGACTTTCGTTAGAGGTCTACCCGATACTGAACTTCTACCCTTCGTCCGACTTTCGTTACACCTCTACCCGACACCAAACTTTCGCATGTCTCCAAACTCTTACTCGACGTCGGACTTCTGTCCGTCTTTGGACATTTGTCGGACTTCTACCAAACATCGAACTTTCGCTAGTCGCCGAACTTTCGTGGGTCTTCTACTTGATGCCAAACTTTCACTCGTTGTCAGACGTTTGTTTGTCGTCGGACTTTTGTCGGACTTCTACCCATTGCCAAACTTTCGCCCGTCGTCGGACTTCTACCTGACACCGAAATTCCACCCGTCAACGGTCGTTCCGACCTCCTTCATAAGACAACAACTTTTCTAACTATTGTCGCCCGCCAACTACGAACCCTTCCGATCTCCGTCGCTAGACAACGATCTTTATGACCTCCATCCCCCGCCGACAACGTTCCTTCCGACCTCTATCGCCATACAATGGCCTTTACGACCTCCGTCACCCACCGACTACGATCTTTCTAACCTCCATCGCCATACAATGTTCTTTCAAACCTTCGTCGCCTGCCGACTTTGTTCCTTCCGACTAAACGAACACATCAACAATGATTCTTCCTATTTCCACCATGTAACACACTTTGTATGAAATATATTTATTACATCAAGTCAAGGCCTTCTCCCAAGGAAGGGTCTCATTTGTAATCAACTATAAATAATAGTGAATTCATTCAAATTGGGCTAGGCCCTATGACTTTTACCCTATTAAGGATTTTCTATGTAAAAATTTTGGTGTCTAATCTTATGAATGTTGCACCATCTCTTTTATCTATATGCGTGTTGGATCTTCGTACAAAATTAAGACGTTAAATTTTATATTTCTCTACTGCTGCGAATATTTCAGGACGCAACAATATTCATTCCAATGATTTGAATCATTATAAAACTTTATATATTTTTTATATTCTCAATTAACAATGTCATGGCTGGAAACATGGAATTGGTAATCTCTTTTGTCTTTTAATGAATATAATTACAGGTCTCTAATGAAAAAATAATAATAATCACCCAGAGCTGTCAGGGAAGATATATATCTCATATCAAATCTGAAGAAAAATTCTTTTAGATAGCTTTGTACTGTAGCTTCTTCCATCTGGCATGCTGTGTGAATTAGATCCTAAATATCTATGGCTACGAATCATATAACTAGTAACTATTATGTCATGAGACTGAAATCTTCTCTTGGAACTTGATAGAGAGAGCGAGAGAGGGAGAAATATATTTATGATAATTTTTATGAAAGTATAAAATTTGATATTTTGGTTTATAAAACATATTTATCAGCTACAACTGTAACAAAGTTTTTTTTAATACATATTTTATGAATCGTTTCTTCAAATGTTAAGATGAAAATCATTAATTGCAATTATGTCAGGTCAATAGGTTACAAGTTGTTTTCTCTAGTCGAGATCTTGAGAAAGCCCATTAAATATTTATGTGGCATGTAATAATATTTGCGGCGGTAGAGAGATGATGAATTTAATATCATGGTTTTGCATGAAAATCCAAAAACACATACAAATAAAAGAGTTGTGAGAGTTGTAAGAAACACCAAATTGTTTTGTGAATTTTCGGTCACTGTTCTCAACCATCAGAATGTTTTGATTAAACTGGTGAATGATTTTGATTATTGCCGAATTTTTTCACATAGATCTTATTTTGTCCAAAATTGCTATATGAAAGTGGTGAAATTGTCTCCCCATTTGGATGTTGAGGTGGATTCTTCTATTGTGCCTATTTGGGTTTCTTTCCCTCTTCTTAGGCCTCATTTATTTTCACACAGGATTCTTTTCGGTTTAGGTTCTCTCTTCGGTCGGCCTCTCAAATCGGATTTGGCTATGGCGTTTGGTTCTCGTCCGTCCATGGCTCGCATCCTGGTTGAGATGGATGTTACCAAGAAACATGCTGATAAGGTCGTCTGGGTTGGCTCTGTGGAATCGGGGTATGTTCAGACCGTTAATTTTGATGATATTCCTAGCTTCTGTATGCACTGTAATTCCTTAGGTCATTCTAAGGAGTCCTGCCCTATTTTACATCCTAACTTAAAAATTTCTAAACCTGTGATTGACCATTGCGGGGTGTCTACGAATGTGCCTGTAGCCCTTTGCGGGAAGCTGGTTTTGAATCCCCCTGTTGATGTGAATTTGGATATCAGTAGGAAAGACAATGTTGTGCTAGATGCAGGTGCTATGGAGGCTGCTGATAATTTGTTGTCTCCTAATGCTATGCCTTTTATTCCTTTGTGTGTGGATATTGGTCATACGGATGTGATTGAGGGTAGTCCAAATGTTGATCTGGTGCTGGATGTTAGTAAGAGGTTGGTTTCTAATCTTGTTATTGCTGTGCCGGCTCTTGACGTGTGTGGTGGGTTGTTTTATGGTGATTCGCCTGTTGTGGGTGTTGAGGAGGTTTCTGATCGGATCCAGATTAATGTTATGGATGTTGACCCTAAAGTGGGGGGCCAGGTGGTTAATTAGGTTGTGCAAGGTATGTTGGTCAATTCTCAAAATTTGGTTAATGTTCCTGTAAATTTAATGGCATCCCAAACTATGTTGGATAGTAATTCTGGAATGGATGTTAGGTCCCATGGTGACTGGTTGAACAATTCGTCTGAAGATAAATCTGATTCTGAGTCATATTCAGATCCTGGTAATGAGTTTAAAATGGTTTCTTATAGACCTCTTAGGGTAGCTTCTCGTGGGAAATTTTGGAATCGAGGTGGTAGAAGAAGATAATTCGTTTTCAACTTTGTTTGTTTCTTGCGGTTTGATCGGTTTTCTCATCATTTGGATTTGAGGTTGCGGGGCTATGATGTGGCTGGAGCTTGTATCCTCGTCGACTTTCTTGTGGCAATCGTTGGTGCTTCTCAACCCTACAAGATGGTCCTTGAGCGGTCTCGAGGATGCTGGGAGTTTTAACTTTATACTGAGCCCTCTTTTGGGTTTTTGTTTTCAGTTTTATGATGATGTATCTTTTAGTTGGTTTCCTTTCTGTCTATTTTTTTCTTTCCTCCAGCTGTTGTAACCCGTTTTATTAGTTAATATATTTGTTTTTGTTTTAAAAAAATTATTTTATGAAAATTTAAGAAAGAAAAAAATCAAGTGTTATGATCTAGTTGATATGATTCTACTAGTGTTTAGTACTGATTACAAATAATGCCCATCATCAGGGGAAGACATTGGCTGTAATATCACGATCTGCTCCAGTATCGTCCAGGACGATCTGGGATCGTCCTGGGACGATCAGTGGAATTCAGCTCCAGTTTTTGCCCAGAATTGCTCCAGGTGATTTCCTGTAGGGATCGTCCAGGCCGATCGAGGTATCGTCCCGGGACGATCAGTGGATGGCACAAGTCAGAGAATAGGGGTTTTTATCGCCTATGAACAGTAATTATCGTCCTGAAAAATCGTCCCAGGACGATGGGATTTGGTCTGATCGTCCAGGACGATCTGGACGATCGGCCGGGCCGATATGAGCATTACTTAAGGGTTTCAGCCGATTTGAAGAGAGAGAAAAGATTTTATAAAATATCTGATTTTTACTGTTCTGAGGAGAGAGAAAAAGGAAATTTGGAAAAGTTGATTTCGGGAAGACGCGGAGCCGTTTTCGATCGAAGTGACTGTTGAGGAAATTGCTGTGCACGAGGTAAGGCACATTCCGTCTTTCTCAATTTTCAGTTCCGTCGCGGTTGGCGGTATTTTTCTGTCCGGATTTCGTTTTCGTTACGATTTTTCGTCCGTAACTTTTGATTGATTCAGTTTTTACCGCGTAAGTTTCTGTATATCGTTGCCGTGCCGGGTGTGCACGTTTTGACTATATTTTGAAGATTTTCGTCCGGGTGTTTTTGATTCGACTGTGTTTTTAGTCGACCGGAATTTTTTGTGAAATCGTAAATTCTCTGTGCCGTAGAATAAATGTTCTGGAATGTGATTATCTATGTTCTGTGCGAATTCGGTAAATTTTCTTTGCAGGAATTTTTGTGTAAATTCTGTATACTGCCGTTGTGCTGCCCGATTTTCGGGTAATTTCTGAAATGTCCGAATTTCTTCTGAATTGAAATGCTATGTGTGTAAGCTATAAAAAGGGAGTTATAAGGGGCCTGAATCCTATGAGATTCAGTTAGTGAAACGGGAAATCTGAAATGAGCTCAAATCTGAAATCTGATATCTGTTCTATTCCGGATCCGATGAATTTTGTTTTGGTGCTATAAGCACATCTGTTTTGGTGCCGTGAGCACAAAGGGAGACATAAGGGGCCTGGATCCTATGAGATTCAGTTAGTGTCTGGGAAGGGAGGCATAAGGGGCCGGAATCCGTAGAGATTCCGTCAGTGTCAGGGCATTTAGCTATATGTATCTGTTTTGTTTTCTGTATCTGTTCTGTTCTGTACGAAATTGTAATTCCGATATGATATGCTCCGTATGATTCTGATTTCTGAATTCTGATTCTGACTCTGTTGATTTGTTCTGATATGATCTGTACGATTCCGATTCTGTTTCAATTTCTGATCTGATTTCTGTCTGATGAATTTGGTTTTGGTTTCTGAGAATTTAGATTGGTGGTTTGTTGCTTTGCTGAGCTGTTGAGCTCACCCTTGCTTTCTGGTGGTTTTCAGGTTCTGGGAAGGGCAAGGAGGTCCAGGATTAGTTTCAGAGTCTGATCCGATTAGGTACTTTTGTACTTTTGATTTTTGTACAGTCATGGCTTTCCTGTTCTGTCTTTCTTTCTGTTGAAAGCCATGTACTGTTCTGTAGATGATTATTTTGAGGAAATGAAAAGATAGATGTTTTGTTCCGCTGCATTTGATGTTTTTAGTAGCTCTGTTGTTCTGTGTGTGTTTGTTGAGTTAAGTATTTGGAAGATCAGTTCAGTAACCTAATCCAAAGCCAGATCCTGGATAAGAAGGTTTCGTCGCGATCCGGCTCGGGCGGGATCCGTCCCCGTCGGGTCGGGTCGTGACAAGCTTTTGTGGTATCAGAGCACTGGTTTTGGAAACAGGTTGCATTGTAAAACAGAGCTCTAGGATGTGATCAGTAAGTCTGTCTGGGAGGTAGTTTTGGGTCGTTTGGCTTTTTATTGTGTTGTTTTTGTGTTGTTTTTGTGATAGTTTTCCGGATTTTCTGGATTTTTCTGTATGGATCAGCCAGACCCAGACATGATAGACGGTCAGAGTGCAGATCAGGCAGCACCAGTGGGGAGTACAGCCCCAGTGGTCGGTGCTGATACGCTTTCACAGTTTGCGTCACTTGTTGCTCAGATGATGAGCGAGACTCAGAGCAGAGCTTCTACTGTTAGATCTGAGGACATTGATCGACACCTGCAGTTATTTTTGAGGTTGAAGCCTCCAAGGTTTGAGGGCGCTGTTGAGCCCAGAGCTGCTGAGGAGTGGCTGAGGAGATTAGAAAAGACTTTTGACGGGATGCAGTGTCCTGCAGACAGGAAGGTTCCGTTAGCTGTTTTTCTGTTGGACGGAGAGGCTGAGCACTGGTGGGATGGCCAGCAGGCAGCCAGATTTCAGGGTAGATTGAACTCTTTGATCACTTGGGAAGAGTTCACTGAGGTATTCAGAGACTGGTTTGTTCCCCCTTCTGCACGACAGCAGATGCAGGAGAGTTTTCTGAGGCTGGTTCAGGGGAGCAAGACGGTGATGCAGTACGAGGCTGAGTTTACTGCATTAGCCAGGTACGCTCCGCAGCTAGTCAGCACTTCTGCTGAGAGGTGCTACAGATTTCTGAGAGGCTTACGAGACACTTTGAGGCAGCCTTTGATACCGTTCCGGATTACTGATTTCTCTGAGCTTATGGAGCGAGCTCGTCTGATTGAGAACGACATGACGGCTACTCAGCAGCGGTGGACTGCGAGTAGGAAGAGGTTTGGAGGTGATACTTCTGGCAGTGGTTCCTCTGGGAAGAGGAGGTTTGTTTCTGGTTCTGGATCTGGAGATTCCAGGAGGAGCGGAGGATCGTCTGGTACTGCTACCAGTACGACTAGTTCTGGATCTGTCAGTACGGCACCTGTGTGCCAGAGTTGTGGACGGCGACACCATGGCCAGTGCTACAGGATAGCTGGTCTTTGTTTCAGATGCGGTCAGCCGGGACATAGGATTGCAGAATGTCCACAGATGGGATATGAGCAGCGATCTGAGGGCTTCGTCAGACCTGTTGGTTCAGCAGCAGTAAGACCGAGGACTGTTCCTCCACGCCCTGAGGGATTTGCTGGTAGAGGTGGTGGTTCTAGTTCTGCACCACGGAGACCACCTACGATTCAGAGGGAGCAGAGTAGTTCTGTTGCTTCAGCTCCTGTTCCAGTTCAGCCACGAGTTTACAGCTTGAGTCAGCAGGAGGCTCGAGATGCTCCGGATGTGGTGACAGGTACGGTTTACATTTCTGATCAGCCCTGTCGTGTTTTGTTTGACTCTGGAGCGAGTCATTCTTTTCTGTCCGAGCATTGTTTTGAGATTTTACATTTGGATTCGATGGTTTTACCGGTTTCTTTGTCTGTGATTTTACCGGCTGGGAATCCATTGATTGCTCGACAGTTTTGTTTGTGTGAGATCGAGATTTCTGGCAAGAAGTGGAAATCGAGTTTGATTCGATTGCCGATTTCTTCGTATGATGTGATTCTGGGAATGGATTGGTTGAGTCAGTATGAGGCTCAGATTGACTGTCTGAAGAAGCAAGTGAGTTTGCTTGTGGCTGGAGAGAGAGTTGTATTTCAGGAATTACGAGGTGTTCTCTCCAGTCTGATTTCTGCGTTAGAAGTGAGCAGAATGTGGAAGAAAGGATATCCAGTATTTTTGGCTTCGGTGCGGGATCTGAACCTGGAGGTTGGTTCTGTTTCTGAGATCCCTGTGGTACGGGAGTTTGTGGATGTTTTTCCTGAGGAGTTGGTTGGTTTACCTCCGGATAGAGATGTGGAGTTCTCTATCGATGTTTTTCCGGGTACCGCTCCGATATCGAAAGCTCCTTACAGGATGGCACCGAAAGAACTTTCTGAGTTGAAAGTTCAGCTTCAGGAGTTGGTTGACAGAGGATTTGTACGTCCTAGTGTTTCTCCTTGGGGAGCACCTGTTCTGTTTGTGAAGAAGAAGGACGGTACACTCCGTATGTGTATTGATTACAGAGATTTGAATAAGGTCACGATCAAGAACAAGTATCCTTTGCCTCGGATAGACGACTTGTTTGACCAGCTTTCCGGATCTTCGGTGTTTTCGAAGATTGATTTGAGATCCGGATATTATCAGGTAAAGGTGAAGGAATCTGATGTGGTGAAGACTGCTTTTAGTACTCGGTACGGGCACTACGAGTTTTTGGTTATGCCTTTTGGGGTAACCAATGCGCCCGCTATTTTCATGGATCTGATGAACCGAGTATTCAGGGAGTTCTTGGATCAGTTTGTGATCGTCTTCATCGACGATATTCTGGTATATTCTGCTTCTGAGGATGAACATGCCAGACATTTGAGGATTGTATTGGAGACTCTGAGGAGGCATCAGCTGTATGCCAAGTTCTCCAAGTGCGAATTCTGGCTGAAGAGCATTTCATTTCTGGGGCATGTGATTAGCGGAGAAGGCATTTCTGTAGATCCCCAGAAGATTCAGGCGGTTGCTGATTGGCCAAGGCCGACTACGGTATTTGAGGTACGTAGTTTCTTAGGCATGGCCGGGTATTACAGGAAATTTGTGAAAGGATTTTCATAGATTTCGACTCCTCTGACGAGACTGACTCAGAAGTCAGTTCCTTTTGTTTGGACACCGGAGTGTGAAGCTAGTTTTCAGCGATTGAAGGATTGTTTGACTTCAGCTCCAGTGTTAGCTCTTCCGTCAGGTACGGAAGGTTTCCAGGTGTTCAGTGATGCTTCACTGAAAGGACTGGGATGTGTTCTGATGCAGCATGGTCAGGTAATTGCTTATGCTTCGAGACAGTTGAAACCACATGAGAAGAATTACCCGACGCATGATTTGGAGTTAGCTGCAGTTGTTTTTACTTTGAAGATTTGGCGTCATTACCTGTATGGTGTCACATGTGAGATGTTTACTGATCATAAGAGCCTGAAGTACATTTTTACTCAGAAGGATCTGAATCTGAGACAGAGGCGGTGGCTCGAGTTGATCAAGGACTATGACCTGACTATTCAGTATCAGCCTGGGAAGGCGAATGTGGTAGCAGATGCTTTGAGCAGGAAGTCTTCTGGATTCTCAGGTATTCAGCTTACCTGTGATGACTTTCTGATTCATGATTTGGAAAGATTGCAGTTGGAGGTGATTTCCTCCAGTGGTTTGGAGTTAGCTCAGATGAGTATTCAGTCTTCTTTGGAAGCAAGGATTCAAGAAGCCCAGAAGTCAGATTCTGATTATTCGAAGTTGATAGCTCAGATTGGATCTGGTAAGACTCCTGAACTTCGAATTTCTGATTCTGGTGCTATTTTCTGTAAGAACAGGTTGTGGGTACCTGTGTTTGGAGATTTGAGGCGGGAGATTCTGTATGAATCTCATCATTATGGCTACACTGTTCATCCAGGCAGTGGTAAGATGTACGCTGATATGAAGCTTTTGTTCTGGTGGCCTGGGATGAAGAAGGATGTGGCGGAGTTTGTGTCGAGATGCGAAGCCTGTCAGTTGGTGAAGGCAAAGCATCAGCGACCGGGTGGACTGTTGCAGTCGTTGCCTATCCCTGAGTGGAAATGGGAGGAGGTAACGATGGATTTTGCTATGGGTTTCCCTCGATCACGACAAGGACATGATGCTATTTGGGTAGTTGTGGATCGATTGACGAAGTCAGCCCATTTTCTTCCGATCAGACAGACGGATTCAGTTGAACGCTTGGCACAGATATATGTGAAAGAGATAGTCAGATTGCACGGTGTGCCTCGTGTGATTGTATCTGATCGAGATGGACGTTTTACTTCCAGACTTTGGAAAGGCATTCAGCAAGGCTTGGGTACGAAACTGCATTTCAGTACAGCCTTTCATCCTCAGACCGACGGACAGTCTGAGAGGACTATTCAGGTATTGGAAGACCTGTTGAGGCTTTGTGTTCTGGACTTTAGCGGAAGCTGGGAAGATCATATCCCACTAATTGAGTTTGCTTATAACAACAGTTTTCAGTCCAGTATCGGTATGGCACCGTACGAGGCTCTGTATGGCAGGAAGTGTCGTACTCCTTTGACTCTGACGGAGGTCGGAGATAGACAGACTTTGGGTGTCACTTTTGCTGATGAAACTGCTCAGAAGATTCATTTGATAAGAGAAAGATTGAAAGCCGCTCAAGATCGTCAGCAGAAATATTACAATCAGAAGCACAGATTTGTTGAGTTTCAGGTTGGTGACTTTGTGTATGTCAAAGTCAGTCCGATGAAAGGTGTGAGCAGATTTGGTCAGGTGAGCAAGCTTAGTCCAAGGTATGTTGGACCTTTTGAAGTTTTGGAAAGAATTGGAAAAGCTGCTTATCGCCTATTGCTTTCTGATTCTATGCCTGATGTGCATAATGTGTTTCACGTATCCACTCTGAGGAAGTGGGTATCCGACTCTGGGAAGAAGGTATCAGCTGGCGAGGTTGAGATTCAGGAGAATCTGGCGTACAAGGAAGAGCCAGAATTGATTTTGGCGTACGACGTCCGCAAGTTAAGAAATAAAGAGATTCCGATGGTTAAAGTCCAGTGGAAACACCGGACTGCACGGGAAGCAACTTGGGAAAAGGAGTCTGATATGAGACGGTCGTACCCGTACTTGTTTTGACTGAGTTTGGATTGGATAATGTCGAGGACGACATTTTTCTGAGTTGGGGAGATTGTAATATCACGATCTGCTCCAGTATCGTCCAGGACGATCTGGGATCGTCCTGGGACGATCAGTGGAATTCAGCTCCAGTTTTTGCCCAGAATTGCTCCAGGTGATTTCCTGTAGGGATCGTCCAGGCCGATCGAGGTATCGTCCCGGGACGATCAGTGGATGGCACAAGTCAGAGAATAGGGGTTTTTATCGCCTATGAACAGTAATTATCGTCCTGAAAAATCGTCCCAGGACGATGGGATTTGGTCTGATCGTCCAGGACGATCTGGACGATCGGCCGGGCCGATATGAGCATTACTTAAGGGTTTCAGCCGATTTGAAGAGAGAGAAAAGATTTTATAAAATATCTGATTTTTACTGTTCTGAGGAGAGAGAAAAAGGAAATTTGGAAAAGTTGATTTCGGGAAGACGCGGAGCCGTTTTCGATCGAAGTGACTGTTGAGGAAATTGCTGTGCACGAGGTAAGGCACATTCCGTCTTTCTCAATTTTCAGTTCCGTCGCGGTTGGCGGTATTTTTCTGTCCGGATTTCGTTTTCGTTACGATTTTTCGTCCGTAACTTTTGATTGATTCAGTTTTTACCGCGTAAGTTTCTGTATATCGTTGCCGTGCCGGGTGTGCACGTTTTGACTATATTTTGAAGATTTTCGTCCGGGTGTTTTTGATTCGACTGTGTTTTTAGTCGACCGGAATTTTCTGTGAAATCGTAAATTCTCTGTGCCGTAGAATAAATGTTCTGGAATGTGATTATCTATGTTCTGTGCGAATTCGGTAAATTTTCTTTGCAGGAATTTTTGTGTAAATTCTGTATACTGCCGTTGTGCTGCCCGATTTTCGGGTAATTTCTGAAATGTCCGAATTTCTTCTGAATTGAAATGCTATGTGTGTAAGCTATAAAAAGGGAGTTATAAGGGGCCTGAATCCTATGAGATTCAGTTAGTGAAACGGGAAATCTGAAATGAGCTCAAATCTGAAATCTGATATCTGTTCTATTCCGGATCCGATGAATTTTGTTTTGGTGCTATAAGCACATCTGTTTTGGTGCCGTGAGCACAAAGGGAGACATAAGGGGCCTGGATCCTATGAGATTCAGTTAGTGTCTGGGAAGGGAGGCATAAGGGGCCGGAATCCGTAGAGATTCCGTCAGTGTCAGGGCATTTAGCTATATGTATCTGTTTTGTTTTCTGTATCTGTTCTGTTCTGTACGAAATTGTAATTCCGATATGATATGCTCCGTACGATTCTGATTTCTGAATTCTGATTCTGACTCTGTTGATTTGTTCTGATATGATCTGTACGATTCCGATTCTGTTTCAATTTCTGATCTGATTTCTGTCTGATGAATTTGGTTTTGGTTTCTGAGAATTTAGATTGGTGGTTTGTTGCTTTGCTGAGCTGTTGAGCTCACCCTTGCTTTCTGGTGGTTTTCAGGTTCTGGGAAGGGCAAGGAGGTCCAGGATTAGTTTCAGAGTCTGATCCGATTAGGTACTTTTGTACTTTTGATTTTTGTACAGTCATGACTTTCCTGTTCTGTCTTTCTTTCTGTTGAAAGCCATGTACTGTTCTGTAGATGATTATTTTGAGGAAATGAAAAGATAGATGTTTTGTTCCGCTGCATTTGATGTTTTTAGTAGCTCTGTTGTTCTGTGTGTGTTTGTTGAGTTAAGTATTTGGAAGATCAGTTCAGTAACCTAATCCAAAGCCAGATCCTGGATAAGAAGGTTTCGTCGCGATCCGGCTCGGGCGGGATCCGTCCCCGTCGGGTCGGGTCGTGACAAGCTTTTGTGGTATCAGAGCACTGGTTTTGGAAACAGGTTGGATTGTAAAACAGAGCTCTAGGATGTGATCAGTAAGTCTGTCTGGGAGGTAGTTTTGGGTCGTTTGGCTTTTTATTGTGTTGTTTTTGTGTTGTTTTTGTGATAGTTTTCCGGATTTTCTGGATTTTTCTGTATGGATCAGCCAGACCCAGACATGACAGACGGTCAGAGTGCAGATCAGGCAGCACCAGTGGGGAGTACAGCCCCAGTGGTCGGTGCTGATACGCTTTCACAGTTTGCGTCACTTGTTGCTCAGATGATGAGCGAGACTCAGAGCAGAGCTTCTACTGTTAGATCTGAGGACATTGATCGACACCTGCAGTTATTTTTGAGGTTGAAGCCTCCAAGGTTTGAGGGCGCTGTTGAGCCCAGAGCTGCTGAGGAGTGGCTGAGGAGATTAGAAAAGACTTTTGACGGGATGCAGTGTCCTGCAGACAGGAAGGTTCCGTTAGCTGTTTTTCTGTTGGACGGAGAGGCTGAGCACTGGTGGGATGGCCAGCAGGCAGCCAGATTTCAGGGTAGATTGAACTCTTTGATCACTTGGGAAGAGTTCACTGAGGTATTCAGAGACTGGTTTGTTCCCCCTTCTGCACGACAGCAGATGCAGGAGAGTTTTCTGAGGCTGGTTCAGGGGAGCAAGACGGTGATGCAGTACGAGGCTGAGTTTACTGCATTAGCCAGGTACGCTCCGCAGCTAGTCAGCACTTCTGCTGAGAGGTGCTACAGATTTCTGAGAGGCTTACGAGACACTTTGAGGCAGCCTTTGATACCGTTCCGGATTACTGATTTCTCTGAGCTTATGGAGCGAGCTCGTCTGATTGAGAACGACATGACGGCTACTCAGCAGCGGTGGACTGCGAGTAGGAAGAGGTTTGGAGGTGATACTTCTGGCAGTGGTTCCTCTGGGAAGAGGAGGTTTGTTTCTGGTTCTGGATCTGGAGATTCCAGGAGGAGCGGAGGATCGTCTGGTACTGCTACCAGTACGACTAGTTCTGGATCTGTCAGTACGGCACCTGTGTGCCAGAGTTGTGGACGGCGACACCATGGCCAGTGCTACAGGATAGCTGGTCTTTGTTTCAGATGCGGTCAGCCGGGACATAGGATTGCAGAATGTCCACAGATGGGATATGAGCAGCGATCTGAGGGCTTCGTCAGACCTGTTGGTTCAGCAGCAGTAAGACCGAGGACTGTTCCTCCACGCCCTGAGGGATTTGCTGGTAGAGGTGGTGGTTCTAGTTCTGCACCACGGAGACCACCTACGATTCAGAGGGAGCAGAGTAGTTCTGTTGCTTCAGCTCCTGTTCCAGTTCAGCCACGAGTTTACAGCTTGAGTCAGCAGGAGGCTCGAGATGCTCCGGATGTGGTGACAGGTACGGTTTACATTTCTGATCAGCCCTGTCGTGTTTTGTTTGACTCTGGAGCGAGTCATTCTTTTCTGTCCGAGCATTGTTTTGAGATTTTACATTTGGATTCGATGGTTTTACCGGTTTCTTTGTCTGTGATTTTACCGGCTGGGAATCCATTGATTGCTCGACAGTTTTGTTTGTGTGAGATCGAGATTTCTGGCAAGAAGTGGAAATCGAGTTTGATTCGATTGCCGATTTCTTCGTATGATGTGATTCTGGGAATGGATTGGTTGAGTCAGTATGAGGCTCAGATTGACTGTCTGAAGAAGCAAGTGAGTTTGCTTGTGGCTGGAGAGAGAGTTGTATTTCAGGGATTACGAGGTGTTCTCTCCAGTCTGATTTCTGCGTTAGAGGTGAGCAGAATGTGGAAGAAAGGATATCCAGTATTTTTGGCTTCGGTGCGGGATCTGAACCTGGAGGTTGGTTCTGTTTCTGAGATCCCTGTGGTACGGGAGTTTGTGGATGTTTTTCCTGAGGAGTTGGTTGGTTTACCTCCGGATAGAGATGTGGAGTTCTCTATCGATGTTTTTCCGGGTACCGCTCCGATATCGAAAGCTCCTTACAGGATGGCACCGAAAGAACTTTCTGAGTTGAAAGTTCAGCTTCAGGAGTTGGTTGACAGAGGATTTGTACGTCCTAGTGTTTCTCCTTGGGGAGCACCTGTTCTGTTTGTGAAGAAGAAGGACGGTACACTCCGTATGTGTATTGATTACAGAGATTTGAATAAGGTCACGATCAAGAACAAGTATCCTTTGCCTCGGATAGACGACTTGTTTGACCAGCTTTCCGGATCTTCGGTGTTTTCGAAGATTGATTTGAGATCCGGATATTATCAGGTAAAGGTGAAGGAATCTGATGTGGTGAAGACTGCTTTTAGTACTCGGTACGGGCACTACGAGTTTTTGGTTATGCCTTTTGGGGTAACCAATGCGCCCGCTATTTTCATGGATCTGATGAACCGAGTATTCAGGGAGTTCTTGGATCAGTTTGTGATCGTCTTCATCGACGATATTCTGGTATATTCTGCTTCTGAGGATGAACATGCCAGACATTTGAGGATTGTATTGGAGACTCTGAGGAGGCATCAGCTGTATGCCAAGTTCTCCAAGTGCGAATTCTGGCTGAAGAGCATTTCATTTCTGGGGCATGTGATTAGCGGAGAAGGCATTTCTGTAGATCCCCAGAAGATTCAGGCGGTTGCTGATTGGCCAAGGCCGACTACGGTATTTGAGGTACGTAGTTTCTTAGGCATGGCCGGGTATTACAGGAAATTTGTGAAAGGATTTTCATAGATTTCGACTCCTCTGACGAGACTGACTCAGAAGTCAGTTCCTTTTGTTTGGACACCGGAGTGTGAAGCTAGTTTTCAGCGATTGAAGGATTGTTTGACTTCAGCTCCAGTGTTAGCTCTTCCGTCAGGTACGGAAGGTTTCCAGGTGTTCAGTGATGCTTCACTGAAAGGACTGGGATGTGTTCTGATACAGCATGGTCAGGTAATTGCTTATGCTTCGAGACAGTTGAAACCACATGAGAAGAATTACCCGACGCATGATTTGGAGTTAGCTGCAGTTGTTTTTACTTTGAAGATTTGGCGTCATTACCTGTATGGCGTCACATGTGAGATGTTTACTGATCATAAGAGCCTGAAGTACATTTTTACTCAGAAGGATCTGAATCTGAGACAGAGGCGGTGGCTCGAGTTGATCAAGGACTATGACCTGACTATTCAGTATCAGCCTGGGAAGGCGAATGTGGTAGCAGATGCTTTGAGCAGGAAGTCTTATGGATTCTCAGGTATTCAGCTTACCTGTGATGACTTTCTGATTCATGATTTGGAAAGATTGCAGTTGGAGGTGATTTCCTCCAGTGGTTTGGAGTTAGCTCAGATGAGTATTCAGTCTTCTTTGGAAGCAAGGATTCAAGAAGCCCAGAAGTCAGATTCTGATTATTCGAAGTTGATAGCTCAGATTGGATCTGGTAAGACTCCTGAACTTCGAATTTCTGATTCTGGTGCTATTTTCTGTAAGAACAGGTTGTGGGTACCTGTGTTTGGAGATTTGAGGCGGGAGATTCTGTATGAATCTCATCATTCAGGCTACACTGTTCATCCAGGCAGTGGTAAGATGTACGCTGATATGAAGCTTTTGTTCTGGTGGCCTGGGATGAAGAAGGATGTGGCGGAGTTTGTGTCGAGATGTGAAGCCTGTCAGTTGGTGAAGGCAAAGCATCAGCGACCGGGTGGACTGTTGCAGTCGTTGCCTATCCCTGAGTGGAAATGGGAGGAGGTAACGATGGATTTTGCTATGGGTTTCCCTCGATCACGACAAGGACATGATGCTATTTGGGTAGTTGTGGATCGATTGACGAAGTCAGCCCATTTTCTTCCGATCAGACAGACGGATTCAGTTGAACGCTTGGCACAGATATATGTGAAAGAGATAGTCAGATTGCACGGTGTGCCTCGTGTGATTGTATCTGATCGAGATGGACGTTTTACTTCCAGACTTTGGAAAGGCATTCAGCAAGGCTTGGGTACGAAACTGCATTTCAGTACAGCCTTTCATCCTCAGACCGACGGACAGTCTGAGAGGACTATTCAGGTATTGGAAGACCTGTTGAGGCTTTGTGTTCTGGACTTTAGCGGAAGCTGGGAAGATCATATCCCACTAATTGAGTTTGCTTATAACAACAGTTTTCAGTCCAGTATCGGTATGGCACCGTACGAGGCTCTGTATGGCAGGAAGTGTCGTACTCCTTTGACTCTGACGGAGGTCGGAGATAGACAGACTTTGGGTGCCACTTTTGCTGATGAAACTGCTCAGAAGATTCATTTGATAAGAGAAAGATTGAAAGCCGCTCAAGATCGTCAGCAGAAATATTACAATCAGAAGCACAGATTTGTTGAGTTTCAGGTTGGTGACTTTGTGTATGTCAAAGTCAGTCCGATGAAAGGTGTGAGCAGATTTGGTCAGGTGAGCAAGCTTAGTCCAAGGTATGTTGGACCTTTTGAAGTTTTGGAAAGAATTGGAAAAGCTGCTTATCGCCTATTGCTTTCTGATTCTATGCCTGATGTGCATAATGTGTTTCACGTATCCACTCTGAGGAAGTGGGTATCCGACTCTGGGAAGAAGGTATCAGCTGGCGAGGTTGAGATTCAGGAGAATCTGGCGTACAAGGAAGAGCCAGAATTGATTTTGGCGTACGACGTCCGCAAGTTAAGAAATAAAGAGATTCCGATGGTTAAAGTCCAGTGGAAACACCGGACTGCACGGGAAGCAACTTGGGAAAAGGAGTCTGATATGAGACGGTCGTACCCGTACTTGTTTTGACTGAGTTTGGATTGGATAATGTCGAGGACGACATTTTTCTGAGTTGGGGAGATTGTAATATCACGATCTGCTCCAGTATCGTCCAGGACGATCTGGGATCGTCCTGGGACGATCAGTGGAATTCAGCTCCAGTTTTTGCCCAGAATTGCTCCAGGTGATTTCCTGTAGGGATCGTCCAGGCCGATCGAGGTATCGTCCCGGGACGATCAGTGGATGGCACAAGTCAGAGAATAGGGGTTTTTATCGCCTATGAACAGTAATTATCGTCCTGAAAAATCGTCCCAGGACGATGGGATTTGGTCTGATCGTCCAGGACGATCTGGACGATCGGCCGGGCCGATATGAGCATTACTTAAGGGTTTCAGCCGATTTGAAGAGAGAGAAAAGATTTTATAAAATATCTGATTTTTACTGTTCTGAGGAGAGAGAAAAAGGAAATTTGGAAAAGTTGATTTCGGGAAGACGCGGAGCCGTTTTCGATCGAAGTGACTGTTGAGGAAATTGCTGTGCACGAGGTAAGGCACATTCCGTCTTTCTCAATTTTCAGTTCCGTCGCGGTTGGCGGTATTTTTCTGTCCGGATTTCGTTTTCGTTACGATTTTTCGTCCGTAACTTTTGATTGATTCAGTTTTTACCGCGTAAGTTTCTGTATATCGTTGCCGTGCCGGGTGTGCACGTTTTGACTATATTTTGAAGATTTTCGTCCGGGTGTTTTGATTCGACTGTGTTTTTAGTCGACCGGAATTTTCTGTGAAATCGTAAATTCTCTGTGCCGTAGAATAAATGTTCTGGAATGTGATTATCTATGTTCTGTGCGAATTCGGTAAATTTTCTTTGCAGGAATTTTTGTGTAAATTCTGTATACTGCCGTTGTGCTGCCCGATTTTCGGGTAATTTCTGAAATGTCCGAATTTCTTCTGAATTGAAATGCTATGTGTGTAAGCTATAAAAAGGGAGTTATAAGGGGCCTGAATCCTATGAGATTCAGTTAGTGAAACGGGAAATCTGAAATGAGCTCAAATCTGAAATCTGATATCTGTTCTATTCCGGATCCGATGAATTTTGTTTTGGTGCTATAAGCACATCTGTTTTGGTGCCGTGAGCACAAAGGGAGACATAAGGGGCCTGGATCCTATGAGATTCAGTTAGTGTCTGGGAAGGGAGGCATAAGGGGCCGGAATCCGTAGAGATTCCGTCAGTGTCAGGGCATTTAGCTATATGTATCTGTTTTGTTTTCTGTATCTGTTCTGTTCTGTACGAAATTGTAATTCCGATATGATATGCTCCGTACGATTCTGATTTCTGAATTCTGATTCTGACTCTGTTGATTTGTTCTGATATGATCTGTACGATTCCGATTCTGTTTCAATTTCTGATCTGATTTCTGTCTGATGAATTTGGTTTTGGTTTCTGAGAATTTAGATTGGTGGTTTGTTGCTTTGCTGAGCTGTTGAGCTCACCCTTGCTTTCTGGTGGTTTTCAGGTTCTTGGAAGGGCAAGGAGGTCCAGGATTAGTTTCAGAGTCTGATCCGATTAGGTACTTTTGTACTTTTGATTTTTGTACAGTCATGGCTTTCCTGTTCTGTCTTTCTTTCTGTTGAAAGCCATGTACTGTTCTGTAGATGATTATTTTGAGGAAATAAAAAGATAGATGTTTTGTTCCGCTGCATTTGATGTTTTTAGTAGCTCTGTTGTTCTGTGTGTGTTTGTTGAGTTAAGTATTTGGAAGATCAGTTCAGTAACCTAATCCAAAGCCAGATCCTGGATAAGAAGGTTTCGTCGCGATCCGGCTCGGGCGGGATCCGTCCCCGTCGGGTCGGGTCGTGACATTGGCACAATATATCAAATAGATATTATATAAAGCATATTATATGGTTGGAGTTGAAAAAACCTAATGCATGAGTGCTGTTTTTAGAGATTGTTGACCTATTTATTAAATCAAAAGGATTGTAGTCAGACGATGGTGGTCGGAGGATCGTAGTTGGGTAACTGTGGTCGGCGGCCTATAGTCAAGTGATGGCAGTTTAACGCTTATAGTTGGGCAACACTAGTTGAAGAACCGTAATCAGGAGACGGTGGTCGGAGGACATAGTCGGGTGGTCGTGTCGGAGTACTGTAGTTGGGTGACAGTGTTTAGATGTAGAGTAGTTGAGCAATGAAAGTTGTAGGAACTGTAGTCTGGCAATGATGCTAGGAGAGATCGTAGTTGAGTGATAGTTGTTGGAGGAATCATAGTAGGGAGACGAAGCTCGAAGAGTACGTTAAAACCCCAAGATTTAAATTGAAAGAATTATTTATTTTTATGTCTTAATTAATTTATCATATTTTCTAAATATTCATCATCATAAATAAATACATCAAAACCAACTATATAAATCATATTCATCAAAATATTTCTATATTCATTCCTTCAAAATTTGATTTACAAAAGTGAGGAGATCACAACATTCATCAATCTATTCTTTCAAAGCTCTTGAATAATAAAGAATATACTAAACTATATAAACAAAATAAAAGTTGAACATTAATCAACCTCACTCGAGATGGTCCCAACCCTTTTCTAGACTTGAAATCAATAAAAAGTACATAATGTGTTGATTGTTGGTTTGAATAATTAAATTAGAATTTTATGGGATTTTAAGTGAATTATTTTAATACATTTAAATGAAGGGTCAAAAGCTGATTTTTAAATTTTTTTTTGTATTTTTAAGGTTTTTTTTCAAAATATTAGGCCTTAAGTTGAGTAATTAAACTCTAGGTTTGCTTCATTTAGAATTTTTTATATTAAGTTATGATTTTTTAAAGTTTCGACCTAATTTTGAACTATGGTTGATCGGAAAGTTGACTTTTTGGCTTTGACTGAATTTTGAATGTTTAATATTAGAAAAAAAAAGTATATTTTAATTAGATTTAAAAAGCACATATTAATTATGAATTTTAGAAGTTTTACTTTAATTAAAGGTCTTTAAGTTAATTTTAGAGTTAATTAAATCCTTGGCTTAATGACCTTCCAATGGCGTCGGTTAATAGGCAAAATTTTGACGATGGCGACTGAATGAGGGCTTGATAGTGGTGGTTGCTAGCAAAAGTTCAATGACATTGGGCATGTGGAGGTATGGCAGAGGGGATTCATAATATACCTCAAGATTAGTTGCGGTCGGATTTACCAACAAAGGAAAAAAAGAATTGGTAATGTCTTTTGGCTTTTAACGAATAACTTTCATTGCACGTGCATAAATGCAAATTGCTAATATTTTAAAAGTAAATAAAAATATGATAGAATGTGCAACTATAATTTTAATTATATAATATTAGGTATAAATATATATTTATTTATTTTCTATGCCAAATATTTTAATAATTTTGGTGGTGGGAAATTATTTATTTCTTACGAAATCCTTTTCTTTTTTAAATGTCAAATAATATTTCTTTTTTTACTGATCACACTTTAATAGTTATAATTATAAAAAATTCCCACTCATCATAGAAATTTCTATAAATTGAAAAAGAATTAAAGCATATAACATAATAATGCCAGCTTTCTCAATTGAAAAGCCAGGACAAATCAAACGCTTAATAGACATGCATGCATATACATGATTAAAATACGCGATTATTTTTGTAATGTTAGTATATCAAAAAATATGTGCTTTTTTATTATCTAATAAATTTCAAAAAATTAGTAAGTTTGCTACCTAATAAAAATATTAATTGATCATTAAATACTTCATATAGAGCGCATAACATGGTGGGAGTTATAATAATCAACATAGATGTGTTTGTTTGGTCGGCACGACCATTGTCGGCAAGAGACAGAGGTCAGAAGGACTGTAGTCAGCAGGAGACCGGGGTTAGAAAGACCGTTGTCTGGTGATGGAGGTCAGAATGACCGTAGTAGGTGACGGAGGTCAGAATTACCGTAGTTTACAGAAGATCGGAGTTAGAAAGACCGTTGTTTGTTGATGGAGGTCGGAGTGACCGTAGTAGGTGACAGAGGTCGGAAGGACATAATCGGCAGAAGACCAGGGTCTGAAAGACTGTTGTTGGCAGGAGATCGGGGTCTGAAAGACTATTGTCTAGTGATGGAGGTCAGAAGGACCATAGTAGGCGACGGAGGCCGGGAGGACCTTAGTCGGCAGGAGACCGGGGCCTGGAAGACCATTGTATGGTAATGGAGGTCAGAGTGACCATAATAGGCGATGGAGGTCGGGAGGACCTTAGTCGACAGGAGACCGGGGCTTGGAAGACCATTGTATGGTAATGGAGGTTGGAGTGACCATAATTGGAGACGGAGGTCGGGAAATCGTAGTCGGCATGAAACCAGAGTCTGGAAGACCGTAGTATGGTGATGGAGGTCGGAAGGACCATAGTAGGCAACGGAGGCCGGGAGGATCGTAGTCGGCAAGAGATCGGGGTCAGAAAGACCGTAGTAGGAGGGAGGTACTTCGGTAGAAGTCCGGGTGTCAAGTGATGTCCTAGTGGAGCTCAGGGCCTCAAGTGGTATTCCGACGGAAGTCCATACCTCAGGTAGTGACCTAGTGGAACACAGGGCCTTAAGTGGTGGTCTGGAAGAAGTCTGGGCCTCAGGTGGTGGTCCTGTGGACTCCAGGCCTCAAGTGGTTGTCCTGTGGAAGTCAGGGCCTTAGGTGGTTGCATGGTGGAAGTCCAGGCCTTAGGTGGTTGCTTGGTGGAGCACAGGGCCTTAAATGGTGGTCCAGAAGAAGTCCAGGTCTCAGGTGGTGGTCCGGCGGAACAACGGCGTCAGGCGGTGGTTCGGCGGAGGTGAGGGCCTCAAGTAGTGGTCTAGCGGAGCAACGGAGTCAGGCGGTGGTCCGGTAGAGGTGAGGACCTCAAGTGGTGGTCCGGCGGAGCAACGGTGTCATACGGTGGTCCGGCGAGCCTCAAGCGGTGGTCTGACGAAGTTCCGGCGGTGGTCGAGGAAGAGCTTCTTCCTTCTCTTCCTTGTATTCTCTTCTTGCTTGGACCCCCCTCTCATGAGAAATGAGGGCTCTATTTATAGATTTTCTGGAGTGGCATAGCTTGTAAATAGGCGTGAGATCAGGGGCGAATAGGGAGTGGTCGAATGAACGGCCGATATTGAATCCTACGATCGTGCACAGTTTGTTGGACATTTGAAGACCTTATTAATGTCTGAATTCAATGATCTTGGGCTCGTTGGATTTGTCTCATCGAGTCGCTCGATTCGAGTATAATTTCGTTAAAATTGGAGACCGTTTGATAACTCAAAATGTGATATGAAGCTTCCAACAATGCTTTGGGTCCTTGATTTGGGCTCATTTGGGCTCGTATTGAGTCGAATTTGGTATCGTTGAGTTCGTATTTCCGAGATGCTCAGTTCAACTATAAGTTTGTTGAAATCGGAGTTCGGATGGCCTCCAAATTAATTTTTGAAGTTTCCAATTTGATTTTACATCGAGATTTGCGCCCGATTAAGATAATTTTTTGACGACGTATCAGTTGCCCCCCTATTTTCGGACGTCGAAGCTTTAAAAGTCCGAAAATATATGTGTCGACCTTTCAAATTGGACAAATCGCAAAAAAATGCGCACTAAAAATAAACAAAAAAATGTAGTTTTTTGCGGTTGCTACAGTAACCACAACTGCTACAGTGTTTTCTGCAAAATGACATTTCATGTAAACGCACCCGGTTGCTACAGTACCCGTGCTACAATATTTCTGCAAGTGACATTTATGCAACCGCACCCTGACTGCTACAGTACCCGTGCTGCAGTATTTCTGCAAATGAAGCTTTGAAAAATCGCATTTCGGTTGCTACAGTACCACAACCGAATTTTTTTTTTGTCTGAGAGAGTAGGAGAGGGGGAGGAGGAGGGGGAGGGGGAGAGTTTGTTTTTATTTTTATTTTATTTCAAAACTCCCCAAACTTCTCCAATTTCCCTTTATCACCTAAAAATACCCCTCTAGGGATTAAGAAATTTTTGCACCTTCTTCTCTCCCTCTATTCTACAATTGAGCCTTTCCCTTGGTCTTCCAAGGCCCATCTCTTTGCAAGGAAGTCCGGAGATCCCTCCTCCATCTATTCTTTCAATCGAGGCTTTCCCTTGGTCTTCCAAGGCCCCTCTCTTTACAAGGAAGTCCGAAGAGACCGTTGTAAGGAGGGATATTGAAAGGATGGGTGACGGGCAAAAATACAGCATCTGGTAGGAGTCTTACGACGGACAGAAGTTCGACGAAGAGTAGAAATTTGGCGTCGAGTAGAATTTTGACGTCCGGTGAAAGCACGGCGAACGTCCATCGACGGGCAGAATTCCAACTATAGGTAGGAAACTTTGCGTTGGGCAGAATCCCAACGAAAGTCTGACGACGGTGAGAATTCTGGCATCGTGTAGAAGTTCAATGACGGGAGGAAGCTCTGCGTCAGACAGAAATCTGATGAAACTTCTGCTAGGCAATATTTCGGTAACGGGAAGAAGCTTGACGTTAGACAGAAGTCTGACAATGGGCAGAAACCCGATGAAAGTTCGATGATGGGCAGGAGTCCGACGTTGGGCAGAAGTACGACCTCGGGCAGAAGACAGATAAAAGTTCATCGACGAGCAGAAGTTTGATGACGAGTAGAAGTCCGCTGACGAGCAGAAGTCCGACTATAGGGAGAAGTTTGACGTTGGGTAGAAGACCGATGAAAGTTCGTTGATGAGCATAAGTCCAACGACGAGTAGAAGTCCGCTGACGAGCAAAAGTCCAACGATAGGGAGAAGTTCAATGTCTGGAAGAAGTACTGTGTCGAGTAGAAGACCGACAAAAGTTCGTCGACGAGCAGAAGTCTGGCGACGAGTAGAAGTTCGCTGACGAGTAGAAGTCCGATGACAGGGAGAAGTCCGACGTCGGTTAGAAGTATTGTCGGGTAGAAGATCGACGAAAGTTTGCCGACGAGCATAAGTCAGAGGACGAGTAGAAATCTATTGACGAGCAGAAGTTTGACGATAGGGAGAAGTCCGACATCGGGTAGAAGTACTATCGGGTAAAAGACCGACGAAAGTTCTTTGACAAGCAGAAGTCCGACAACGAGCAGAAGTCCGCTGACGAACAGAAGTCCGACGACATGGAGAAGTTCAACGTCGGGTAGAAGTACTGTCGGGTATAAAACAAAAGAAAGTTTGTCAACGAGCAGAAGTCTAACGACGAGTAGAAGTCCGCTGACGAGCAGAAGTCCGACGACAGGGAGAAGTCCGACATCGGGTAGAAGTACTGTGTTTGGTAGAAGACCGACAAAAGTCCATTGACGGGCAGAAGTCCGATGACAAGTAGAAGTCTGCTGACGAGCAGAAGTCTGATGAGAGGGAGAAGTCTGACGTTGCGTAGAAGTACTGTCGGGTAGAAGACCGACGAAAGTTCGTCGACGAGCAGAAGTCCGACAACAAGTAGAAGTCTGCTGACGAGCAGAAGTCTGACGATAGGGAAAAGTCCGACTTCAGGTAGAAGTATTGTCGGGTAGAAGACTGACAAAAGTTCATCGACAAGCAGAAGTCCGACGACGAGTACAAGTCCGCTGACGGGCAAAAGTCCGACGATAGGGATAAGTTCGGCGTCGGGTATTAGTCTGTATAAAGTCCTGCAAGGAAAAAGTTCAGCGACAGGAGGAAATTTAACATCAGGTAGAAATTTAATTTTGTGCGGAAGTCCGATGGAAGTCCATTGACGGCATTCTGGTGACGTTAACCAAGGATGTATAATTTATCCGAGGTTGTTTGTCAGAGCCTTTGCTCGATGATATTAACCGATATCTGATCCACCAATTATGTAAGACCTATCCGAGGTTGTAAGTAAGAGCATTTGCCAGATGACATTAATCTGTATGGAAGAGATTGAGAGAATCCATTAAGGATGTAGGATCTATCCGAGGTTGTATGTCGGAGACTTCGCTCGACGACGTTAACATGTGTGGAAGAGGTCGAGAAAATCCACTAATGATGTAGGACCTATCCGAGGTTGTATGTCGGAGACTTCGTTCGACGACGTTAACCTATGTGGAAGAGGTCGAGAGAATCCATCAAGGATGTAAGACCTATCCGAGGTTGTATGTCGGAGCCTTTGCACGACGACGTTAACCTGTGTGGAAGAGGTCGAGAGAATCCACCAAGGATGTAGGACCTTTCCGAGGTTGTATGCCAGAGTCATTGCTTGATAATGTTAACCTGTATTGAAGAGGTCGAGAGAATCCACCAAGGATGTAAGATCTATCCGAGTTGTATGTCGGAGCCTTTGCTCCACGACGTTAACATGTATGGAAGAGGTCGAGAAAATCCACCAAGGATGTAGGACCTATCCGAGGTTGTATGTCGGAGCCTTTGCTCGACGACGTTAATCTGTGTGGAAGAGGTCGAGAGAATCCACCAATGATGTAGGACCTATCCGAGGTTGTATGTCGGAGCCTTTGCTCGACGACGTTAACCTGTGTGGAAAAGGTCGAGAGAATCCACTAAGGATGTAAGAGCTATTCGAGGTTGTATGTCGGAGCCTTTGCTCGACGACATTAACCTGTGTGGAAGAGGTCGAGAGAATCCACCAAGGATGTAGGACCTATCCGAGGTTATATGTCGGAGCCTTTGCTCGACGATGTTAACCTGTGTGAAAGAGGTCGATAGAATCCACCAAGGTTGTAAGACCTATCCGAGGATGTATGTCAAAGCACTGCTCGATGACATTAACATGTGTGGAAGAGGTTGAGAGAATCCACCAATGATGTAAGACCTATAAGAGGTTGTATGTCAAAGCCTTTGCTCGATGACGTTAACCTGTGTGGACGAGGTCGAGAGAGATCCCGCTGGGATCGATTTTGCCTTGAATGGGAGCGAGAAAACACCACGTATATCCCAAATCAAAGATGAAGAAGGGTCTATCTTTAGACCATTACAACCTTTTTGAGGTTGAGATTAAGACCTTGCCCAAGGAGTATAAGTCTAACATGAGACTGTATAAAGCTCGTAATTGATTGGAAATATCCTAGCATTTGCCCAAATTTTTTATATATCGTCTTGATATAAAAAGCATTGGATGATCTTTTTGACCAGAATTGGGGTCAAAGTTGCCCCCCAGTCCGCATCTGATGCAACAATGACTGATGTCAGGAAGTTGATAAGGGCGACCTTTTGAGGTTGGAGTAAAACTTGCCCCCTAGCCGGGAACCATGTTTCCCACAGACGGCGTCAAACTATTGCGTCCTGGAATATTCGCGGTGGTAGAGAAATATATAGTTTAACGCTTAGCATTATACGAAGATCCAGCACACATACAGATAAAAAGAGAGAGTGCAACATTAAATGAGACACCAAAATTTTTACGTGAAAAACCCCTTAAAAGGGGGAAAAACCACGGGGCCTAGCCCAGTTTGAATGAATCCATTAGTATTTGCAGTCGATTACAAATAAGGCATTTCCTTGGGAGAAGGCCTTGACTTGATGTTACAAATATACGTCATATAGAGCGCATAACATGGTGGGAGTTACAATAATCAACATAGATGTGTTTGTTTGGTCGGCACGACCATTGTCGGCAAGAGACAGAGGTCAGAAGGACTGTAGTCAGTAGGAGACCGGGGTTAAAAAGACCGTTGTCTGGTGATAGAGATCAGAATGACCGTAGTAGGCGACAAATGTCAGAATGACTGTAGTTTACAGAAGATCAAGGTCAGAAAGACCGTTGTCTGTTGATGGAGGTCGGAGTGACCGTAGTAGACGATAGAGGTCGGAAGGACCGTAGTCGTTAGAAGACCAGGGTCTGAAAGACTGTTGTTGGCAGGAGATCTGGGTCTGAAAGATTGTTGTCTAGTGATGGAGGTCAGAAGGACCATAGTAGGCGAAGGAGGTCGGGAGGACCTTAGTCGGCAAGAGACCGGGGCCTGGAAGACCATTGTATGGTAATGGAGGTCGAAGTGACAATAATAGGCGATGGAGGTCGGGAGGACCGTAGTCGACAGGAGACCGAGGCCTGGAAGACCATTGTATGGTAAAGGAGGTTGGAGTGACCATAATAGGCGATTGAGGTCGGGAGGACCGTAGTCGGCAGGAAACCGGAGTCTGAAAGACCGTAGTATTGTGATGGAGGTCGAAAAGACTATAGTAGGCGACGGAGGCCGGGAGGACCGTAGTCGGCAGGAGATCGGGGTCAGAAAGATCGTAGTAGGAGGGAGGTACTTCGGTAGAAGTTCGGGTGTCATATGATGTCCTAGTGGAGCTCAGGGCCTCAAGTGGTAGTCCGGCGGAAGTCCAGACCTCAGGTAGTGACCTAGTGGAACACAGGGCCTTAAGTGGTGGTCCATAAGAAGTCTGGGCCTTAGGTGGTGGTCCGGTGGAGTCCAGGACTCAAGTGGTTGTCCTGTGGAAGTCAGGGCCTTAGGTGGTTGCATGGTGGAAGTCCAGGCCTTAGGTGGATGCTTGGTGGAGCACAAGGCCTTAAATGGTGGTCCAGAAGAAGTCCAGGTCTCAGGTGGAGGTCCGGGGGAGTAACGGCGTCAGGCGGTGATTCGGTGGAGGTGAGGGCCTCAAGTGGTGGTCCAGCGGAGCAACGGCGTTAGGCGGTGGTCCGACGGAGGTGAGGGCTTCAAGTGGTGGTCCGGAGGAGCAACGGTGTCAGGCGGTGGTCCAGCGAGCCTCAGTGGTGGTCCGACGAAGTTCTGGCGGTGGTCGATGAGGAGCTTCTTCCTTCTCTTCCTTCTATTCTCTTCTTGCTTGGACCTCCTCTCATGAGAAATGAAGGCTCTATTTATAGATTTTTTGGAGTGGCATAGCTAGTAAAAAGGCGTGAGATCAGGGGCGAATAGGGAGTGGTCGAATGGACAGCCGATATTGAATCCTACGATTGTGCACAGTTTGTTGGACATTTGAAGGCCTTAGTGATGTCGGAATTTGGTGATCTTGGGCTTTTTGGATTTGTCTAATCGAGCCGCTCGATTCGAGTATAAGCTCGTTAAAATCGGAGACCGTTTGGTAACTCAAATTGTGATATGAAGCTTACAACAACGCTTTGGGTCCTTGATTTGGGCTCATTTGGGCTCGGATTGAGTCGAATTTGGTATCGTTGAGTTCGTATTTCCGAGATGCTCAGTTCGATTATAAGTTTGTTGAAATCGGAGTTCGTATGGTCTCCGAATCAATTTTTGAAGTTTTCAATTTGATTTTGCATCGAGATTTGCGCCCTATTAAGATAATTTTTTGACGACGTATCAATTCATGCAATTCATTTTCTCGACAATCCAAAAATGATTCATTACAAAAATATTTAATGAAGAAAATATTTTTTTTAAATTCCATTACATATGTATCTAATCAAATACTATTTTTCCTTAAGAAAAAAAAATAAATAAAGATTTAAAAAAGCATCAAAAAATTTAAATTTTAAAAAAATATATATAAAAATTGAGAGCATTTTTTATATTAATTTTACATCCAAGAAGCACAATTTTTCTTAAGGCCTTGTTTGTTTGAGTGTTTTTTGACTTTTCCGTTTGAAAACGGAGGAATTTTTTTTTTTTATGTTGCTTGGTTCGTCAAATCACGTTCCCAATAACTCATTTTTTTTCATTTTTCTGCAGATTTGAGAAAGCTTTTTATATATGCTTCTTTGTTAGAAAACTTCATTTTCTAAACTAATGTTTTTTAAAACTATCTTTTACAAAAGCACCAAAAAAACAAACAAAGCCTACGAAAGAAGGATAAATTTAAATATGCAAAAGTTTTATTCATTAAAAACATTACATAAAAGTGTTACACTTAAAATCTAAAATGAGTTTAAAAAAATAGTTAATTCATAAGATAAAAGTCAATGGGATTAATTTCAATATATTGTTATGCTTAATGAATTAGTTAATAAATTCATCATTTTCTTTTGTATGAAAAATTTAAAATAATTAACTTTTTTTTAAAAAAATCTTAAATACCTATAATAAAAAAAGTGTAATGATTCTTTAAAAAATTAAATTAAGAAAAAAGAAAGTCGATTTTGTCTCTCTGCTTTACAAATTTTATGGCATTACTGTTAAATAATCATTTATTACAATATTAAATCTTAGTTTTTTTATTTTTTAACTCGAATCAATAGTTAGTGGTAATAATGATATTTTTTTTAATTATGGGATATATTTTAGATAATTTATGGCTATTATTGACAAATTTGTAAATTTTAATTGCATTAAATTTGTAAATCTCACAATTTGGTTTATTTTTCCTCAATTTTTCTTAATAAATTTATGATACTTCTTTTTTAATTATTTAGCTTAAAAATAAATATATTATTAGATTGAAGATAATTGATGGTTTTAATTTATTTTAATTTTAGCTCAAAGTTTCATATCTTCATAATAGCGTAAGCTGAATTGGCTGTTGAGCTCGGCCCAGAACGATAGAAACAACAAAAAGATAAATAATTTCATATATTTATATATATATATATATATATATATATATATATATATAGCACCAGCTGCAAAATTATACAGTTTGCAAATGAAAAATTAAAAGAAGGCGTCTATGAGGAGAAATTATTCTGTGCAGATATAAAATATTATCCAGAGAAAAGTTAGAATGTGCCATGTCACCTAGCTCAGCACTCATGCTTGATACTATTAGTTTACGCTTGGTACTGCAGCTCGTTACTACTGATGTGACACATTCTAATTGATTTCCGAATGAAATTCTGGGTCTCATCCCTGCACAGAATAATTTCTAGTCCACATGTGAGTTGTCTGCTCTAAAAAAAATTAGACAGCGTATCATGAACTTACAGTTAGATTAATTAATATTAATACAAATCTGTCAGTGCAATCTTGCAAAACCAGTAAAAAAACATCAACGAGAAAAAAATTGAATTTCTTCTAAACGTTACGTCATTAATACCGAATGAAAACATGAGAACCAATCGTATTAAATCAAACAAAGTGATCGAACTAATATATTCAAAGCAGAATGAGAGAACAATTTAATGGCGAAAACAGTACTCAGCATGACGCAGATCACAAACGACTACTTAATTAAGAGACAAACACACACATCATGACATCAAACGATCACATATAATAGCTGATTTAGATTATCGAAGGCGATGGAGCAGGCGCAGCAGCACCATCATCCGTAGAAGTGAAGGAGGAGAACTTGTAGATCTCGTACCTTATCGCACAGCTGCTGCCGAAGAAACGGCAACCCACCTGCTCTCTGCACAAATCTGTCATAATTTCCAACCCTTCTTCCAGGCACTCGCTGCACTCCCGCTCCCCAAGGTCCCGCGTGCACTGTGCCATTCCATACACGGTCAGCTTAATTTCGTTCGCATAATTCTCCCCGTAACCAAACTTTTTCCTCCCTTGCACCGTCTCCGCAATCACCTCCCCCATTAGCTCACCTAGTGCTTGTTCAAATCGCTTGGGATTTGCAGCAGCGTAAAACGAAAACCACACAGAGGCGTACCTTTTGTCCGCCTTGCCGATGAAGTTGGTGGTGTCGTAGTGAAGGAAGCAATTTTCATACCAAATGTGAGACTCGGCCGAATCAGGGCAGGAGGTTCGGATCTTCTGAGCTGCGCCGGTGATGCAAGCAGAGCATTCTTCCACGCTCATGTCTGGTTCACATCGTGTGACGCCATAGACAGATTCGCAGGTATTATTGGCGTAGGAGGAGATCGCGTAGCCTTGAAGAGAACTCTGGGCGACCATGTCGAGAAGGACGTTGTTGATATTGTCCTGCAACTTGTCATTTTGAGTGAAGTTCTTCTCGCATTGTTGGTAGAGTATTGATTCCGAGCCGCGGGTGGCGATGGGGAGGATCAGGGCCAGGAAGAGGAGGAAGAAGAAGAGCTGGTGGCTTGAGAACGCCGCCATTGCCATTTGCCACCAAATAGTCAAGCAGTCTTAATTGAGCTAGCTTCTTTGTGCCTTCTGATATGTGTAGTAGCTTGCTCTTTCTTTCTTCTTATCTTACATGGACATAAATAGCAGTAAGAAGAGGGAAGAAACGGCCTTCGCGCACGCACATTTGGGATTTTACTCGGTCATCGAATAATTGTATCCAAAGGCTGGCAAGACCTGCATTGTTAATCTGATCATTTGTTGAAGTCAAAGGCATAGCTAGGCCGGCAAAAAAACTATCATCTTAATTTGTAATATCTTCTCTTTTAAGTAAATTTATGATCCGATGCGACAAATGTTTTTTCATTAATTAGCATGCAATGGTCTGAAACTTTCAAATAAAATTAATATTTATATGATCAACATGTTATATTTTATATTCTAAATTAATAATGACTGCTGATTGTTGCTTGCTGGCGGAAATGCCAATGCATGGAAACATGGAATTGTTAATCTCTTTTTTGCTTTAATTTAATGAATATAAATACAGGTGATCGCTAAAGAAAATAAGAGAAGCTGACAAATGCCATGATTTGATTGAGAGTTTGTTTGGGATAATTTTTTTGTTGCTTTATAAAACAATTTTTTATAAATTTTTTTTTTAATTTAAAAGATTTTTTTATTAAAAATTTATTTTAGATAAAAAAAAAGCTCTCCCAGAATAAACCAGCTGAGTCAAATGCATGCCTGGCTATAGCTTAAAACAACGTAAGACCATTTGTTTTGCGTTCAATTTTAATTGGCATATTTTACATATGTGTAATATCTTTCGAAAGTTATAAGTAAAACGGCCAAACTAGGAACTTTTATTTCGTCCGGTGTAAAGATGCAGAGGAACATCCGGTTGTAGTCAAAATCGTGCCTATATCGAGGTGTATGAGTAAACAATAGGTGTTTTACTGCCGCCTTATATATATAAAAAAATAAATCTTACCGTAATATAAATATTACTTTTCAGAATGTTATATTCTGTATCAAATATTTAATATTAGAAATATGATAAATTTCAACAAACGAATATTTTTATTGTCTCGCAAAAAAAAAAATCAAAATTAAAATCTTAAATGATGATTTGATATTTGAATATTTTATAATTTTAATAAGAAATAATATACATAATTCAATTCCTTGGCAATCAAGAAATACATATCGATTTGTTAAAAATATAATGACTGAAAGCATTCTTAATTGTTAATTAGTATCATTTTAAAGCAGTATCATTTTAAATTATTTCTCTATATCCAAGTTGATAGATTAATTCGATATTTCTTATTACGGAAGCCACCTCGATCTTCTTACAAGCGAATTAGCAAATAATCATATGTATAATGTTAGATTTAAATTTGTTCATAGATAACGCTAGACTTTATTACCAAGCAAGCTTCGAAGGTATAACTTGAGAATTTGTGTGAGAATGGAGACAAAGAGAGCAAAAATTCTGTAGGAAATAATCTACTTGTTCAAATATCTATAGTAAAAATATGAAAAAATTCATAATGTTTATCTTCACTTTTTATTTTTAGGAATCAAAGTGCTACTAGAAAGGCTATATTAATAAAAAAAATATATATATATATATAAATTAATGACTCTTTGTACAGATTGTCTTAAACATTTGCTACACTCTCACTAACTTGATGAATGGTTGTCTTTCTTAAATATGTTATTTGTCTAGCTAGGGCAACATTGTGCCAAGTAAACAAGGACAAGTTGCTAGCTATAGGCAAATCTTCTGGTGAGTTCTAAACCGAGAAGGTTGTAACTGGCAAACATCTTGAATGACTCATCGATGACCTATGCTAGAGCTTTGGATTACCTAGGAGTGACAAACTCTGGGGTTTGGAGTGGGAGGTGAGTTTGATTTGTGGGGATGGCACACTCTAGGGTCTGATCAATGGTGATGTGATGATTAAAAACCCTCTTGAAAAGTTACTTTCCTATAGTTGAGATGATGCGCACGGCTAATTGCACTACGTTATAGATAACGGATGATGCAGAGCATCTTAGTTAAATGATTCCTTAGATATATGTTAATTAGTTTGTTATAAACTTATTATAGGATTTTAGAATGCTCTTGATTTCTCTAGACTTTTTCTTAGTAGCTTATAAATATGTCAGTTGTAAGAAGAAAGAGTGAATGAATATTTTTGGAATTTATAACAGTTTGGCTGTTTTGGATCTCCAAGAGCTGTTTAGCTTTTCTTCATCTTGCTTCTTCATATTTCTCACCTCATCAGCAGGCAGCCCTTATTTTTGTTAACCTTGGTAGTTAGTGAGGACTTGAGTGATCATTGGTTGTCCTTGTTACATGGCAAGTGATGAGTTGAGTAATTCGTAAAAAATTTGATTGCCCTTATGAGAGGCGACTCCCTTCTAAATGTCCTATCGAGTTAGGTCATAATATGTTTTGAGATGAGCGTAATATTAATTATTTATGTAGTATACTCCTTTAATTAGATAAATCTAAGGGCCCTAATCAAAGCCCAATATTGATCATTTTCTAAGGACATCCCCACAAATAATTTTTCCTTCGAACATTAATTACTTCAATTCATAATTTTTTCTTAGAATATTCATTCAATTATTTACGACATATGAACATAATTTTGTATTAAAAGGATTCAAGGCTCAATAATAGTTAAAGGCAAATATTATTTTTGGAAGGTCATAAGTTCAGTCACATAATTTATGATTTAATTTATTTTCATTAAAAAAAACACAACTTTTAATTTCTAATAAAGATTATTTCTTGAAGAAAAGAGTGTGAAGTGAAAAATAATAATAATAAATAAATAAAATGGTGCAATTGAAAATAGCTAACATATAATTTGATTGGAAGCATTAGGATTGTATTGTATTTTTTTTTTTTCATTTATTTCAATTTTTTTATTTGATTTGAAGGGAAAAAAAAAACTCTAAAGTAAATTTTTGTAGTTTTAAATATTCCAAAATTCTTATTTATATATTTAAATATTTTTTACCCAAAAAAAATATATATATATATTTAAATATTGATTAATTGGGTGATTTTCTCCACCAATGACAAAGTCAGAAACATTTTTAGTAGGGAAACAATTTAGATTTTTGAATATTCCCTTAAATTCTTTCATTCATGCTTGAGATACATAAATAGTTTTAAAGATATTTTATTTAAACATGTTATTTTTAAAAAATAAATTATAAGGTATCAAAAACTTCCAATGCTACTCTTTTTTTTTTCACAAAATAAAAATATATTAATAAACCAAAAATTACAGCATAGACTCAAACAGAACAGAAGAAAAGACCAAATAAGAGGAGAAATACAAGATAAACGCGAGCTCAGAAATCAGTCAAGGCTACCAGCGTCCAAGACATCCCGCACGGACCATCCAGTAGTTGTAGAAACTATCCCACCGGGCCTCTCGAAATACCACACCTACGGTTGCCACCAGCAAAAACGACCGGGACGCGAGCCCCGACCACATCATTGCCCATATCCTCAAGTAACATCCAAACGAACAGAAAAGCCAAACGTGAATCGAGGATAAACAGCGAGACAACCAACAAAACGTCACGCAAAATCACCTTTTACGTCTACCTCTCCCCCAAAATTTCCCTCGAGTAGCGACATTGGAAGAACGAACAAGGGAAAAATCAGAATCAGAATCATCAAATTCAGAATACGCTTCATTATCCGACGAATCAATCAACCAATTTTTATGGTTCCTAATCTCCATACCCGCAGGATTACCCACACAGGTAGTCATCTTTTGAGTATCAACCACATTAACAGGGACCTCAACTAGATTGTAATCGGTAGGAATACCTTCCTCTCTAGCCATATCCACAGCAACAGGCACAATAACATCATCTCCACCTTCCTCATTTTCTAAAACATGAACATCTCCATTGGAATTCACAATATCCAGTACAGGCGAACCTTCATTTATCTCAACAGAAACCGCCTCCGTCCCCAGAGTAATCGCCTGAGCATCTAAAAAAATATTCTTAAGAGAAGGAGCCTCATCCAAGACAGAATCCACAACACCAGTTACAGTCATGACATCATATCCTACAGAATTAATAAAATTTCCCGTAGAGACCGGAGCCAAAATAACATTGCTATCAGCATCAACAACTTGAGGAATAAAATGTCTAGCATTCGGCGATAAAGCAACCGAGCAAAGTTCAGACGGAATAACGCCATCACCTAAGTTTACCATAGAAGGAAAAGTCTCATTTAGAACTACCTGCACTACAGGGGCCGAGACAACATCTAAAATAGTAATAGAATTTTCGACATTTCTTTGATGAGGAGAAGGATCCCTTCCATCGTTAACCGAAACAACTTCACCAATTACTTCTTTCAGCAAAACATTACTCCCCTCAATAACCGTAGTTTGAATATCATTGCAATTAGCATGATTTAAGCCACTATTCATAATATCCCCCTCCCCGGATATTCCAGAAACATTAGGAGGAGGGATAGAGATCTGAGAAATAGGAGCAGAAGGACGACAATTTCCAATCGAGTGACCTATAGATTTACACCCGGCACAAAAGTTGGGGAATTCTTCAAAAACAACTTCCTGCGTATAACCCTGTTTTTCCGACCCTAACCAAACTTGCTTAGGGTATGATTTCGTAATATCTAACTCAACAAGCACACGAGCGATCGACAGACGGGAACCTATAGTCGTAGCTTCATCAATTTTTAGAGGTTTCCCAAATAAACCGCCAAGGCCAGATAGAATCCGAGGCGAAAAAAATGGGGACGAAGACGAGGAAAGGAGATCCATATATGAATCACCGGTGATTCAACACCAATGTCCAAAGTCGGCGACCATTTCGTCAATTTCATAAAACAGTTAAAGACAACGTAAGAACGGTGATAGAAAACTCTACAGTAATCAAGGTCATCAGCTAACTTGATCAAAATATGCGAATGATCTAAAATCGTGATAGAAACATCATTCTTTAACTTCAAATTAAAGAAAAACTTACGAATGGCTTCCAACGACGGCCTTTTTGCAGGAAAGAAACCAACAAGGGAGAATTGAAAAGGAGCTGCAAGATCATTGATTTCCAAATCAGAAACCCAAATAAACGGGATTCCACGGAAAGTGGAGACATGCAAATCCGGAAAAGAAGACTTCGGACCAGCCAACGCTTGAAGAAAAGACCGAGAATGAGAAAAGCCCCCTAAAAAAACCGGGATCTTTAAGCTTAGAAGAAACCATGCCGGAACCACCGGCGGGAACAGCAAAAACACCACCGAAAAAAACCCCTACAACCAAAAAAATAACAGCAGGGAACAAAATACTTCCCTGAAACCAAATGATCTCCGGCGAGAGAAGCCCCCTGAGGGGCGGGGAGACCCCGCAGCCAGAAAACCCACACGAACCCTAGGAGAACACCGCGAGGCAAACCCTAGAAAGCATGATGAAATTTAATTAACTTCCAATGCTACTCTTAATAAGTTGAATGATTATTTTATCATCAATACAATTAAATATATTTTTTTTCTCAATGTAAGTGATTAAAGTATCACTAGTTCATTAATCTCTTATTCTATTTTATGGTCGATTTTTTATAACAGTCATATTAGAAAAAAAAAAAAAACTCTTTTAACCTATCTTGCATGAATTAATCTAAAAATAATTTTCATGATAAAATTTTGATTATATTATTCAAATAAAATTTATTTCCATAAAAAGTAGAGCTATAATTAGGAGATGATTAAAAGAATGAAGGTGATTAATTACAATTCTATTTTAATAAAGAATTAATAAGAAAAACATAAAATTAAAAAATATTATTTATTTATATATTTCCATATAAAAAGGCTATCAACGATGAAAATTGCATGCTTATTTCTTCAGCTAACAGTAACAGTTTCCAGCTGACTATACAACCAACATTTTTTTAAAACGGAAGATGCATGTATTAATCTTTGCAAGGGTATGAAAGAAATAAAAAAGATGCTTTAACAAATTAATTATGAAGTTAAAAAGAAACCCCTTGATAAGGCTAGCAAACTATGCTTAGTTTGGGATAGTTTTTTGTCATTATTTTTTTGCTGCTTTTCAAAAAGTTGTTCTAAAAACTCTTGCACAAAATAGTAAAAAATTGTTCTAAACAAAATAGTAAGGCTTCGTTTTGGAATGACTTTTTCACTGCTTCTTAAAATAACTTTTTAGTACAAAAATTTTTATATAAAAATCTATTATAGAAAATAATAAGAAAATTGTCGCTATCAAACCATGTAGTGGAGTGGAGTTGATGTATTTTGATCATATGCATCAAAACTATGACAAAGATAGAAACATTCAGATTATGCATTATCAATTTAAGACAAATTTACACATACATCGCATAAACAAAGACTCGAACTCAAAATCTCTTAATTAGTGGTCTAAACCCTCTATCAATAAATCAAAATGAGTTGTGTTAATTAAGAGATCTTAAATTTAAATCTTATATCATGCGTGAGTTTATACCGAAATGTCAAAAAAAAAAAAAAAAACTGTTTTCAAAGGATATATCATATATGCGCGACGAAAGCGACCGCGATCGGTTTGTACCTACCTGATATTGAACGGGATTGAACGGTTGATATGCCTTCCTTTCTAAAATACGCACGAACTGATCGTTGTCACCGTCACATAACGACGGAAGATGTATTCAACTTGTGTGGGTTGCTTCTACGGAACTGTATATTATGCCAAGCCACGTTACCGTTACTTCTCCTCATGGTCTCGGAACTCCGACTGCTCTCTTCTATCTTTGTCCGGCGTCAGCAATGGCGGAGCTAAACTCCGCAGATGATTCGACGAGCTCTACCATCCAGAGCTTCAAGACGAAGAGGTAATCAGCTTTCAACAGTTTCGGCTAGGGTTAGGATTTCTTGTTTGCCACTTTGGCGGGTTATTTAGGGTTTAGATTGGGAGACGGTTGGCGGGAAGTCATTAGTTCGTTGATCTTTCTTTTTCGTACCTTTCCTATCCTCATTTTATACCATCGTGTTTGATAGTTTCCAAAAAGAAGGCTTTTGTATTGTTGTTTGTTTTGTCGTACTATTTTGAAAATTCGATGGGCTTTGGGTTGAAATTTTCTTGTTTGTTGAATTATTTTATGCTGGTATTTATGGAATGGCCTTGTGAGGGGTTTTCTTGGGTTGATCATCATGCCTGGTGTGGTGGAAATCTGAATCCACCAGACAGATAAATAGTTCGTGGAGCATTGGGGAGGTCGGAATAAAAAAGAAGACAGAATGAGGGAGGGAGAGAGAGAGCCATGATTAATGAATCCCTTCTGACCTCGCTTACCATGAACAACCACCATCCTTATACTCTTCTCTCAATTCAGCCCAGCACTGCTGATTCCACCACCATGGATGCATCCATGAATGAATCCCTTCTGACCTCGCTTACCATGAACGGCCGCCATTGCCGACTTGGCGATCCTAAGTTCCCTTACAGCGTTGAGAAGGGATTTGTTCAGTCTCATCGGATGCAGCGCAAGCAGTATCGTGGGATCTCGAATCCGCAATGTATTCGTGGGATTGCGCTCGTGAGGCTTCCGAATTTGTCTTTAGTTACATAGGTCAATCTTAAGAAGTGGATGGTGCTTACAGGAAGGGGCCTTAATTTTTCAATACCTGTTGATGCTAGTGATTTTGGATCTTGGAGGAATCATCAACCGAACACTGATTTTGAGCTTGTGGGATCTCTTCCTCTATTAAAGCACAATGTCCATCCTCATCCAAAGACAGTGATGAATGGATCAGGGCTGAACTTATCAACACTGCCATTAAATCAAGATGTTGTGAACTTTTCTTCTCAGTTCAACAAGCGTAGGAAGGATTTATTCAACCAGTCTATAGATGAGGATTGCTGCTTGGTTGCAAATTGTCCGACTACCAAAAAATAAGGCTTTCCCAACACAAATTTCAACATTTCCCGGCAGTTTTACCCGCCACAAATTATTTTGCAGCGGTTGTTTGACCGCTGGATGTCCGCCGTGATTACAATACGCTGCAAAGACATTTCGCAGCGGTTTCAAGACCGGCGGGGTAGTGTTGTGGAATGATGAATATCGCAGCGGGAGAAAACAACTTGATATTCAGTAAATCCAAACAACTTGGAATATCACTTAGATGGGAGAAAACACAGAAACTTTATACTCCATTTACAGAGATAATCCAAATAGATTATTTAGCTTTGCAAATGGAGAAAATCCAAACAGATAAACAATTTTGAAGATTTGAAGAGTAGGAAGTGAGGAGAAAATTTTCAAAATTTAAAAACATGATTTGAACTCAAATTTAAGATAAAACAAAGATATTTTACCAAACCACTTGAAATAGCGAATAGATGGCGAACATGCATGCGAAATTTAGGGCATCACCAGAAAATTTAAAATGCATCACAAGAATCATTTAAGAATTTAGTAAATTTAAGAATAGATACAAAATAGCGATCGGACTACCAAAATTAGGGCAAATGAGAGGAGTTTGAAATTACCTAAGACCGATCAACCAAATGGCGACCCGGAATTTGTCGGTGATGATTGATTCAACAATGAGAATGGGTTCGACGTCAACGCCGGTGGATTCGGTCGTGGATGGCGATTCGGAGGCGATGGAGATTCGGAGGCGACGATGAAGGGTTTCAGCGAGCGAGCAAACGAGCAGAAAAATCAGTCGAATGACTATGTTAGGGCAAATGGGGGAGGATATATGACGGTTACAGCGGCGGTTAAAACCGCAGTTATATTACTTAAATCGCATCGGTTAAAACCGTTGCAAATAGCCTTCTATAGCACCGGTTTTGTGACCGCTGCTAGTAAGGGCTGCGAAATCTACAGTATTTTGGTAGTGTCCTCCGGATATGGGCATCAATCCTTTTGAACCCTCATGGATGAATGAGTTTACTGGTTTGATGAGACATGTATATGGTCCTGTGAGGATGGCGAAAGTTGTCTTATAATGGTGAGCTTGTCCTTGTCTGATCAGCAGAGAGAGAAGGTGTACTGGAGGAACAATAACCTTACTCATGGAATTGTGAAGATATCCTGCATGAGCACCGGACGAATACCTTTCTTAAAGAGACTTGATAGAACTTTCAAGCTATCTGATCCTTCTCCTGAGCGTTGTCCTCCTTGTGAATTTGTTAGAGAAATACAACTTGCAACTAGTTTTCCAGAGAAAGCTAATCTAGAAGCTTATTATGATGAGACTGGCACTGTGCTTGAGATCATTGTTCCCAAACATGGTATTGGGCCAGAAGAACATGAAGTTCATGTGTCAATGCGACCTCCCCATCTGGTAACCACTGAACATGAGCTTATTTCAACTTGAGAAAGTGCATATTACATTCCTGTTATACTGACTGTTGTGTCAAGTTTTTATTCTATAAAATATGTTATTATCAATAGAAGTTCATGAGCTTAAACGGTATTTCTCATCTCTACCTCGCACTTGAGTTGGTTACTCTTTTTCCTGAATATCTGATCAACGGTATTTTGGGTTCTCATGTTCTCTAAAGATGAATGTATTTTTTTATTTTTCAATTTTAATTAATTACACGAGTGTATATGCATAATGAGTTGATGTGATTTTCTCCCTTTTTTAGAATTTGATTACTGGACAATTTGTTATGGATTCAAAGTTGCTAGTGGAAATATATCAAAATCATATTAAAGATATAGATTAACCTTAATGGACAAAAGGAAAGAGAAAGCAAGATTATATTTTAAAGATTCTCTCAAGTGAATCATTCCACAAAGGATCCAATTGAACCCCTTAGATAAATAGGGCAAGTCCAAATAAGTTATAGAGATGATTCAAAAAGAGAGAAGAAAATTTTGAAGAGAATATCATAGAGATTTTGATAGATTTCAATGTGATAGAGTGATACGTCTTGGAAGTAAAAATAGCGAAGAAAACAAGTAGAAACTACATGAATATAAAGATAAGGGCTGATTTTTTATTCTCTTAAAAAAAAAAATAAAGATTAAAGTGATCAACTATTTGAGAGATAGATCAGCTCTCCCAAAAATTCTAGACATCGTTAGAAACAACTTCTAAGAAAACTACAACAAACATAAATCACATAATAAAAATAAAACAATCTAATTACCCTTAAATAAACCATCATATTTTTCTTCTAAATTTGAATTCAAATTAGTCATTTTTCCCTTAATAAAGCCTTTCTAATTTTGTCCCAAATCTGAATTCAAATCTGTCCTTTTTCCCTAAATAAAACCTTCCTAATTTTCTTCCAAGTATGAATTTAAATCTGCAATCTTTCCTTAAATAAATCTTTCTTAAATTCCTCTCCACTTTTAACTTCAAATCGACCATCTTTCTCTAAATAAACTTTCCTAATTATTTCTTCCTTGATTTCTCCTTCTTACATAGTGAATATTAACTCCCCTAGGCCCCTAGTGTATCATAGAGTTTCAGTATGAAGTATATGACCCCGTGATGCTTGCGCTTGACTAATTACTTCTATTTATAAGTGAGGATCAATGTTTGTATTGCAAAATTGTCTACAATGCATTAACAAAGTATACAATTTGGACTGGGTGTAGTCATTTATTTAGCTAGAAAGACTTTCTTGTAGTCGATTGCTTGTTGATAATCGGGTGAGTTTTAAATTCAATGTGAGTACATTTGATGAGTTCTTCTAGCAAGAAGCCCAATTAATTTTGCTAGTATTTTGGGCGAGTAATCGATTTCCTTCAGTGAATAGTTGATTTTGTGATCCCCTCACATAAGTTCAATAACTTGGTACTAAGGGTCAAGTTTTGGTTTATTATAGGATGAGTTGATGAGGTTTGATTATGGGCAAATTAAAATTTGGTGAGATTAGAATTATAGGTGTTTTAAGCATGTTCATAATTAAAGACTAAGGCTTCGTTTGGGACGGCTTTTTTATTGCTTTCTAAAACGGAGTTTTAGTACAAATTTTTTTATTAAAACTCTGTTTTAGAAAGCAGTAAAAAAGTTGTCCCAAACGAAGCCTAAGTTTAATTTAAGTTGTTGTAGTTGATGGAGACAGAAATTTAAACAACCACTTCAAGCATGTTCAACATGCTTAAATTAAGAGATGTTCAACAATAGAGATGTTCAACATGCTTAAATTCTAAGGCTTGTTCTATGATGCTTTAAGCCTCGAAGCTCTTTTGAGTCTCTAGCCTAAATTCTAAGTCTCCAAAAGTCCAAGCTTCAAAGGTCTCCTTCATGTAAAGAGTGAAGATTTATTTATAATTCAGGATAATTTTGAAGTGCTCCATCAAACGGCTCATATTAATTCTCTTTATCATAGAGCATTAATTCAACATTCAATTCCCTTGATGATGTCGAAATTAAGTAATCTTAGGCTTGTTGGATTCATCTCGTCGAGTTGCTTGATTTTTTGATATCATTTGGTCATCCAATAAATGCACTAAAGCATCCAAATATATTTTGGCCCTTTAATTTGGGCTCATTTGGATTCAGATTGGACTAATTTTGATATCGTTGAGTTATTCTCTTTGAGACATTCAATTTGACTATAAGTTTGCTGAAATTGGAGTTCGGATAGTCCCGAATTTATAGTTGAAAGTTTTCAATTCATATATGCATCAAGATTTGTGTCTGATCAAAATGATTTTTTGGGATGTATCAAATATAATTACCAAATTTTAAATAAAATGAATCTCATTGCTATAAGTATTACGCAGAAATAATTAATTAATTTTTAAATTCATTTAAAAATAAATTTAATAATTCTGAAATTCCCTTTAATATATATATATGTCTTCATGGCGCTAAATCTACAGCAAAAGCAAACGAGTATGTCTTCTTTTACATTCTCGTCTCATGGATGTTTCTTCTATCGGCACTCCAATTTTATTTGTTTTGTTCTGCATATTGTATCATTTGAATGTTGAATTTGAACAATCAATCGAATCCCGATTGCGTCACAGGTAGGTACATTCGATAAATGGTTGATAATTTGATGCAGGATGAGAATGATGTCAGAATGTCAGCTAATAGGTGTGAAAATTTCTTGGATTCAGCCATACATGATTATTAAGAAGCAGCTCAATGCACCAAAGTGTTTCTGCAAATGCCTCCTTAATTTTTCTCAAAATTGTTTAGCTAAATTGTCATATTATTATGAGTAGGGGTGTCAATATTTGACACGACCCGAAAATTCGACTCGAACCCGACCCAAAAATTTCGGGTTCAACATTTCGATCTGTTTCAAAAATTGGGTCGGGTTCGGGTTAACCCTTTGACCCGAAATTGACCCTATTTTGACCCGGCAACCCGAGATTGACTCGATTTTGACCCATTTTTTACCCGAAAAAAAAAAAAAGAGAGAGAGACCCATTTTTTACCGAAAAAGAGGAGATAGATCCGTTTTTTACCCGAAAACTAGAATTTTTTTTGTTGGAAACGGGTCATTCGGGTCATGTCGAGTTGACCCGGACCCGAAACTGGTCGGGTTCGGGTCAGGAAAATTGACCCATTTTCAAAAATGGGTTGGTTCGAGTTGACCTGAATAGTGCCGGGTCAGTTTCGTGTTCGACCTGAACCCGACCCGTGGCCCGAAATTGACACCCCTAATTTTATTCATAGTGAAAATAAGAAAAAAATGGTCAAAATTTTATTAATTTTTAATAATATTTTTAGTTATTTAATCGTGAGCCTCTCCTTTCGGTTTAATGTTCGATTTGAATTTCACAATCTTAATTATGACCTTAAAAAATAAAATCTACCAATTATTTAGTGTTAAATGCATATGTTATTGATAAATTTTAAAAATATTAATTTTAATTTGAAAAAAAAAAACAAATTTAGTTTATCTTTTAGGACTTCTTTTATATCCCATTGCATTATTCATATGTCTCATATATCTAATGAAATAAAAATATGTTTGGCATTCTCATATGTTTATTATTTTTAAAAAATGAAACAAAAAATGATGATTGACCGTTAGTGTTTTCTCCACACGGCTCAGGGCTGCTTCATCCTGCGTTGCTGAACGCTAGAAGCTTGTCCCTCATTGGGGGGGGGGGGGGGGGGGGGGTGGCGAAATTATTACGTCCGCTGTCCGGATTTATCCGGACTCTAATTCAGATGCGCCACGTCACTCAAATACACCCAGAGCCCAGTGTATCCAGGTGATGTGGCGCATCTGAATAGATGTCCGGACGATCCGGTTACCGGACGTAATAATTCGCCCACAGAGGACTATAGTTCTTAGCTGTGTTACGAAGAGCTATATTTCTTACTCGGCCATTGCTTGTATGTATGTTTATATATATATATATATATATATATATATATATATATATATATATATATATATATATATATATATATATATATATATATATATATATATATATATATATATATATATATATATATATATATATATATATATATATATAAGTAATAAAAATTAAGGAAGCAAATAAAATTTTAGCTAATTTTTAGAAAAAAGAATAAAAAATAAAAACAAGTTGTGACTTCAAACCATTATAAATATTAATAAAGCTCGTTATCTATTGATTGATATATTTGGGACTACTATCATTATTATACTTTTTTTTTAGAGTAAGTATAATTTCATTAATCTATTATTTTTATTGATTTTTTTTCTTTTTTAATAATTTTTCATAAAATTTTTTTATGAAAATTTATTTTTTATAATCATAATAGTTAAATTATTTTTTTTACAACAACTTTACAATTAACTTTATAAAAGGTTAAATATGTCTCGAATTGATCCTTAAACTCAGTGATATTCGTATATGACAAATTCAAAATTTCAAATTTATCATAAAATATATCTGAGCTTGATCGGTTGGTTCGGAGTTTTGGCTATTAATCAATAAGTCTTAAGTCTATAGCTTGAATATGTATTGTGTGTATGAGTAGCTAGGGCTACAAGCGAACCAAATGTTCGACGAGCTACTTGTTGTTCGGTTCGATTAAAGCTCGTTTGTGATCATTTAATTAACTAAACAAACAAACTTATTTTAAATACTCGATTCTTAAATAAACAAACTTGAACACTAATGCGTTTAGCTCATTTATGTTCGCGAACAACATCATTTGAAGTTTGTGAACAAGCTCGACATTAAACTCGATAAAAGCTCGATTCGTGTTCGATTTTGAACTCGTGAATAAGCTCGATAAAAATAATTAATATTTGACTATAAAATTAATAAATATAAATAATCATTGCCTTTGTTACATAGACAATTACTTTTATTATAAACATGTTTATTCATAGATATGTTCATGAACGTGTTTGTTTGATAGTTAAAAAAAAATTCATTAAATATGTTCGCGAACAAGCTTGATAAGCACTAAACAAACGAACATGAACTGAACATGAACCGATCATGAAAACTCATAAATTTAAATGAATCAAACATGAACACAAACAATAAAGCTTGAACAAATATGAACCAAACTTAAACAAGCTGATATTAAATGAACACAAACATGAACACTCACATACTCGGCTCGGCTCGGTTCGTTTGCAGCCCTATGAGTAGCTTTGTTAGTGCTTCTTAAAAGTAATTTTTTTAGTACAAAAATTTTATATTTTATTTTTTGACTAGTTCCTTAGGCGATAAAGAATTAAGCTTAGATGAGTTGATGAAAAAGTCTTTTTTGAAGTAATGGTATTGAAAAGGAGCTAAGACACCGTGTAAAAAGAGATTATTATGTGCGGTCATCGGACCATCCGGAGGTCAATTAGGACGCCCTACGTCACCCGATACTCAATAATGATACACAGCATATTTGTGATGTGGCGCATCTTGATTGGCCTCCAGATGGCAGACTGGTGACCACACATAATAATTTCGCCCGTGTAAAATGGAGTTGGCCAAACATATAATTTACTAATAGTACCTCACCCAAAACTATCTCTCTTTTTTTTTTTTTCTTAATTACGATCGGCTTAATCAAAACAATGCAAAGAACAAGAATTCCTGCCCAACCATCACTTACGACACAGTCAATGGAACCCACCACCAATCACTCCTGCACTAAACTAATCCACTTATTGACCAAACCTGGCCGGCACGCCTAATAAATCCCAAGTCCTGTAACTTCCAACCCCAACTACAGTCTACATGGCTTCTCCACCACCTCCGTCACCACCACCGCCTCCTTACCATAACAACAAATCCACCAAACTCGACTACTACTACTTCGTCGTCGGCCTCTCACTCGTCGCCATCGTACTCCTCGTCACCAATGCCATCGCCGTTGGCTGCTGCTCTTGGCTTCGCCAATTCATTGTTTCACGCGGCGCATTCAGCCGCGAATTCAATGAAGACGATTTGCGGCGATGGATGCCGACGTATAGTTATATGAAGAGAAAAGATGATGAGGAGGAGGGCGCACCGGAGGCGGAATGCCCAGTTTGTATTTCCGCATTTGAGGAGGGAGAGCAAGTGCGGCAGATGGCGCAGTGTGGGCATTCTTTTCACACAAGTTGTATTGACATGTGGCTTAATTCACATAATAGTTGTCCTGTTTGTCGTGAGAGTGTTCTCCCTACACCTTTGCAATCAATGGAGATGTCAGCCTCGTCATTTAACTCACAGGATTATCTTGTTTCTGTCTCGACGGTTAGTAGGGCGGCGATACCCATTGCTTTGGCTTGATATGTTTGATCCATTGGTGTTCTTCGTCATTATAATTTAGATCGAATTTTTTGATATGATGAATTTTTTTCTGAGAGAGTATGCTAAGTAGTGTAGATTGATGATGAATCATTTACTGTATTTTTCTCAAATAAATTCAAAAAAAAAAATTTTTGATGAAGATTTAGAAACCCAAAAACTTGTTTTCATGAAATGAAGAGAGCTTTTGAAGGAGGCATGGAATGATCAATTGAAACTAGTTGAAGTGCCTGTATCGAAGATGTTTTTTTTTTTTTTTTCGCTTGAATTCAACTGGGGAAAGAATATGAAATTTTGATGAAATTAAAGAATTATTAGGGGGTAACATAGTTAATTGTAATGTCAAATGTCATGTTAATAAAATAATATAATTTAATTTGGTTGTTTCCCCAACATCTTGAGAGAGCAGTTATATAGACGTGACTTTAGCATAGGCTGTGTGAAGCCAAATAAATATTTGTCAATTTCAACTGCTTTTAGGATTTATTTGGATTTTTTTTTTTTAATCATAGATTGTTGTTTTGCAACAATTTTTTATTATTTTTTAAAAACCATTATTATAAAAAATGTATAATTACAATAGATAAAAGAAAATTATTATCAGTAAATTTATTTCACTTAAATATTTTAATCACTAATATTGATGTTGAACGCTTACCGGATTAGAGAGCAAATGGTATTTAGTTAGAGATGCCCTTAGGGGGAGCAATTATTACATCCAGTATGGCGCCACGTCACTTAAAACTTGATATTTGACACTCGGCACTGCTGAGTATACGTTCAGGTGGTTCGGTTTATGACCAGATGTAATAATTAAGGGAGGTCAGCATCACATTTTTATTTGGCTGTATCTATTTTATTGTTTTTTGAAATTTCTTTTGATGGCAAAAAAATTACAATTAAATCCATTTAAATATAGAAGATGTAAGCATGAGATTTTATTCTTTAAGATGAGAAGATTTTATAAAACCATACTAACTTTGAAAAATCTTCTTCTTTAACGATAATTTTGTAACATCTTTTACAATTTACTGCACCAACTCGACTATTAGGTATTGTTTGGGACAATTTTCTTACTGTTTTTTAAAGCAGCTTTTTAATAAAAAATTAAAATTAAATTTTTGTACTAGAGAGTTGCTTTAAGAAGCAGTAAGAAAGCCCTCCCAAACAAAACATTAATCATGATATCATATTTGACCGCTAAAGCAAAAGGTCCAAAGTAAACATTTATCATTTGAATCTAAATCCCATTGATACAGAGAGAAGGCAAACACTGATGGCTTACTAAAAATTTAAGATCAAGCAACTTCTCCAACAGAATCTAGCGTTTGGTAACTTTCCAGATTCTTCACAAACAAAGCAATGATAAAAATAAGAAGAAAAAAAAAAATATCAAAGAAAGATCAATAGATTATCACAAGTACAATTTTCAACGGGAAGCTGAGACTCCGCTATGCTGTCTTTGCTTTAGAAAGAGCTTTCTTGCGCTGCCCGAGCATGTAAGTATACAAATGTGGGCTCCCTGCAAACAAATATGCCATCCATTGATTTTATTAAAGATGTTCAAAACGGAGTTGTATCTTTCATGGATTATGAAACAGGGGACTACCTGGAACATAAATACCAAGAACCAGAACAGCTCCATAGAAATAGTCAAAAGAAAAGTTCCACTTGTTGGGCATTCTCAAGCAATACTTTTCAGATGCCTGCCATGCCACCAAGAAAATTACATTATCTAAACCAATAAATTGAAATAAAAATAGATATGTTGTTATATTTGATGTAAATCAAATGCATTGAAATGCAGTGTGAGGCAGCAAATGATGGTTAATGATGGCAGTAGGGAGGTAGTTGGCCATTAAAAGAGAAGCATAATACTAAGTTAAGTGTTGCAGAGATGAGGATGCTTAGGTGGATGAGTGACTTTACTCTTAGACATAAAATACGAAATGAGCATATACGTGAAAAGGTTGAAGTAGCTCCAGTGGAAGATAAGATTAGAGAGAGTCATCTTAGATGGTTTGGTCATATTAAACAGAGGCCTTCCGATGACCCGGTTAGGAAAATTTAGGTATTAGATTTGACTTATGTTAAGAAAGTTAGAGGTAGACCTAAAAAGACTTGGTTAGAAAATATTAGAAATGATCTTTCTTTATTAGATTTAAATGAGAATTTGACTTTTAATAGGATACAATGGCGAAAAAAGATTCAAGTAGCCGACCCCACCAGGGGCAAAACCCTCCTAGGGGGGGGGGGGGGGGGGGGGGGGGGAGGGGGATAGTTTTTTTAGGTATTTTAGTTTTATTATAAGAATTTTTAGGCAATTGCCCCCCGCCTAAAACTTTTAAAATACTATGATATTTAGGCAATTGCCCCAAACAAATAGTAAAAAGCATTCATTATTTTATTTTTAAATTTGAATTCCAAAAATATCCTTACAACGAACCCCGCCAGGGGGCGCGCCCCCTTGCACCTCCGATAGTTATTTATAGGTTTGCCCCGCCTGAAAAGTAAGGCTGGTTCCGCCCCTGGACCCCACGTAGTGGGACAAAGGCTTGATGTAGTTGTTGTTGTTTTTTTTTTTTTTTTTTTTTTTGGGGGGGGGGGGGGGGGGCAAAAATCTACACCGAGTAGCAATGAATGACGGGATAGAGGTCGGGCAATGGGCTAGACAAGAGATGGATGGTTGAAGGCAATAATCAGGAGAGACTGTGACGAGGGATTTGCAAATTGGCCTATTTAAGCAATCTACAAATGCATGTGGAGAACAAGTATTTTGTATTTCGTTTGATTTAAATCAAATTGCATAAAAGATGAAATGCAGAAAAAAATGAATATATTACACTCCTAATAAATCTGACTAAACAATCTCCAAGGCATTAGGAATATACCTTCATGTATGACAAGGCAATGTATATGAGGCCAACCTCACTTGTGATGCCTGTTGGATACAATACCAAAAAGGTGCTATACCTGCAGAAGTTAAATTCAAGATGAATGTTAGTGTACTGCTGGGAGTACAAATAAAGCAGAAAAATGAACCCTCACCTCAGCCATAAGAGCCAAGAAGGTGGAGCACCAAAAGTTTCCTTCAAGCCAAAGAACGAGTACCTAATTATCTAGCAAGAGAGGTGAATGAAGAAGCTCATTAGCTGATAATCTGATGTAAGCTTCAGAAAGCGCTGTGATGTAAAGTCAATGATACAATAAATTTAGAGATTAATTTCAGCTTGTAGTGAAATTCATTCGAACAAGGCATGTGACCTTTCAGTCAAAAAAGAGCTTATTGGTCCACTTTTATTCCTTTTGTTTGTACTTATTATATCAAATTTATGAGCTTCCTACCAACTGTTTTAGGGTGATCATTACCCCCATCTCATTATTGGCCATTAAGGGCCTGTTTGGTTGCAAGATGTAGCCAAACCGTTTTTTCAGTCATATAAATACTACTGACTTCGTAAATTCCTTCAATTCTGGAGGAAGTGAAATTTAAGAGATTTATACAACTACTCATCACTGTAAATCATCTTCTCCTTCGTTCAAACTCTAAATCTTAAAAAAAAATCTATCATACCAAACAGCCTTTAACTAAACATCTACCATGTCAAACAACTTTCAGGATTTAACGTATCCAGATTTTACTAAACCTAAATTCAAGATTATCTAAGGCTTTTTAGTAGCCAAACTGCCAAACCACCCCTAAAGCCATCCTCCAGATTACCTTACTGCAAGTCTGCAACCAATTTCTTCCATCGTACAAACCACCCTCATTGAATCTGTGTGTTTTTCACTATTCAATGAGTTAGTATTCATAGGTAATCATGAATTTGCCTGCTTGTCCATAAAAGCTTAATAACTTCAAATAATACACTGGCTTCGATTCTTCAAAGGTTCTTAAATTTATTGAGTGCAATAGTTGTTATTTCTTTATTTATTTCTAAGAGAATAGGGGGAATGGTAAAATAAGAACATTGAAAGTTCTATTGGTGTCATTAAGTCTAGACATTAGCCTTACTGTATTAAAAAAAAAGTCTAAATCCTGGTTTTGATTTCATAAGCGTCATTGAAAACATTTTAGCTGCTAAGTCAAATTAATCTCAAAATAGTGGAAGGTGATTCTATAGAAAATCACACAAATGAATTCAAACAGATCGCAAGTCAATGGAGTTTAGTTGATATCAACTCCTATGAAGGAGTTCATCTCATGAGCTTGTTGCATCACTTTCTTAAGAGCCAGAACATAATTGTGATGACAGTCAATAGTTCATGCGCATATACAAAGTTTAAGCTCAACAGCATCTGTGACTTAATCCTAATTGAGAACTTCGGGATATGAGAATCAGGTGAATGTCCTTCTTATTTTGTTTCAAATCTTGAAGGTGGAGGAATAACTAAAAAAAGGGTATAATCTAGGGAGATCCAAATTTCAAAGAAGACGTTGCCATAACAATGAAAGGATAAGTTAATCTAAGCTCTAAAGGTGGAAATAACACGTGCTAGCAATGTGAAACGAGAAAACATGTGAGAAGATGACGCCCATAGAAGAAAGGTGGACAAAATATGAACTAGAAAAAGAGTTTGTGAATGAATTAAAGGAAATTTATGATTCATTGATTTTTGATGTCAATAGTCCCACGTAATCTGGATCTTGCACTCAGCTGTGACGTTTCACTCTACTTCATATAAAAAGCACATGTTTAATTATTTTGCAAGTAATTATAATAAAGTGTATCTCATGGAAGATGAGCTCTTAAGAATTATACGCGTTGGCAATATTCAAATCAAAATTGTTAATGGGTTATGTGAATGACTGAATGTTTAATAAAGCGAGACATATTACAAGCTTGAAGAAGAATTAAATTTCCTATAGATTGTTTGATGAAGAAGGATATAACTAGATCTTCAGTACTAGCACTTTGAACGCAACCAGGTGTGTCATGATGATAGCACATGATAGAAAAAATGGCACGTTATATAGAACTTCAAATACCATAATAACAAGAGCAACAATAAACTTGATAATTGATTCATACACATGATATTGAAGGTTGGGACATATGAATGAAAAAAAAGATAAGGAATTTATATTCAAAAAGCTATTATCAAATTTAAAGTATTAGGATTCTGGTTTTGTGAAGACCGCAATAAAGAGAAAAATTAGTTTTTCAAAATTGAAGGGAGACTAAAACTCAAAATTTAAATCTTATAAACATCAATGCGTGAGGGCTATCCCTAGTGGCATCCATATGGCTCATTTATTACGTCAACTTCATCGACAACTACACAAAAAATGCATAAATTTATATTCTAAAATAAGTCTTAATGTGTTTACTTCTAAAAAGTGAAAAAGTCCAATAAAGATGAATTTTGTGTAAAAATAAAAAACTAAGATCACTTCAATGGAAAAGACAATATAGTGAGTTCATAAAATTGTGTGAATAGTAGATTCCATGTAGAGGTAAATTCCAATAATGTCACTACAAAATGGGAATATCTATCGTAGGGACATAACTTCTAATGAAGAGCTATACACATGAAGTAATACACTTTTTTGGGCTGATTCTATATGCAAATAACCCTCAATTCCATTGTCCTATAAACTGCCAAAAGAAATTTGGATTAATATAAAAGTTTTTAGTTCTATTTCTTATGTATATGGATTGTATTGGTAGATATACGCTAGACCCCAAATCTGTTAAAGATATCTCACTTGATACAAAAATAACGATTTGCCTAAAATTTTTATATTCTATTAGTTTGTGATGAACCCCACTATGCTATTTGTTATAGTTGATACCTCCCTATTTGCTAGCTGTTTTTAGTATTAGTGGTACTTTTACCCTTTTAACCCTTACTTAGGTTGGTTGCGTGCAAGAATGTTGCCATATAGATAGAGAAAATGTAAGAAGGAAGATAGTTATTTCACTAACATACAATTTCTACATAGTTGTTATTGTTTTATTGCCTGCTTGCTTATTCATCATCCTTGCAGGTCAAGCCCTACATCAGGTTTGGTATCAGAGCAAGGATGGCTGAGAGCAGTAGATTGGTTGCTCTTGGTGAAGATCTCAGCCTTGAAGCCCTATGGGCAGAACATACCAAGTTGGCGCGGCAAACGAAGGAATTGTCGAGGGACTTCCTGCATTTCTTTTCTGAAATGCACCAAGAACTGAGAATGATCAATGCTAACCTCGACAGACACTTGGGCACTCGAACACTATTACCTACGAACATACCCACGATCAAAAGAGGGCTATCGGTGGAATGAGAACATCAGCGAGATTCGCTGTTGATCGAGGCATCTGATTCGGAAGATAAGGTAGGCCGGTTATGGCCTCACAAAGTTTCAGATGCTGATGAGGATCCAGTTTATCAGCGAAGAAGGAGACTAGTTAAGAAAGATCAGTGCCACAGTGAGTTTCTGGTGAAACTTGACATTCCATTTTTTTATGGGAAACTGCACATTGAAGATTATTTGGATTGGGAAATATCTGTTAAGACTTTTTTTGAATATATGGAAATCAAGCTGGAGAAAGAGGTGAAATACATTGCTTGAAGGCTCAAAGGAGGATCCAGTGCTTGGTGCTTACAATTGCTTGTAGGCTCAAAGGAGGATCCAGTTTATCTTCGTGATCATTTTTTGCCAACAGATTATAAGCAGATGCTCTACTTGCAATATCAGCATTGTGTTCAAGGGTTTAAAACCGTGAACAAGTATACAGAATAATTTGATCACTTAAGTGCGAGAAACAATTTAAATGAATCTTCCAATCAGTTAGTAGCAAGATATATTGGTGGGCTACGAGAAGCAATTCAGGACAAACTTGAATTGAATGTTGTCTAGTCACTTTCGCAAGCAGTTAACTATGCACTCAAAGTTGAAATACAGCTAGCTTGACATTCACGCAGCAACCAGAGTAAACGAAGTCAAGACCACTCCAGAGAATTTAATAGATCATATGTTCCCATTGCATTCAATGCCTCAAAGGCTTTTGCCACTACACCTACACCTGCTGTGTCCAATAGTTTGGTTAACCGAATAGCAGATCCAAAGGGTAACCCAAAGCTGAAGGCACTGGTAAGGGAGAGTGCATATGTTAAGTCTTTAAACATCAAATGCTTCAGGTGTTTTCAACAGGGGCATAAATCCAATGAATGTCATCTAGACCTCAATTGCAGTTATTAGACGCAAAAGGTGAGGAAGAAGTGGATGCAACCGATCAGATTCAGAAACTAGTGGGAAAAGACATCGTAGGAGATGAAAGGGAACTACTTATTTGTGTTTTAGATAAATTATTGTTAGCACCTAGACAACAATCTAATTCACAAAGGAATGCTCTGTATAAAACCAAGTGCACCACAAGTGGGAATGTCTGTGATTTGTTTATTGATAGTGGGTGCACTGAGAATGTTGTATCTCGCTCAGTGGTGCAGGCATTGCAGTTGAAGACTAAAAAGAATCCAAATCCCTATAAGATAAGTTGGGTGAAGAAAGACATGGAGATTGTAGTAATGGACATGTGTAGAATTATGTTTTCGATTAGAAAGCATTATGTTAGTGAGGTATTGTGTGATGTTATCGAGGGCGTGTGCCACCTCATTATAAAAAGGTCATGACAGTTCAATGTTGGAGCTACATATGATTGCCGAGTAAATACATATTCCTTTGATTGGAAGGATCGAAAGTTGAGATTATTGCCCTGTGGTAGTCTAGATCAGGCCAGAGTTAAGGCAAAATCTGTTATGATCTCGGTAACGGGAGTTGCTATGTTAAACACCTAGCATGAGTCATCACAAATTTTGGCTTTACAAGTGAAGGATACCAATGCGTCTACAACTGTGGAGGCTATTCCCACTGAAGCTTCTTTGCTACTGTTGTAAGGGCCGGATAACTTACCCGCGAGTCTACCACCATTGAGATCAATTCAACATCAGATTGAGTTGACGTCAGGTGCATCCTTAGTCAGATATCTTGCGGGCCATGTTAACATAGCTTTTGTACCTTTATATTCTGTTAGTTTGGGTTGAACCCTACTATGCTATTGGTTATAGTTGATACCTCCCTATTTGCTATATGTTATTAGTACTAGTGATACTTTTACCCTTTTAACCCTTACCTAGGTTGTTGTGTGCAAGAATGCTACCATATAGATAGAGAAACTATAAGAAGGAAGATAGTTTTTTCACTAACATTCACAATTTCTACACAGTTGTTATTGTTTTATTGCCTACTTGCTTCTTCATCATCCTTGCAGGTCAAGCCCTACATCACTGTTGGTTTAGATGTGATGACTAGACCAAAAAAAAAAAACTCCTACATGTGGGCAATTCATGGTTTTGGGAACTCTGTTTATTATTAGCTTGTGAAATAGTTCGTTGTTAAGGAAATTAACCAGGTTTTAGAAATTAAAAAAAAGGGCGAGGAGAAGAGAAAAAAGAGAGGAAAAGAATGAGAAAAGAACATTAAGTACTCACTCGGCTCTCTCATTTCTTTCCTTAGTTAACCATTTTGAGAGCATCTTGGTGTTGTAGAAAAGCAAGTGCGGCAGCATCTGAGGAAAATTTTGTGGTGCAGAAAAATCTAGTGGTCTAAGCAGGTAATATTACTGAAGGTGCTCTAATATCTTCAGTCTCAAACCTCTTATTTTGCTTGTTTGATTTATTTTTTTAAATAAGAGTGAAATAATTTTTAACGGATGATTTTCTTTTCTTCCTCGCTTGTCCACTCTCTTTCCTACTTTTCCCAACATTCTTTCTCTTCAACAAACCCTCCCTCCTCTTTCTCGTTTTTCTCACTGCTCAAGGGCTACTGATTTTTTCACCGTTCAAGGATCATGAGCAGAGCCGTTTAAATTTTGGATTTTCATGATATAAAAACAGTCAAATTTTATCATTTATCTACGACAGGTAAACTACACGCTATAACTTCATCCATTACATCTGCATAGTGCTGCAGTATACCAAGTCTCTCATGATAAAATTATTATCCTGCTATCTATTTATCCAACTACTCTGAAATATTGTATGATTTCCTAAAATTTGATGTTTTCCAATCTAAAGATGAAGATTGGAATGAATGCTTCCCTATTTTATCCAGCAAATCCTTAAATTAAACAATAAAAGCCTCCCAAAACTACCAGTTATTTTACAAACAATAAGTATAAATACAATGTGCAGATAATAAAAACACAAATTTTATTCACAAGATGCGTAAGGTCAAACAGTACTGATTCATACCTCTGTTATTGACCAGCTAATAACCAACGAACTAACAAGAACATGCGACCTGGCCTGCAAGTAACACAGTAATTATCTAAAAAACTTCTTTTGTAGCATTTAAAAAAGGAACTACAAGTTCAGAGGACTAATCAATACCTCTGGAAAACTCCACAAGATGCCCCAAGTAACATACAACCTTGATGCAATCTGCGGTAAGGTGGCCGAAACCGGGGATCTCACCAGACCTTACCAATACACCGCGTCAAGTCAAAGCAAATAAACAAATTTAAGATTAAATTACAAAAAGAGTACGCCAATTTTTCATCCTCACCAACAAGGCTATGCAATATCTGGAAAAAAAAAAAAAGAGAGATTAAAAAATCAGAAAGTTTGCGAAGAAATAAAAATATGAATCTGAAGAGGGAGGTCTAGCGTACCTCTAAAATGGCGGCGGTCTGCGCGAGCTGAAGAGGCCGCTCGACCGCATCATACACCTGCTCGTGCCCGTATTCCTTGAGTGTCTTGATAGCTAGGTACAAAACCTGGAACCTGCGAGAAGAATGAAGCGGGTCGAAAGAGATCTAGGGTTCGGAAAGAAGAAAAGGGGAGACTACCATCCGTAAAAGACCGCCCAGTTATAGACTGAGAGGTACAGGCTGCGAATGCCGGAGAGAAAGCCCGCCATCGAAGCAATAAGAAGGCTGTGGAGTAGAGGCGGAGAAGACGCGAGGTCGTGATTTGCGAGTGCTTTGGTCAGTTTAAGTTTTATAAAGCGGCAGTTGCATTCGCCATGAGCGAAGAGGAGCATTAATGAGGACGCGGGGGCGGATGACCTACCATCAACCAAAGCTTTTAATTGCTCTGGTTTTTGGCGAGCAAAACCAACCTACCTCGCATGGTTTTTGTGTTAAAAAATTCATGGTTTAGATTTATACGAAAATTTTGTACATGCAAGCACCACCAAGTTCCGAGCAACAGGAAACATAAGATGTATGTTTTATATAAAAATTTCAACAAGACAAAAATAGTATGTGCTCATTTAGTTAAAATAATTTTATTAGTGTGAATTATATATTACAAATGATATACTTTCTAGTACTAGAAATACTATGAATATGATGTAACTGATAGAATTGTTCGGCAAAGGTCGGGGCGTTGGTAGTTGATATGTATCAAATGATGATTCGAGGAAAATGTAGAATATCTAAAGCTCTATTCTTGAGTCTTTAGAACAGGGAACGAGACAGAGATAATGAGGAAAACTTATTTGCTTATCTTGCTTTGTCCTGTACAGTTATAGGTATATATAGATACCGAGCTAATTGCTTAATACATGGAAGCTATACACATGGCAACATAGTATAATTACAGATAATTATTTATGCTTCACTAATATCCCCCCACAAACTGAGGGGTCTTGAAGAACCGTCAGTTTGAATCGAAGCTCGTGGAACCGAGGAGTGGAGAGAGATTTCGTTAGTATATCTGCAATTTGATCCTTGGTGCTAATAGGCAAGATACGAAGTGTTCCTTGCTGGATATGATCGCGGAGAAATCGATGATCAATTTCTATGTGTTTCGTTCTTGCGTGAAACACTGGGTTATTCGCCAATGCGATGGCTGATGTGTTATCACAGAAAATGTCTGTTGGAGAATCTTGCTGTATGCCAAAATCAGTAAGTATGCGACGAATCCATATCACGTCTGCCGCAAGTGCTGCCAACGAGCGGTATTCGGACTCCGTAGACGAGCGAGCAACTGTGGTTTGCTTCTTGACGGTCCAGGAAATTAGCGTATTGCCTAGATAGGAGCAGTAGCCAGACGTTGATTTTCTAGAGATCGGATCGCCTGCCCAATCTGCATCAGAATAGGCAGATAACCGCAAGTTAGATTTAATAATAGGAATCCCGTGATGTAGTGTACCTTGAATATAACGTAGCAGTCTTTTGAGAAGAAAAATGTGATTCGGTTGTGGTTGATGCATATATTGAGATAGAAAATTGACACTGAAAGAGATATCAGGTCTTGTTAGTGTCAAATATTGAAGAGAGCCAGTTATACGACGATACATTACCGGATCATCCAGCACTGGATCGGGAAGAAAAACCTGCGGAAGTTTGGTGCACGTGGGATTGGAGAGAGGTTTGCATGCTTCGAGCTTAGCCATTTGAAGTATGGATTGGGCATACAGTTTCTGGCCAAGAAAGTAGCTGTCCGGAGTCCTGGTAATAGAAATGCCGAGAAACGAACTTACTGGACCGAGAATTTTCATGCTGAACCGCTGTTGTAGCTGATCAATTGTTTTGGTGAGAGCAGTTTGGTCGTTCCCGGTTAGCAGAATATCGTCGACGTAGATAAGTAGAAATAGCTTGATATTACCTTTGGCTAGGATGAGTAGAGAGGGATCCGAGGAGCTGTGAGAAAAGCCGATAGACACAAGAAATGAGGTGAGAGTATTGTACCATTGGCGAGGGGCTTGCTTAAGCCCGTAGATGGCTTTGTGAAGCCGGCAAACGTGATCCGGATGAGTGGTATCTTCAAACCCATGTGGTTGCGACATGTACACAGTTTCGGAGAGCGCGCCATGAAGGAATGCATTCGCTACGTCTAGTTGTTGGACGGGCCAATCGTTATGCAATGCTATGGTTAGAAAGATTCGAATTGTGGGTAGTTTCGCCACCGGACTAAAAGTTTCGGTATAATCCATGACGTATTCCTGATGGTTCCCAAGAGCAACCAGTCGCGCTTTATGCTTTGCGATCGAGCCATCCGAATGTAATTTGAGGCGGTAAGTCCATTTGCAGCCAAGAACAGTGGAATTTGAAGGTGGGGATACAAGACTCCATGTGCCTTGAGTTTGTAGTGCGAAGAATTCATCCGCCATGGCGCGACGCCATTCAAGTGATTTGTTTGCTTCGGAGAATGTGGAGGGAGCAGTCGGAGCTGCTGTTGCACATGAAGAGTGAAATAAATTTAGTTTTTGTGTTTGTTTAAGGGAACCAGTTTTACCTCTAGTAACCATCGGATGAGAAGTAGGCGTAGGATTGCAGGCTAATGGTCTGGATGGTATTGCAACGTTGGATTGAGTAACCCCCACGGGTGCAGGTGAGGATGGCGGAATGATGATGCCAGTAGATGATTCGTCCCGATTATCACACTTGTCTGGGTTCCGGAGAGCTGAAATCGGAGTCAGGAAAAGAGGAGAGATCGAGTCCTTACATGATACCTGAGGAGGTGCAGGATGTGCAAACGGAAAAACCGATTCATCAAATGTAATGTGCCGAGAAAAGGAGATTTTGTTGGTATTCATACACAAACATTTGTAGCCCTTATAGACCTCCGAGTAGCCTAAGAAGACACACAGTTGGGCTTTCGGAAGAAGTTTGTGACGATAACGAGAGGGAGTTAAGGGAAAACACGCGCAGCCAAAAATTTTAAGCATTCTATAGTCAGGTTTAACCTTGTATAAAAGCTCATGAGGCGAAATATTGTTCGTGGTAATACTGGGCAATTTATTAATGAGATGAACCGCGGTTAACATAGCATCGGGCCAGTATTCTAGCGGCATGGAAGCTTTGTGGAGTAGCGTGCGAGCCATTTCGACGATGGTTCTGTGCTTACGTTCGGACACACCGTTTTGTTCAGGTGTGTATGGACATGAAATGCGATGCTTTATGCCGTTTGTACGAAGAAATTGAGTGAACTGAGAGTTAGTAAACTCACCACCTCCGTCTGACTGAAAAACTTTAATTTTAGAGGAGAAAGCATTTTCAACAAAAATTTTAAAATGAAGAAAAGCAGTGAAAACTTCAGATTTAGATCGTAGCGGGAAAAACCAAGTATAGCGAGAGAAATTATCGACAAAAACAACGTAGTACAAATAACCCGTGTGAGATGAAACTGGAGCTGGACCCCATACATCAGAGTGGATCATTGCCAAAGGAATATGTTCCCTGTTAGTAGATTGTTCAAAGGGAAGCTTATGTCCCTTGTTCATATTACAAGAATGACAAACAAATTTATGCTTATTAATGCGTAAATCAGGATTACTAGAAGCTATACAATCAATAGTATGTTTATTTGGATGACCGAGACGGTCATGCCATATGAGATCACTGTTCTTGATAGCAGGAAGAGCGCATAAAGAAGAGTCCGGTGCCGGTATGGAGATCGGATAAAGACCGTTCTTGCAAGGTCCTTTAAGCAAGATGCGATGAGTCGTCAAATCCTTCAAGACAAATCCGTTAGGATCAAAATTGATAGAGATGTTATTATCTCTTGTTAGCTTAGATATGGATAGCAAATTAAAATGTAAATCAGGTGTATGAAAAAGCTGAGAGAGAGATAGCGTACGAGATGGAGTCTGTAGTATCCCTTTTCCTGTATTTGCGATACTAACAGAGCTCCCGTCGCCGATAGTGATTCCATCGGTTCCGTGATATGAGTTTGAGACAGATAGATTCTCAAGAGATTTCGTCATGTGCGACGTTGCGCCGGAGTCGAGATACCATTCGCTGTGTGATGGATTTGCGTCGGCCACCAGAGCTTTTGGTGGTTGCTTCGGTTGAGTCGGTACATACTGGGCATTAAGCCGATGCCAGCAGTCGAATGCGGTATGTCCCCTTTTTAAGCATATCTGGCATACATTTGGAGGTTGTGAGGAAGTAGTTCTTGATCCAGAAATTCTGTTCTTGCCACGTCGTCCGCGGCCACTGAAGGAGTAGAGGGCGGTATCTTGCATTGCGGGTGGCGTGAATCGGGCAGCATCTGAAGCGATGTGAATCTCCTCACTAAGAAGCAGTGAGTACAGTTGATCCAACGTAAAAGATTGAGCCATTGTTCGAATAGTTGTTTTGAACGATTGATACGTCGGAGGGAGCCCGTTTAAGATATGATGGATGATATCTTCGGGATCAATTTTAGAACCGGCTGCAGCAATTTGATCAACTATATTTTTGATCTCGTGGAGATACTGTGTCATAGTAGAATTTTTGAGAGTGGTGTTGTAAAGTGCATTCTTGAGTTGAATGACTTTGGAGCGATTAGTAGCTTGAAATCGCGTTTGGAGAACGGTCCATATTTCAGACGTGGATTCAAGATCAAGAACGTATGGCAATATTGCGGCGGAGATGGTGGAACAGATCGCAGCCGCAAGGTTTTGGTCATTTAGACGCCATTGTAAGAAGAACGGATTGGGGGTGGAGTAGCCGTCTGAAGAAAGAAGAAACTTATCTGGCACGGGTGCGGATGGATCAAGAAATGAGTCAAAGTCGTTAGCTCGACAAATCTTGAGAATTTGTGATCGCCAAAGTGGATAGTTATCCGGAGATAACTGGTTTTGCACAATGTTCTTGAGGTTGGAGAGAATGAATTTAAGAGATGAAGAGAGAACCGGTGTTGTCGGGATAGAAGTGTCGTGAGATGCGGTGGTGGAAGACGCCATGATATCGCCTGGATCTTCAAACCGTATCTGATACCATGTAGAATATCTAAAGCTCTATTCTTGAGTCTTTAGAACAGGGAACGAGACAGAGATAATGAGGAAAACTTATTTGCTTATCTTGCTTTGTCCTGTACAGTTATAGGTATATATAGATACCGAGCTAATTGCTTAATACATGGAAGCTATACACATGGCAACATAGTATAATTACAGATAATTATTTATGCTTCACTAATAGAAAACATCAAAAGTCAAGTAGGGATGAGATGTAGACTTGGTCATTCTTCCGGTTGGATGGGAAATTAGAAAGAAGAACCATCATTCATTAATGGTTAAAGGTGTTTGCGGTAGTTGGTGTTGAACAATGATAAAGAGGGGAATATTAAAAATCAGGCAATGATGAGTGATTGTTTCATTCGTTCTCCAATAAGAGAGAAGACCATGTGATCAATATGATGAATATCATATATATGCTTATGGTTAAGGAACATAGATTATTGTTCATTGGCAATCAATGAATGATATTCATCGAAGAATTTCTAAATTTGTATGATAACGAGGGATTAGCTTGATAGTTCTCATAATAAAAGAGGAAAATTAAGTGGTGAAAAAAACTAGCATCAAAAGTAAATAAATGAGAATGATCAACACTAACTTAGCACATGGTATAGGATCCCTTGAATGAAAATGAATAGGTAAGATTTCGTTTGTTGTCCTTTTTTATTACATTTTCTTTTAGTTTAACCTAATGATGTTGTAGTTATAAATAATATGATATGATGATATGGCTTATAATCATAAATTTTTAGAGTAGGTAGTGTTATTTCATAAAGAATTAGAAAATAAGGAAGAATAACTATTAGGCCTTCCTATTTGATTATAGGAATTCTATATTAGAGGAATTGAGAGGATAAAATGATGATATTTTATTATCATAATTATCGTGTTCTAGAATATTCACGGCAATAGAGAGATAGAAAGTTTAGTGTCCTAACTTTATGTGAATATCCGACTCACACATATAAGAGAAAGGGGAGCAAGAGTCATAAAGTAAAATCAATATTTTTATGTAAAAAACTCTAAAAGGGGAAAAATCATGAGATCTGACCTAGTTAAAATGATTCAACTAGTGTTTATAGTTGATTACAAATGATGCCCTTCCTTGAGAGAAGACCTTGGCTCAATATAGAAATATACATCATATAGAGCACACTATATGGTGGGAGTAAGAAGAATCTAATGATATGAGAGTCATTCTTAAGAAAAGGTTGGCATATTCATTTGGTCAGTATGATCATATTCAAGCGAAGGAGGTCGAATGGGGTCGTAGTCGGTGGGTGATGGTGGTCGGATGGATTTTAGTCTGCTAGCAATAGTGGTCGGAGGTAGACTAGGTGATGGAGGTTCGATGGTGATGATCAGACGAACGTTCAGTAGCGGTGGCTGGGCAACGAGGGTTCACCAGCAGTGGTGTTGTGACAACTGTAGGTTTAGCATCTAGATTGACTTGTTCTAACCTGATTAAAAAAGTTGTAAGAAAAAGATTCGGAGATGAAGAAGAAGATGTTTATAGCCGTTTTGGGTCATTTTCAACTGTCTGTCTAGTTCAGAAAGTTGTCCGAATCGATGCAGATCACATTACACCTATCTCAATTTTTTTAAATATAAAGTTTTTAACTAATTTTCTGATCAAATTTCCATTTTCGTTAGTGAAAAATGCTGATAATTTATACTAATAAAACTTTCACCGAGTAACTTTGTATATGTTATAGATTATGGTTACGCACATTGGAAACATTTTCAAGAAATTTTACAATGATTGTTGAAATTTATGAGATTTTTATGGATTAGAAAATGATATAGACTCTGAAAAATATTATTGTAGTATGATAAAAATCTTAAAATATTATCTTACTCAATTCCTAATAATTTTGTTATTTTTTGAAAATGTGCATTTTTGTTTAGTGAGATTTTTTGTTGCCTATCATTATAGAAAGCTGCCTAAATCTTACAATTGTTAGAAATTCATTATGTGTTCCACGTGTCACTTCTGAGAAAATGAATATCCGATTATGAAAATAGGAGATTTACCAAAGAAATCAAGGTACGTCCGATTCTGAGCTGCAGGGAAGAACTATAAATAATTCTAGCCTATAATGTCAAAAAGCTAAGTAGTAAACAAATTTCTATGCTCAAGGCTTAGTGGAAGAACAAGGTTAAAAGAGAAGCTACTTAGAAAAAAGTCTAAGGTGCGATAATTGCATTCTGATTTGTTTTTGTGATCTGAGATATGATTTTTGAAATATCGAGGATGACATTTTCCTGAAGAGGGGAGAGTTGTGACACCTATAGGTTCATCATCTGGATTGATCTGTTCTAGCCTGATTGGAAAAAGTTGTAAGAAGAAGATTTGAAGAGGAAGAAGATGATTTTTTAGCTACTCGGGTCATTTTTTAGCCGTTAGAAAGTTGTCTAGATCGAGTAGGTCACATTACACCTATATCAATTTTCAAAACTACAAAGTTTTTTTTTTCTAATTTTTCAATCAAATTTATGTTTTCATTAGCGAAAAATATGGATAACTTTGTACTAGTAAAACTTTCATCGCATAACTGTTTTTAATTTATTGAGATTATAATTATGCACATTTTAAATATTTTCTAAAAAAATTTACAACCGTGGTTTTAAAATTTGTGGGGCTTTTATTGAACAGAAAATTATATAGTCTAAGAAAAATAGTGTTGTAGTACGATAAAAATCTTAAAATATTATTTTACACAATCTCTGATAATTTAGTTATTTTCTAAAAATATTTTTTTTGTCTAGTTGGATTTCTATTGCCTAATATTATAGAAAATTGTACAATTTTGATAAATGCTCAATTAATTACTCTTTTACTGCTGTAATGTGATGATATATGTGCATATGTGATTAAATATTTATTGGGAGCATTAAGAAGTCAGAATCCTCTAAGATTTTGTTTGTGTTAGGGAACAACCGGGAGCTATAAGGGCTAAAATCCTTTTAGATTATATCTGAGACATGGATATGTGATATGTTCTGGTGCTATAAATATAAAAGGGAGTTATAAGGGGTCAGAATACTTTGACATTTTATCTGGATTTAAGAAAGGTGATATGGAGTACTCTATGATATGCATTGCAATTTATTTATCTAATAAATATTGTTATTTAAATAATTGGATAATTATTATGCTCTTATTACATTTTAGTATAATAATTTATCAGACTACTTTTAATTATGTTTAAATATTAAATAAAATATTTAATAAAATAATTTAAAATTTTAGATCAAATTGTATGCCTTATTGAGTTGTTGTAACTCAATATTGTTTGCTTATGCTTTACAGGATTTAGGAAAGGGAAGGAGATTGTCGATTAATAGTTCAGGATTAGATATGAACTTATAGGTATTTCTCTATTTTGATTTTTGTACAGTCATGACTAATATATTATTCAGTTCAGTAGATTCTACATGTAGTCACATATTGTAGTGTATATATATTTTGATGAAATGAAAAAAAACCCGATGGATGAATTTATTTTTAGTATTTAGATACTTTAGTTTTTATAATCTGTAATTTATTTCAAATTAATATTGACAAAAAATAGGTATTTCTCTATTTTGATTTTTGTACAGTCATGACTAATATATTATTCAGTTCAGCAGATTCTACATGTAGTCACGTATTGTAGTGTATATATATTTTGATGAAATGAAAAAAAACCTGATGGATGAATTTATTTTCAGTATTTAGATACTTTAGTATTTTATAATATGTAATTTATTTCAAATTAATATTGACAAAAAAATCTATTTTTTTTTAAAACTAGCTATTGGGATATGACTGTCACAGCTCAATACAATAGGACCTATCCTAGTCGGTTTGGGTTGTGATAGGTGTCGGGTGAAGCTCCGAGATTATTCAAGCCTTATAGCTCTCTTAAACTTTAGCCTAAGGTCAAAGCTTTCAAAGGTCCAAGCCCCCATTTCATGTAAGAATATGAGGTATATTATAAATTTTGATTGTGATATGATCCGTAAATATGAAGAAGTTCTGAGGCAAATTTCATAGTGTTTCATCGGTTGACTCATACTGATTTCCTCGATCATTTATCAAATATTTAAGCAACTTAATGATATTAGAATGAAGAAATATTAGGCTTGTTGGATTTGTCTCATCGAGCCGCTCAGTTTGACTATAAGCATGTCATATTTGGATATCATTTGATTTTTCGATTAATACTTTGGAGCTTCTAAATATGCTATAATCCCTTGATTGGAGTTCATTTGGGCTAGGATTAGATCAATTTTGATATCGTTAGGTTTTGTTTTGCCCAAACATTCAATTTTAAAAGTCTTCAATTAAGATATGCCTTGCCATTCATGCTAGATTAAGGCGACTTTTGATGACATACTAATAATAAACAAAATTTCAGGTTGGATGATAGAATGCATAACTTGAATGATGCATTTACTTCTCTTGATATTAGTGAATGATGTTTCATTAAATCAGTAAATTAAAAAATATATACTTCTGAAAATTTAAGTAAATTAAAATTAATTCAATTATACTTAATGGATAAAGTTTTCGTACAATATTTAAATTTATCTATTTATAAATCCAGCATTCTCATATTTTAATTAAAAAATTATTATTTGAGATTAAAATTTAAATAAAAAACGCAATTTTTTCTTTGTAGGAATCCCAACTATTTGATGCTTAATTTTTTTTTTTTACAAATAAATAAAATCAAGATAAAAAAGGTCACAGTGATTTCGATTTTTAAGCTCACCACCGGCGAGTTTGTTGGCGTTGTCATGTCGGGAACTTAGCCCTATTCGCCGGAAAGATTTCAAATTCCTGAGCTGATGAGGAAGTCCCATCGCCCCGTCACTGGCAACGATCTCCTTCACCGGAACAAAGTCCTAGCTCTTCTCCTCGGTCTTCCTATCCTCGCATTTTTCCTACTTCTACCAACCCTTCGTCGCGGCCGTACTTCCTCTAACAGCTCTTCTGGTACCCTCCCTTTTTCCGCCGATCGTCGGCCTCCCAAGCTCGCATACTTGATCTCTGCCACCTGTGGCGAGGGGCGTCGTGTCAAACGGCTTCTTAAATCGGTATACCACCCGTGGAACTATTACCTTCTGCACGTAGACCTTGCCGCATCGCCCGAGGAGCGGCAGGATCTGAAGGAGTACGTCAGATCTGAGCCGGTATTTGTTAAGTTCGGTAATGTGCAGGTGGTGGAGAACGCTGAAGTGGTAAGGTTCAAAGGGCCGACGATGATGTCCTCCACGCTTCACGCTGCGGCCATTTTGTTGAGAGAGGCTCAAGATTGGAGCTGGTTTATAAACCTTGATGCAGCTGATTATCCTCTCATATCCCAGGATGGTATGCTTCCGCTTCTGTGTTATGGAATTATAAAAAATGGTACTTGGATTTTTTTTTTCTTCCTCTTTTGGAAGCAATGAGGGCTTAGCCCGATTCCATTAAGTAAATAAGGATAGAATGAAATCATTGTTGTGGGCCTTGTGGAGGATAACATTGCTGTTTCTTGATTCCTAGCAACATGGAACTGGATTGAAATTTGAACGAAATTCAAAAGCTGTTTCCTTAAGTTGGAAATGAGCAGCATTTGACTATCTTTGGAGACTCCTTTAAGTACTGATCTTTATCTTGCTTTCACTACCTTTGGGAATCCACACTTTTTGTTGTGTCCTGCAAACTGACTTTACATGAGAGCTCTTTCCACCAGTGGGGCTTACTTGTCATTTATTTTCTTCATTACAACCTTTATTTGTCTGCTTGTTCAATCTAAGTAAAATATAGTTCTCTGAATTGTCAAAGCATGTTTCTTATTTTTAGTATCTTTTGCTGCTGAGATTCCTCAATTTTTGGGGCTGCTTGGCTACAAATAGGCTTTTGTAAATCCTGTAACTCCAAATTTAGTAAAGCTTGATAGGATTAAAACATGGAAAATGTCTGTCATGAAAACTATTGAATTTTGTTAAATCGTAATAAGTTATTTGGCTTTTTGTTTATGGATTTAAGATTTACGAGGGCAGTGATCCTTACAATTCATTAACTTCTGTGAATTGTGGGATTTAACAAATTCAGTATTTAATTTAACAGATTTGAAATGTGATTTATGAAAATGATAGAATGTAAACTCAACACACTTTTATTTGGTAGGATTTAAGTTTAAATCTTGCTTAAATCCTCTAAATAAGATACCAAACGGCCCCTGCAACTTATCATGTGCACCATTAGCCTATAGCTCATGCAACCATGTTCGTCGCATCAAAATCATGCTGGAAGATCTTAACAAAATAAAATAAAATATGCAAATAATCACTCCCTTTCAACCTTACAACTTACAAGACACAACAACACTTTCAACTTGTAAAAAAAATCAATACAACTTACAACTTGTAATAAAAAACTGGACATAACACAACTTACGACTAATCAATGTTTTGAGAAGAAAGATACATGTGGAATGAGAATCGTGGATAGAAGAATAGATAGAATCCGAGATGAAATATAAGAAGGAAGGTAAAAGAGAATTTCTCGCAAGATATGACAAACCCGCATGTTTCACATTCCAAATATTCATCGCATATTACTCTCTCACAAAGGAAATTAGCCACTATTTACAGGAGAAAGAAGGGAAAAGGACATTTATTATCCCACATAAATGTGCCGCCAAAACAGATTCTAAAACCCATCCAAATCAGCCTATACACGGAGAAGTCAGAGTAAACAACACATGGATCAGTAAGGGGAAGAAACCGAGCAATCAACAACGGGAAACCAAGAAAACAACTGGAAAACTGTGCATCCAACAGTAGGGAAACCAAGAAAACAGCTGGGAAATCGAGCACCCACCATGGGAAGTCCAAACAACAGCAGGGGAAATGAGCGAACAGTAGAGAAACTGAGTAGACGACAGAGAAACTGAGCGGGCAGCAGGAAAACAGTGAAAAAGCAGGGAAAACCGAATGGCCAACAGGAAACTCAGGGGCTAACAGCAGGAAACAAACCGCCACAGGAGAAAGAGAGCTAGAAACATAAATGAAAAATAAAAAACAACATAGAATAGCTAGCCTTGACTGCATCATTATGTCCTTTGTATTTCATTTTGTAAGCATGCTATAAAGTAGAAGACCTTCTTGATCATATTGGGTTGGACTCATATCTTAAGTTCACCATCTAATTCAGTTGTGAGCACTAATTTTATTGTTTTCACAGTTTCCCTCTTTCTCTCTCACGCACTCTCTCTCTCTTTCACAATATTTTCCCTTATTTCTTCTGTTGTCTTTATATTCTGACTCTACGCCTCTCTTGCTCAATATTGCTCACATGCCATCATGTTAAAGAGATAAAAACACTAGGTTCAAATTTTATGGGCTTGTATCTTCTTATACTACATCAAAATGTTGGAACAAAGGTAACAATATAGTGTTATGCAAAATTGCTTGAACGAGTTAGTAGTAAATTCTCATATAGTTAGGGCCGATCTAAAAAGTTTTTTTTTTTTGTTAAACTTGTGGTATTATTTTTATCCACAAAGTTTTCTTAATATATTCTCAAGTTAAACAATGAGAAATCAATTTAATAAATTTATAATTAATCACAATGAGATTAATGTCTGACATGAGTTACATATAATTTAGCAAAAATGATAATTTATAGTTACTCCAAGTATTAAGGAGGAAAGCTCAAGGTATCAATGTCAAAATTCCTCTAACAAACTTTCCAGCAAATATCTTCATTGTTGGATTAGTAGCAAGGTGTTTATTGCAACTTGCAAAGAAAAAAAAAAAAAAGAGAGAGAGGAGAGAATATTATAATCTCACCACTAGCTGACACAGCTTTAACATTGAGCTAGTGATGTGACTCATCTTATGATTTTTTAAAGCTTTGACCGCACACTCTCTCTTCCTTTATGCTCTAGCTCTTAAAGTTTTATTTTTATGAAAACTTTGACCCTAAGTTGTAAATTCTGAACCAAGTCGTGAAAGGAGGGATGGTGTGGTGAGCCGGGTCATTTGATTGGGTAACTCAAGTGGTGCATGCTTGAGTCAACGGCAACATGTTCCCCTATGTTGGATCTACCCTTGCATGTAGTAATTGACAATAATGAATGGATAAGAATTCATTAAGCCAAGCAGCAAGTTATTAAGTGAAGGCTAATTACTTGGTAATGATTAATGTCTGGAATCTGTAATACCTACCCAAAATAGTTGGGAAATGTTAAATGTTAAAAATGATGATGACGATTATGTTGATAGGTGTAATTGCATTCTTGAAACCATGAAGCCATCAACAAAATTATCATTATATTTCTGTTGACTTTTTTCTTGATGAACAATTAAGAGATCAAATGAGCCCTTGTGGCTAGTTTTATGTCATCATTTACATTTGTTATTTTTTTTGTTGGGAAGTAAACCACACACGATAAAACAAACAAGAATAGATAATAACGGAAATGAACACTAGGATTTAACTTGAAAAAAATTTGAAATGATGAAAAACCACGGAGCCACACCAAACTAAGAAAGTTAGTATGAAATTTGAAGAAATTGTACATATCTGGTTTATCTCTCACTCTCTCCTTGTTTACTTCACTCATCGTTCTCATCTCAAAACACACAAAGAGATGCACATATACAACACCAAGGGTCAAGTTAAGTATGAAAACAAGAAAGAAAACTACATAGCTCGACTCGTAGCACTGTGATTCCATGGTTTGGAGCGCCGCGACACTCCTCTCTTTGTGTCACCTGACTTCCAGTGCCATCGTGTTGGCTTTGGATCCCCACAACACTCTGTTGTTTGTCTCCAAGTCAAGATTATAGCTCCATTGTGATGTATCCTACAACATCGCGACATTGTACGGAAAAAAAAAACTTTTTTTTGCTATGGGAGCCCCCCCTTCAACCTCCCGACGAGCTCGACTGACAAAATTGAGGTTTGAGCCAACAATACAACCCGATTGATCGACACAATCAAATTCCATACATAACTAAAATTCTCTATCTTGTTTCTTGGCGTTTAGCATGTGATTTTGTGTATATTTGCATGAATGTCTTTTGGAAAATACATCAATTATGTCCAGACATCGAAAACTTTTTTTTTTTTTTTATTTTGAAAGAAACTATTACTTTTGTCTGTCCCAAATGGCGCTATTGGAATGCCAACTGGGTTTTTATGCTATTTGTGCTGGTGAAAAACGGAAGTTTATATTTCTATGGATATACTTTATGTCAATTTCTCCATTTTCATGTGGAGTGAGGTGGTGAGCATGTTATAGCATGGTGAGCTTTTAGATTTTGTATGACATAAAATGTGTAAATATGTAGTTATCAACGTTGGAATAAAAGGATAAATTAAGCATGTATAAATAAGGAGATTTGAAAAATGTTTTGCCAGTCAATTTCATGTATCCCTCATTTGAGTCGCTAGAGAAGATTTTCATATGGGTGTGTTTGAAGGCGAAATCTAAACGCAAAACTCCATCCTGCTATTTGGTAATAAAGGGACATCTCTGGCCATGCTAAATGGAAGTAACATTGCTTACAACTTTCTGTTAATTTTTTCTTATTATTGCAGTTTTTATGTTTTGGAGATGTTGCTGTAAATTTATATATATTTTTCTATGCTAACTACAGATCTTATTCATATTCTATCATTCTTACCGAGGGATCTAAACTTTGTCGAGCACACAAGTAATATCGGTTGGAAAGAGTAAGTGCCTTTTATTGTTGGTTACCTATAACCTATCTTTGTAAATTTTTTGCAATTTGAGAAGCTAATTTATGGGTTTTTTTTTTTTTTTTTTTAAATTTTCCCAGCTTTTTAATGTTTTTAAAATCACTTACGCAGGCATCAGAGGGCTAGGCCTATTATTGTTGATCCAGGGTTATATGGCTCTGATAAAACAGAAGTGTTTTGGGTCAAAGACAAAAGATCCTTGCCTTCGTCTTTCAAATTATTTGTAGGTACTGTGCTATATTACATGAAAGAAACCCGGTATTGCTGGCACTATTAAGATATATTTTTTAACAAAATAAAATATTCTCTGAAGTCATCATGGGGAGTGATAATTCAAACAGGCATTTGAGCCACTCTTATTGTTGATTTTAGCCTTCATCTCATTCATATAAAACTCACATATAAAAGTTGTAAAACTGTGATGTTCTATTTTAATATTCTTTCATCTATTTGTCATTTTTTTTCTTAACAACTTATGAAATAAATGTTTTAATGAATTCATATTTAATAAAAAGTAACTTTATTGCAATATTACAAATTATATTTTAAAATTCAGTCATATTAAATTTATGTGATGCTTTTGATATCAATTATTAAATTAGTTAATGAAAGAAAACAATAATTTTAAAAAGATTAAAATAATACCCTTTTTAAATTCTAGTAACACTCGTGTAAAAGTAATTTGAATTGTTTTTTATTCTATCACATATTGATGGGCCAATGTTTTGCGGGCTTCATTTTGGAATTTTGTTCTTTCAAGATGGATAGGAAATACAAAAAATTTTGAGCCAATTGATGGGCCAAATTTTTTTGAAATTTTGTTCTATCACATATTGACTGTCCAATATTTTTTTTAAATATAATTTTGTTCTGGCCATACATTCTTTCATCAGTTTGATTTTTCTGAACTGCTCATTTGTTAGCTTCTCTGCCTATTTGTGATGCTATAATGATGCTCATATTTTAAATTGTCTAGAAAGAGCAACATTGATGCAGGACTACTAAGATGAGATGCTTATGGGTTCATTTAGGCATTGCACAACTCTTCGATTAGAATAATTTTAGAATAAAGTTACGAGCAATTCTCAACGAAAATTCAAAACATATAAAGAGGTAATTTGCTTAGGCGAAATCACATGCTCGGAGTTCTGAAGCTTTCAAGATAAATAAGAAAATATAACAATACGAAGTAGTAGCCTTCAAATTAATCCCTAATCTAACAACTAGAATTAGGATGCAAATAAAGCACGCTCAATTCTTATGATTACTAAGCTTAGCAAGAGCATTGGGAGGAGACTTTGCGACTACAATCACACCGTTGAGAATTTGGACTTAAAGAAATAAGATGCAAGTGTAGGAGAAAACCTTTTGCTAAGGAGTGTTGGAGATCCTCCACTCAAGGCCTTCGAAGTGCTCGTCAATGGCTTCCGTCAAAGCAAACAAGAGCAAAGGGAAAGGAGTTTCTCTTGAAAGGGGAGAGGATGCAAGCACCAAGTCTCTTCCCTTAAAATCTGAAAAGCAGCTTCAGATTTCCAACAAAATCTGAGATGAAATTTTCAGATTTTGGAGGGCTAGAACGTAGGGAAATTGGGGAGAAGTCTAGCCTTACTGTGAATGGAAAACTGAGAGCAACTTTCCCTGCACGGGTTCTGGACCAGAGAGTTATCTAGTGCACATAAGAGAGATGAGGGGGCGGTGGAGCATGAAGAGGGAGTTGGCGGGATAGAGAGGAATACGGTTAAGAGGGGTGAGGTTTCAATTGTTTCCAAAAGGATGGGGTGGGGTTTTTAGGAAACAATTCCTTTAGGAATTATTTCCTGGGCCGGCAGTTAATGAGGTCAAAGAGGGATTTGAGGAGGTGATTTGAGGAGCATGACAGGTTTGGAAAAATAAGAAATCAATTAGTGAAAATCCATTTGAATTTGAAAATCCAAATTGATTTAATTAAAAAGACTGTCCTAAAATAGATTCATCAAATTAGGAAAGAAATTTTGAAATTCACAATGATCAATTTTGAATTTCAAATCTACCATCATTCAACTCAATCTAAAATAGGAAACGAGCATGACTGGGGGAAAAAGAGGTTGGATCGGCAGCTAGGTGGAGAAGGTGGGGAAATTTCGAGTGGGAGGCGATGAGGGCTTGGAGATGGGGAAGGGTTCGGGGAAAAAGATGTCCGATGGTGGTGGTTGAAGGAAGAAAGACAAAGATAAAGAAAGACTACGAACCCGGCCGTCTCCAAGGTTGGTGGGTAGTGCGCAAGCTTCCCTCTCCTAGGAATATCTCTCCATCAAGCACTCAAACTCTCACAAGAGCTCATGCAAGAAGACAAATGCAGGAAATTTTTTTTCTTAATCATTCATTCATTGCCTTGAAAATAAAACAAAAGGGCTTTAAATAGCCTCATACAAAAGACTCTAACTGACATGACACAATTGCCCTTAGGCTTACACATGACCACTCCCATACAAAAGGGTACAAAGGGAAAATAAATAAACACACATAAGCAAATAATAAAATGCATGAAAAAAAAATACATCGACTCAAAAATATAACGACTCGATCGTGGCCATAGATCGGCGGCCACGTCGCTGGTAAACTCTCCATGATGATCTAATGTCCCCATCAAAAATAGTTTTACATGTAGACCGAATCTATGGAGGATTGGATTTACAGTTGTACCTGTGGTCAGGCTGGTCTGGCCCAGTTTTCAAAACCTTGGTAAAATTGAGCTGTAAAAATGAAGTTTCTTGAGAATATTATGCGATGGCATGCTATCTTGGAGACTTAAAAAGCGAAATTTATATAACTCCAAGTAGATCAACCATGCTATGTGGATTTAGTGTTGGGCAACAAAAAGGAAATTTATAATCAGGTTGCAGACACATTGTAAAACTAGAAAGAATTGAGAGTGAAATTATTTTATTAGAAAGATTGTGGGTGAATATCTATTAAAGGTAAAATACTGGAAGTTAGTTTTGATGGTTTGTGCTAACATTAAGGTAGGCCGCTAAATGATTAGAAATTGTGTGCAAAAAGCAACCCCGAATAGTTGGGATTAGCTTGGTGATGATGAAGATTAATAAACTGTGCTTGCTGGATGAGCTTTTTTAGTATTTCCAATATAGCATATAAATATATAATGCATGATCATTGTCGTGTAGAGCAAATTTCCTTTTTGTTGAATTTGCAAACAAGCAGGATTCTCTTTGATTTTCGTTTGTTTGTTAATAGATGCAGTTTACTTGTCTAGGTTTTGCACTTATTCGATTTTCTAAATTAACTTCCTGATATCGGTTTTGCTTTATAGTTACATGCGGGAATCCTTATGGTTCAATGATTCAAAACTGTGATTTGAGACCTTTTTGCTTGTTTTTCTGTCAATAATGATGATGATGTAATATGTTTGTAACTCCAGGTTTTGTATTTGGAAATTTAACAAAAGATTATCCAAGTAAGAATATTGCAAATTAAAACTCGTTCCCAATTCAAGCTTTCAGAAATCTCAATTGTTAACTACGGCTAGGCAAGCACTTACACGTAAATTAGCAAGACCGAGAAAAATAACGACTTTCATAAACGTAAGACAAATGACATGGAACAACAAAATCCCAGGGTTAACAAAGCGATTGTCTCACCTTGAGGCCACTCTCATTTACCTACTACTAGGCTTGTTGGGAGAAGAAGAACCACACGATGGACGAGATCACTCCTAGGGTGAAGTCGCCGTAGATCCGTAGGGAGGAGGAGGTCGGCGCGGATTGTGGCGGTGTTGCAATGCGACGTCCTTCGACGATCCAAGTGTAATCCGAAAAGTGATCGTCGACGGTTTCTATCAAGGTGGGTACGATCCGCGTCAAATACTCCACAACGGTGTCGTCGAAGTCGAATCCGACGTCAAAGAAAGGGGACCGGAGGATGTCGACTCGCCCTTGGTCGTCGTATTCAAACCCGAAATTCCATTCGGGAACCTCCATGCATCCTTGAAGGGGCGAAATGAGGATGGCCGCAAATAACTCTCCAAAGAGGAGAGATGTGGGGCGGCGGGCTGTGGGTTAGGTGGAGGCCGGCGGTGGGTATGGGGGAGGGGAAGAAGGATTTAGGGAAACAAGAGAAAAGCTGAGAATAATTTCAGCTTTGGAGAACTTTTGGAGGGGAAATTTGAATCCCCAAGGGAGGGGAATTAATTCCTTAATGGGGAATTAATTGGGGGTGGAGAGAGGAGGCCGGCGGTGGGAGAGAGAAGAGGGAGAAGGGGATTAAACTGAAATTATTTAGTTTTAATTCCAATGGGAGGGAAAATTAATGCTCCCTAATTTGAATTTCAAATTGGAATTAAGGGAGTTAATTGAGCAATTAAGGGGGCTTGATTGGGGGGAAAGGGGGGCCGGCGGCATGCTCAAGAGGGAGAGGGAATTATGGGGGAGAGGAAAGAGGTTTCTAAACGCGGATTGATGACGTGGACGAATATTTGAAAAATCCACAATTAAAATAAATGAGATTGAGTCAATCATGCAAACTTTCCTAATTTGGAATTCCAAATTTGGAAAGAATTCAAAATTTGAATTCTAAATCTCAACTCAACATGGGATGGGGGAGGGGAGTTGGCCGGAAGGGGAGGGGCGGCGGAAGATGGTCGGCCGGGAGGGTGGAGGTGGCCGGCGGCAACACCCAAGGTGGTGAAGCCGGCGGCTAGGGCTTGGGGAGAGGGGATTTTGTGGGGGTTTCTAATGGGGGAAAATTGTGAGCGAATAAACACAAATAAGATGGAGAACTCACCAAGAGATCCCAAAGAAGAACTCACTAAGAGATCTTGTCATGCACTCACAAAGAGAACAAAAAAGAGCAATTTCATTTCATCCATCAATAATCCAAATACAATGATACAAGCCTTATATATAGGCTAACTGAAAAATAAAAGCATAAAGTCTAAAATGCCCTTTGGGCTACAATAGGTGATACATCCCTCAAAGGGGTACAAACGGAAATCAAGAAATAAACTAATAGAAAAAAAACTAAATCATCACAGATAAAGACTCTGAATCGGGGCCGTCGATCGTCGTCCCCGGCGATGGTACACATGTCGAAATCTGATGCCCTCATCAAATGAATTGCTCAAATTATGCTTTATTAGAGTTTGAATAAAATTACGCATTGATAGAGAAAATGTTACAATGCAAGTTTCAAATTATGTATTTAGGATAAAATTTCCAAATTTCATTGCAAACTTTTCAAGTGAATATTGTTTTATATGAAAAACGAAGGATCTAGTACTGCTGACTGTCTTTAGATTTAATCATGTCATAACTTCATATGGCAAGCTTTCAACAACAATAGAATCTTTCTGGTTCATCAACTTTTTCTGTCTTTCCTGACTGCAGGCTCCTCTTGTGTGATTTTAAGCTGGCCTTTTCTCGAATTCTGCATCTTAGGTTGGGATAACCTTCCTCGAACATTGTTGATGTACTATACAAATTTTCTAGCTTCCAGTGAAGGCTACTTCCACACTGTTATATGTAATTCAATGGACTTTCAGAATACCACCATAAACCATGATCTACGTTTTAAGATGTGGGATGACCAGCCCCGTCAAAGCCCCATGAACTTGACTTCAGAGCATTTTAGCCAGATGGTGGACAGTGGAGCTCCCTTTGCACGCACTTTTGTAGAAAATTCGCCGGTTCTAGATCAAATTGACCGCGAACTTCTGAAGAAGTCGAGGGGCGAATTCACTCCAGGTGGATGGTGCTTGGGAAGCTCAAAGCCTTGTACTGTTTTTGGCAAGGCTAACATAATCAAACCAACTGCAGGTTCAAGGAGGCTGGAGGGGTTGCTTTTGAAGCTCTTGGATGAGGAGAACTTTAGACCGAGGCAATGTAAATAGTTAGAGGATTGATCTAGGAAAGTGTGATATATGTTAATACCAGAGCAAATTTATTCTGCAGGCAGTGTTTTTAACTTTATTAGGTGCTGAGCCAGCTCTTTCTTCTTCTTTTTTGTATCTATATCTGAGCAGAAACAAGAGGTTCATGTATACAACCGTTAATACAGTTAAGAAACTTCGTTCATATATAATATATTTCGTTGTGCAATTAATCTTGTCAAATATTATCATTGCATTATTAGAAGCTCATCTTGGAATGGAAACCGTTTAAATTTTCTTTCATTTTTTTTTCTTCAGTAAAAGTTATGCATGTGACATATCTCACATGCTGATGATTCAATTCAAATAATTTGTCTCTATGATTGATTTGCAATGTGATGATTACATAGTAAAATATAAATAACGTTTATGCATTTGAGAGTAATGCTAAACTATCCAATTCAGAGCCTAAAAGGTCTTGATGTATTGGCATACTTAGGTAGCATAAATGGATTGGGTATAATGCAGTCGCATGAGGTATTAAGCTTTGTCTTTCTCATTATCTTTCTATAGTTAATTTGGATTATGGTTTGGGCAACCGTCAATCTATTTGACATGTTATTGTATGTAAATTCTGCCTGACTTAGCAATTCATCCCATAATTGTGGTGCTTCTGCGCTAAACATCTTAACATATTGTCAAGAGTATGATTTACCACTTCGATTTGACCATCAGATTGAGGTTGATATGCCGAACTTAAGTTCATTTTAGTCTTAAACCTTTTACATAGTTCTCTCCGAAATGGCTAATAAACTTAACTTCGCGATTTGAAGTAAGATTGTGTGATGTTCCATGTAGAAGGCGTGCATACGGTTGAGTGTTCTCTAACTATTTATATCCTGCAGCGCCTTATGATCACTATAAAGGACAAAATCTTGATGTAATAAGTAGTGCTCTCATTGTTTAAGAGCACGAATAATGACGTACAATTCCTGCTCATATACACTACATTTTTGCCGTGCTAGACATAATTTTTCACTAATATATTCAATTGGTTTATTATCTTGCATTAAAACTACTCCTATCCCTGTAGCTGAAGCATGAGTTTAAACCTTAAATGGTTTTTCAAAATCCCGAAGGGCAAGTACTGGAGATGAAGATAAAGCTGATTTAATAGCTTCAAAACTTCATTGTTGTGTGTTGGTGTCCACATGAATTGTTTAGATTTCAAATAATCGGTAATGGGTGTTGTTAATATGCTAAATCCTCAGTATACTAAGGCTTTGTTTCAAATATGCTAATCCCTTGCCTACTACAATCAGCCATGCTTCAAAGTTCCAGGCTCTGATACTAAGGCTTCGTTTGGGACGGCTTTTTTATTGCCTCTTAAAATAATTTTTTGATACGAAAATTAAAATTTTTATACTAGAAAGTTGCTTTAAGAAGCAACAAAAAAACCGTTCCAAACGAAGCCTAAATCTGATGTAAGTAATATGTAGAAGAAGGAGAGAGCAGAAACGAATAGAGAAAATACAGGGAAAAACCAGAGGTTGATACTACAAGGTTGTATATTCTTCTATACGCCTCCTTTCTATCACAATAGTCATATATATTAGCTAGGAGCAACTACGTGCTGAAATGGTAATACAAAGGAAAAGGTGAACCATACTAGAAAATAACAAAAAGAGTAACTAAGGTAGTGCAGATAGTGTAGAGAGAAAAATAGGTTGATAAAATACTCGCATCACAAATCACAATAAAATTAAGTGATAAATTCTTTTTTTTTTTTTTTTTTTGGGAAAAATTTGGGGCAAAGCGCATATATTGATCACCAAGAATTACAAACAACAAAAATTACAAGTATAGAAGAAAACTATACCCCCAAAAATTACAGAAAAAGGAAAAAAAAACTATAGGAGCTAAAGGACTCAGGAAAATAGGTCTACACCACAAGGCATCAAAGCCATTAACATCATAGAGAAAACCACGAACCCAACGAAAAAGACACCGGTTGCTCCCAAAATTCGAGCCATCACAGTGTCCCATAACGCAATCCTGGTTGCCATAGGACCCTCCAAGGATGCATTGGAGGTGTAGACCTTGCACATCATCGTCCCAAAAAATAAACCAAAGTCCATCTGAATAAAACTGGGAGAAAAACATTCCCCATAATCAACCATAAACCCGGTGGAGCCAAAATCCAAAAACGTATCAGCATACACTGGCGAGCCAATGAAACTCCCAGCTGTAACCAAAAAGACAGCTCCAGAAAAACCAACGACCATCCAGAAAAAGAAATGCTCCAGCCAGCAGCCGAGATGAGCAAATCACCCCAGAATTTCCACAAAATGTTGTTTGAGAAGCTAATAATGTTCCAATGCATAGATTTGGCTTTGATAGCATGAATGATAACGTTTTTTAACTCATTTGAACTTCTCCTAACTCCAGAAAATCTTCTATTGTTCCTTTCTCGATCTCCACAAAAAATATATCAAAACAGACACAATAAGATAAGAGAAGTTACAATCAAATCTGGAATGGTTTCTCATGCTTCCCAAGAAATCATAAACTTGTATTATGTTAGGCCTCAGATAAAAGCTAACCATCTTAGGGAACAAAGCCAAAAAGATAGAAAAAGAAAAATCACACTAAAAAAAAAACATTAGAGTGACTTTCCAGGTTTCAACAGCAAGCAGGATCAACATAAATACCCTTCATATTAAGAATATCAGCCAATTTAATCTTCTCAATAAGAGCCATCCACACATAACAGGCATAACGAATAGGAAAACCTTTATGCCAAATATACTTAGTCCAAAACATATCATCCACATGAGAGTGAAAAAAGGCTGAGAAATTCTTGGAAGAGGGGTTCAGAGAGCCATCCCAAGCAATAGTTGGTTGCTCACTATTGATTTTAGTATTTAAAATAACGGATTTGATGGTTCCAGGTAATTCAGCAGGTAACATCTAGTGTTTATGCTCAATAAAATCCTTCACCCACATATGAGAGAAACTGTGAGAGTAGAACAAATCCGAAATCGCATTCTTGTTACACTAAGGATCCCAAAGAAAAGAAAGGTTGCTATTCCAGTTGACAGAGAGAGTAACAGCATTGGAAAAAGAGTTAGCCGTGCGACAAAACAATTTCCAAAATTTAGAAGCTGTCAAAGGGGGAGGTTTCCAAAGAGACTCATACTTTTCCCTATACCAGGATCCAATCAAAGTTTCGTTGTTATACATCCTGAAGATGATAAATGAACAGGCCATATTATGATAAAGAGCATCAAAGGAAGGCAAGCCAATACCTCCTTTGCATTTAGGAAGAGTTACAGAATTCCAAGCAATAAGATGCATCCTTTTCTCAACGATGTTGACAAAAAAGAGGAACTTAGAACAAAGTTTGGTAATAAAATTGCTACAAGCTTTAGGTAGAATTGCCCCCCGGATCCAATAGGCGATGGTGTTGGCAATAGTGAATTTCAAGTATTGCACCCTACCTGCATAAGAGAGAAATTTAACTTTCCAACCCGCAAGAAGAGTATAGATCCTACTCGAAGGGGTTGTAAGTGAGAAAAATTGAGCCTGCAAGTAGAGATGGGAAGCCCCAAATAAGTGAGAAAGTTATCCATATGGGAAATGCCCAGGCAACCCGAAATCTGCTGCCCCCTATCAAAGTCTCTAGGAAAAAGGATTAATGAGCTCTTATTAGGGTTTTGACGTGCAAACCAGAGGCATCTACAAACTTGTGAAAAATATCTTTTAGAGACTTAGCATTATCAACAGTGGCTAAACAAAAAACCAACAGGTCATCAGCATACATGAGGTGATTGGTATTGAAATTATGATTCTGTAAACCCCTGAAAGAAGGATGATCTCTAGAATCCAGGCTGCAAGAAAGAGCGTCCATAATAATACAGAAGAGAAGGGGAGAAAGAGGTCATCCTTGTCTCAGACTAGAGGAGGAATTAAAAAACCCTTCCAGAACCCCATTAAGACAGATAGGGAAATGCACATCAGAAATACACCCATTTATCCACTTGATAAAAGTATCAGGAAAACCTTTTTGCTTAAGCCTATTGACCAAAAAGGAACGAGAGACAGAGTCGAAAGCTTTCTTTATGTCAAGTTTGGCACAGAAGTAATTCTTATGCCCTTTAAATTCTCTCAAAATCTCAGAGGTAAGAATGATGTTATCAGTCGAGCACCTCTTAGCAATAAATCCTGATTGGCTCTCATGAATGATGTAAGGAAGGATGGGTTTCATCCTATTAGCAATAATCTTGACCACAATTTTATAAAATACATTATATAAAGAGATATGACGAAAATCAGAGATAGAGTTGGAATGAGTACCCTTGGGGATGAGGGTGATAACAGTGGCTTTAGCTCCTCTTGGCATGTGCCCAGTAGTGAAGAAATATTTAACAGCTTTGCATAAAAGAAAACTAGTGATATGCCAAGTTTTTTAATAAAATCCAAAAGTGAAGCCATAAGGGCCAGGGGCCGAAGTGGGAAACCTGGCAAAAACCACTTTCTTGATTTCCTCATTAGAGATAGGCTCAATCAGACCCGCCAAAAACTGAGGGGGAATAATATTACCCACGTGTAAATCAGATGAGCACGCTAAAAGTGGAGTAGGAGCATTATAAAGGGACGTAAAGTGTGCAATGAGAGCATGAGCCATGCCAGCATGAGAAGAAAGCAAACCAAAAGGTGAATCCAGCTCTTTAATCACATTTCTATTCTTCCTGAATCTAATCCACTACAGGAAAAATGTCTATTACCGGCGGATTTTCCGCAGCTTTCCGGCGGACTGATTTCCGGCGGCGTTTCCGACGCATTTCCGACAGCTTTTCCGGTGTTTTACCGACGGATTTGTTACCGGCGAATTTTTCGACGGATTTTAATAATTTCTGTAAAAAATATTTTTTTCATAATTTAAATAATTAATAATTTTATAGATCAATTTAATTAATTACTAATTTAATAATTTATTTTAATTAATTATTTACTTAATAGCTTATTTAATCAATTATTAATTAAAGAACTTATCTTAATTATAATAAATTAAATATTTTTATTTTAATGTATTCTCAGATAGAGAGAGAGAGTAACTTAAGTTAAGTTAAAAAATTTTATTTTTTTTTGTTAAATTAAATTAACTGATTTAATCAGTAATACGTAATAGGTTAAATAAAAAAAAAATAACAAATTTAACAGATTTTGATTTCATGACAACATGGTAGAAGCTGCGGCAGCTCTTGCGCGAGGAGAGGTGGGCAGAGATCGAACCCCGCCGAAGGCGGGCAGGCCACGTTTCACGCGGAGCGAGCTGGGGCGGGCTGGGGACATGCGGTGTGGAGCGCGGATGGGGGCCGTCCGGTTTCCGTCCGGTTGGCCGGAAATGATTTTTTTTTTTTACTTTTCTTGACATTCCGTCGCTTTAAAAATTTGATGGAAAAATTTTTCCAGCGTAAAATCAATCGGAAATTCGCCGGAAAGGTTTTCGGCGAATTATTTTGCGCCGGAAGTCCTTTTCCGACTCGCGTGAAACCGGCGCAAATAATTCTGCCGGAAATCCGCTGGAAATTCTTGTTTCTGATGGATTTTGGGCATTTTCCGTCGAATTTTGTCCGCTGGTAACACGCGTTTTTCCTGTAGTGATCTTAGCATAAAGGAAACCAAGATCATCTTCCCCATGAGAAAGCCAATAGGCTTTGGCACTTTGGGAAACCCAAGAGAACCAAGCCGATTGAAAAGATGCTAGCTGATCATTGATGAGTTCAAAACAATATTCAAAGGGTCCATTTGAATATCAGCTAGACATTTGGCTTGGAAGGACTTCAACTGTAGAATACTATTAGAAATGAAATTAGAAGAACACCAATTCTTATTATGAATAACCTCTTTAAGGTGCCTTAAACCATTATAAAAGGAAGCTATGGGGCTAGCAGAAATAGGCCTCTCAAAAGTCAATTGGGTTTCCACCCAAAAACCATCAACCTTAGTCCAAAACTCTTTAAACATGAATCTATAGGCCGTTTTCTTGAAATGGGAAGTATGGAGAATTATTGGAGCATGGTCAGAGCCAGGGTGAGAATCCACTTTATAGTAAGAGGCCGAAAAAACATCTAGAAAAATTGGATTCACCAACATCCTGTCAAGCTTAATATGGATTGGAGAATCAACCATTTGACTATACCAAGTGTAGAATAATCCAATGGAAGCAAGATCCTGAACACCAGACTCAAAAAAAAAGTTGTTAAGTTCTCCCACCCTCTCAGGGGACATAGGATTGCCGCCAGTTTTTCCGCAATCAAATCTATAACAATTAAAATCCCCCGTGATCATCCAGGGAATGTCAATATGGGTCGACATATCAAGAAGATCCCCCCAAATAGCTTTCCTATCATCCAAGCTATTAGCGGTATAAACCACGGAGAGGGAAAAAGGGGGAGAAGAACCAGCATTAACAAGGCCATGAATGACTTGAGAAGAGAAAAAGGAGGGAGAAAAAGACAGAAAAGAAGGGTCCCATTTAACCCAAATTCTACCAGAAATAGAGAGATTAAAGTTATCACAGCTTGCTTCATTCTCAAACAAAGCAAGAGAAAAAGCAAACCACGGGTTACCAGCAGCAGGAGGGTTGATTTTAGCTTCTAAAATACCAAAAAGCTTTAAATCGTAGGCAGCAATAAGATCTTTGCATAACTTGACTTTGACAGGGTTGTTAAACTGACGCCGGAGCTGAGCCATTAATTGTATTAACTTCAGGATAGCTTCATTCATTTGGTAGTTTATATGGCTATATAGGATTAGTGTTTGCCCATGTTTTGTGTAGCCTAGTAGGTTGCTATGGATTGTTTATAAATACATAGCCATTAAGTGTAATGAGGCAGATTTTTAGAAATGAATAATATGATAGTTTACTCTCTTGTGTCTTCCTGTATCCTAAGAGTGATTCTTAGGTGGTGGATTCTTCCTCCAAGAAGTCCTTGGAGCGGTGTCCGGCGACCGTCACCGGATCGTCGACGTGGATTCGTCGAGCCCCCTCCGGTCCGGTGTCATAAACCCTCTAACGTTCCAAGCTGCCATAGTAGGAAGGGACATGATATATTATTTGAGGGGTTTGGCCTTCTTGGCCGATTTGGCTTTGCCTTTTTTCGGGGGAGATGAGGTATTACCAGAAGAATTTTTTGAGGAGGAGGAAGCTTTGTGTTTGGAGGTGTTGGGGGGAAGGACTTCCTCAGTTTTGGAGAAGAAGAGAGTTCCTCCTCCAAGGAATTCTCTTCAGGAATGACCAGGTTGTCCATGGGAAGTGAATCGAAACTATTTGCAAGGAGAACTTGAGGAGGCATCAGCAGTTTAGGAGGTAGAGGAAAACTGGATGAAGAGGAATCAACCTGAGGAAGGTTAAGATTTGGAAGGAGAGAGTCCTTAACCTGGAAGTTATCAGACTGGATGATGGTAGAAGTAATAGGTTGAGAACACGGAAGAGAAGTGACAGCGGAATGCTGAATTCTCTGGAGATCTGAGGTAGAAACATCAGCAGGAGCAGGAAGCGAAGGTTCAACTGGGTTGCAAGAAGCAGGTGTAGTAGTTTGAAGAACTTTCTCAGTGACTTGAGAATGGGGTGTGGCATTCATGGCAGCAGGATTTCTGCTTTTGCTCCTACCACGGTAAGCGGGTTTTGGCGGAAGAGAAAGCTTGGGATCAGGATTCGTGGGACAAAGAGCAAAAGGATGGATGAGAGATCCACACCCCTCACACCTTATAGGCTTCCAGTCATAAACGACCTTAAGGGTAATGTCTTCTCCGTCAATTTCCATAGGAATTTTTTCCGCTAAAACCGAATTTTTGTCCACTTGTACATAAACCCGAGCAAAAGTAAGCCTAGTCCTCTTAGCAGTAAGAGCATCAATAAATTTAAAAAATTATTTTATCTATAATAATTTTATAAAGCAATAATAAATTGTCCCAAATAAAATCTAATATTTTTTATGGCTTTAAAATTAATAAATCTTGGCAAGAAATTTAAAAAAAAAAAAAAAAAAAAAACACGCACACACAATTCAGTAATTACATTGCTTAAAAATAAATGAAGCTTTCTAGACCATCCTGAACATTCTCCAAAGCGTTTGCAAATCACAATAAAATTCGCAAATTAACTAATAAAAAAAGCACATCAGACTGAGAAAGGGAGAGAGACGTCGACTCGTCCACCCCACCACTAAGCAAGACCTTTATTCTTTTAACTACTCGCATACATATCTGAGAACACTGTTTAAGCTTTTATATATGGCTATATTATATTATTAATAGAGGAGTGATCTTCCCAAATTATAAACGCATAATCATTTCTTGCAATTCCCTATAACAAAATTAAAAAATTCCATATATATATAAGATTTTATTTGGGATAATTTTTTATTAATTTTTAAAATAAAATTTGAGTATAAAAATATTTAGTACATAAAATTTTTGTTCTAAAAATGTTTTAGAAATTGATAAGAAAATTTTGTTTTATTTTGACCGTTTTATTCAACTCCCCATGCATAATTAATCCAACATATAGCATAAGCAGCCACTAACAACTGCCGAGTACTGCCAACGCCTGATATGATCTCTATATAGCTTAAAGGCTAAGAAAACACTAACACAAAAGCAAAAGTAATACCTCTTCTTCTTTTCCTTTCCTTCCCTCTTTCTCTCTCTTTCTACCTCACTTTCTCTCTCTTTGTGGATAGAGATGTGATTCTCCACCATCTTCATAACCCCATCAACCTTTTGAAGAAAAAAAAAAGAGAAAAAAAGAAGAAATATCTTAAGCCAATCCACTCGCCATGGTTTTCCCTTCCCTTCCTCTCTATCTCGATCCACCCAACAGCTGGAATCAGGTGATCAGCTCTAATCTTAATTTCCTCCACCTCTTGCATCCCTAACTAATTACTATAATCTAGCTTCTTCTTCAAAAAAGCAACAAAATTCCAAAAAAATATTCTTATTCATGAATATATATTATTCCTTATTTCTCATGCATATAATTTCTGCAGATCTTTTATCTCTTTATTAATAATTTGGTTTTGATAGCCGCCGCCAACTCATCAGGCGCCAGTAGGCGCCGGCGCCACCACCTCTGATGAACGCCAACCACCGCCTCCGGCAGATGCAACCGGAACAGGTGCGAGCAGGCCCGGATCGATGGCTGAACGAGCAAGGCTAGCTAAAATCCCCCAACCAGAAGCCGCCCTCAGCTGCCCTCGTTGCGATTCCAACAACACAAAGTTCTGTTACTTCAACAACTACTCTCTTTCTCAGCCACGTCACTTCTGCAAGACCTGCCGCCGTTATTGGACACGTGGAGGCGCCCTCCGCAACGTTCCCGTCGGCGGAGGCTGCCGGCGCAACAAACGCGGCGGAAAGTCGTCATCTTTGACCTCGACGTCGACGCAACCAAAGCTCCAGCCGTCAAAATCGCCTACATCGACGACCGCTACATCGGCGCCGCCAGCGAACTTGGTGCTTCTCTCGGCGGCGCCGCCTTTTTCCTTGTTGGCGGCGGCGCCTTGGAACCAGCTGCAAGAGTACGGGTATGCGGGGCAGGGTTTGGAGCAGTGGAGGTTGCCTTACATGGAGGTGCCGGCGGCGGCAGGGATGCAGGTGCCTGCACCAGCTGCTGCGGCGGTGACGGCAGGGATGTACGGGTATCATGAAGGAGAATGGAGTGTTGGTGGAGGCATTAATGGAAATGTAGGAGGATGGATGAGCAACAGCATTACTGATTATCATGCATTAGGGTTTAGCGGCTCTTCATCAGCGGGAAATGGAAATCATTGATTTATGAGTGATGATGGTGATAATTAAGGTATATTACATGATCTTATAAATTGGAAGCTTTATTTTAGTTATGGCTTCGAACAATTAAGAAATATTAAATGTAATTGTAGTAATTATCTCGATCTTATTCTTAGGTATTTTCAATAATATATAATTGCTGTCTATCTTATATATATATATATATATATATATATATATATATATAATCCATATATAGTATGTTTTATGTTTATAATTAAAATAGGATGAAGAATGCGTTGTTCAGTATTAAGATTAATGAACTTATAATGATCTATGGTTCAGATGTATGATGTTTTGTTCCAATATTAGCATTGGGCTGTTAGTGCTGATCCTTTTTGTTATTTTTATTCTTCACTGTTAGTTTCAATAGCTTTGACGATTTAAAATTTTGTTGTTTCATCATAATATATATATATATATATATATATATATATATATATTTATATTCTTGACAGTCATTGCATTATTAGTTAATATATCATATATAATAATACATTTAAGATGCTTAAACAAGCTACACTATACTTTGGAGTTTTAGGTTTCATTTGGGATAATTTTTTATTGCTTCTTAAAACACTTTCATTTGGGATGTACGGCGGCTTTCCAATGACCCGGTTAGGAGAGTAGAGGTATTAGATTTGACTTATGTTAAGAAAGGTAGGGGTAGACATAAAAAGACTTGGTTAGAAAATATTGGAAATGACCTTTCTTTATTAGATTTAAACGAGAATTTGACTTTTAATATGACACAATGGAGAAAAAGGTTTCATGTAGCTGACCCCTCGTAGTGGGATAAAGGCTTGATGTTGTTGTTGTTGTTACTAGAAAATTGCTTTAATTAAGAAGTAATAAAAAAGTTGTCCCAAAGAAAACCTTAGTTGATTTAGGATCTTCGATATTCTTCAGCATTATTTAACTTCTTTGTTTCAGTCATCACCTTTCTCAAGCCCCCTCTTAAGTTTCAAAAATTTAAACATAATTATTTTATTTCCTGCACACGCGCTAGCGTGCACACACGCACACTCTCTCTCTCTCTCATGTTTATATATATTATTGACCGTCAAATTTCTTTAAACATATTTAATAAAAATAAGTTGAAGAAGAGAGGTAATTATGCCTAACTGAATAATATAGATCATTTATACCATTCATAATCCTCTCATTCATTTGGATAAGTTAAACTAATCATCGATCTTTGAATCTATTATAGAATTAATTGTCTCTCAAGAAATTGCACATAATTAGTTTCCCGAAATTTTTTTTTTTTTTTTTGCTGTTCCTATGCATTACTCTTTCTTATCTGCATTGTGAATTTGCAACTTAATTACTCTTTCTTGGGAGATAGAGGTTTCCTTTGGGACGATTTTTTTCTCGCTTTTTAAAACGATTTTTTAGTACAAAATTTCTTGAATTTGAATTTCTTGAAATAAAAAATTATTTTAAAAAGTAATACGAAAGTTGTCCCAAACGAAGCCAGAATCTCATTCCTCTCACCATACCTCATAAATATCTTTTGATTACTTTATGTACAATACTTTGCATATTCACCCCTATGTTGTGTGATCTAATTGCATGTATTAATTTCTTTGTAATTAATCAAATCTTCTATGCTTACCAAAAAAAAAATTACTTATGATTTTGTTGATCCATTTTCAAAATAATTTAGTGTGGCCCTTTATTCTTTAAATATTTTTTCTAGATTAAAATGGCATATGTATGTACTTAATTATGAAGCACTAAGTATATTAATACTTCTATCATTATCTCCTATGTATGGCATTTTTATGAGGGCTCTTCTTGTAATTCATCCTATCCTATAAGAATCTATAAATATTTAAATGATCAATTGCTAAAATGAAGAATCAATCATTTTGTATCAATTTAATTTTAGGAGCCCAAATATGAAATTACTAGCTCATTTACAATTAATATCATCATTAAAATAGTAAAACACCTTCTCGGATTCTATATTAGTATTGTTGTTAACTTTCCCACATAAAATACCACACAACTTTCACTAGAATTGTGATCTTTTTCCCTTTCTAGTTACATACATGTAATGCTTATGCATTTTTTTTTTTTTTCATTATTGGTCACTTAATTCCCTAGCCTTTCGTGTCAAAGCCCCCACCCCCACAATTTTTATATATAGAAAGTCCAATCTTGGCTTTAGGCCAGCAAATCTATGTACATCATTTATAGCTAGCTAAGATTCTAGCCATGTTTACCTACCTATTTCTCATCCCATTTGAATTAAGATAAAAAGTTATAAGAATGACTCTAAACCATAACCTTAATAAGACAATTTCTTTGTCTTGAATCATTTTAAGCGATAAATCTAACGCTACTTAATAGGCATCAAATTAAGATTAAGCTAATTTGTTTTGGTTTATGTTATTGTTGGAGTTGCCTCAAATTTGGCCCAATCCTTATTTGTTCATGTCCTTGACGGTCATACGCTTTGCAGATATGTCGGGAGTCCGAGGGGGAGCCTCGGACAGCGCCCCCTGGCTGGGTTCAATCGGGTAGCTGGGTCAATGGGCAACGTCCTATGAGGGTTTCTAGGGGCAACACCCCTGAAACAAATTTTGGTTGATGGGAGTTTTGGGTGAGATCAATATGCATCAACTATTTCTCTTTTTTGCATGATGATTGCGCCGAATTCTTCTTTGGAAATTTTTTTATTTTTTAGATTGGCTCTTGGCCACCCTTAGAATTTTCGTAGGTTTCGTCTCCCTTTTTGCAATTAGTGGGATTCTTTGGCTTATAGGTTTTTTGTTTTCACTTTTGATGTACCTCTTTGGAGCATAGCTTGCTATCCATACCCTTTAAAAACTTGTAATTTATTTTTTATCAATGCGCAGGTTTCTCTGTGAATTTTCCATAAAAAATTAATAAAAAAAAAACTTCTACTGTTTCTGAAATTTATAACACTAGCGTTATAAGTTATATAATTTTGATTGATTAATTTGTCTGAAATTTTTTTGACAGAAAAGTATTATTTTATGAAAAAAAAGGAAAATAAGTACGTCAAAAGTATTAAGCTGACAATCAAAACAAGCATGATGAGTCGGCTGCGAGAGGATGCCCTAGCCGTCTTCTCCCTTGCGACTGCTTTTTCGCCTTCTTCCCTTCGGCTGCCGCCGGCCAAGGCCGGTGGCCCTCATGGATTTGCTTGATTCTAATCATTTTCCTGCCATGGCTCATGCTTCTGCATGCGATCCGGTCCCTGCTTCTCGATCTCTCGACCGCCTATGGTCGAATATTATTTCTGAGCCTGGTCCGTCAGCCCCTCATATACCAGTATCCCTCATGGAAACTCCGGAGGAGATCATCCCTTTTGATAAAGATTTTACTGAGCCAGCTGCGGTGGAATGGAACCTCTGTCTTGTTGGCTATTCGGTGGGTAAGCGTCCTTACTACGAAGCTTTAAAAGAATCCGCTTTGCGCATATGGAAGCTCAAAGGTACTTTTCAACTTATAGCTCTTACGGATGGGTTTTTTCTCTTCAAGTTTTCTTTAGCGGAAGATTATGATATGGTGTGGTCAAAGGGGGCTTGGTTCTTTCTTGGAAAACCATTTATTTTTCAAAAATGGACAAAAAATTTCAGTCCAACCAGAGAAAATTTTACATATGTACCCATTTGGGTTAGGTTTCACAATCTCCCTCTAATTTGTTGGAACTCTGAGGGAATATCAAAAATTGCTTCCAAAATCGGAATACCTATAGCGGTAGATACCCTAACTGCTGCAAAAACTAGACTAACCTATGCTAGAGTATGTATACAAGTTTCCACTACTTCTTCTTTCCCTGAGAGTGTAGCTGTTGCGATTGAAGGGGATGTTATCAGTATGCAAATTCAGTATGAGTGGAAACCCAATCCTTGTGCATCTTGCGCCTCTTTAGCTCATCAAACCGAGAATTGCCCATCCACTCAGTCGTCTAAGCAGGACCCACCAAATCAAATCAGGGGACGTAGCTCCTCAAGGAATCCCAGGAAACATAGTCAACACAGGAAAGCTTCTGCTACCAATAATAGGGTGACCGTAGTAGGGTCTTCTTCTGTTACTCCCAATAATATTCCCAATGTTGTTACTTCCTCTGTTCCCACTCTGGCTTTAGTTCCATCTCAAGTTTTTTGGGTCCCAAAAGATAGTGGCATTAATGCTGAGGTGGCTGATCATGTTGTACATTCTACTGAAAAATGCTCTGAATATCCGGAGAACCACAACACTGAGGTACTGAAAGAATCAATCGAAGAACCCACCGGAATTGAAAACATTTCCATACCAAATCTCAACTCTCCCAATATAGTTGATATTGGAGAAACTGCAATACTTCATTCCAGTACTCCTATTCCCCCACCGTTGCAGGTGTGCAACCAGTTCTCATCTCTCCAGGAACCTGATGATATTCCTATTGCTAAACAATCCGATGATGCTCTTCTCCCTTCTACTTCTGAAACTGATAGTTCCTCATTCTCAGAACAGGTTTCTAATTCTGGGGGGAGTAAAAGTAAAGCCAAAAAAACACAGGGGAAAAATGTTAAAGGAAAGAGCACCAAAAAGCCTCCTACCACCTCTTCTAAGCGTAAATGATCTGTCCAAATATAGCAGCTTGGAATATTAGAAGATTCTCTTCCTCTAATAAGGTGTCTCAATGTAAACTTCTTATTCAATCGCATCGCTTGGATATGATTTGTATTCTAGAAAATAGAATACATATCTCTAATCTTTCTGATCTAAGCTTCCTCAACAGCCATAAGGTTTTTGACCTTGAATCTTGTTGCAATAACTTTGACTATGCCAATCCTGGAAGGATATGGATAAAGTGGAATTCTGATAGACTGGATTTTCACCCTACCTTCTTCTCTTCACAAATGATTGCTGGTATGGTCTCCTTCGGTTCTAGCACTCCTTTTTTGTTTTCTGTGATTTATGCTTCTAATCATCAGATTGGTAGAAAAGCTCTTTGGGATGATCTTAGGAGTGTATCCCCTGCGGGGGGTATCCCTTGGATTGTCACGGGTGATTTCAATTGCACTAGGTTTGCCTCTGAAAAGCTAGGAGGAAATCCTCTTCATCATAATCAGCTTCATGACTTTAACAGTGTCATTTTTGACACTAAACTTTGTGATTTGGCATTCATTGGGCCTTCATTTACTTGGTACAATCAGAGGACTGATAACCCTATTCATATTCGACTTGATCGTATGATGGTAAATGAATACTGGCTGTCCTCATTTCCTGATTCTTATTATTTGGTAAGAAATACTGTCGGGTCTGATCACTGTGCTATCATTCTCAAATCTAGAGAGGCTGCTGTTTCAAAGCATAGGTTTTTATTCAAAAACTATTGGATTAAAAATGATCAATTCTGGTATCTTTTGATGGATATCTTTGGTTACAAAGCTACTGGTAATCTCTTAGTGGATCTTGCCACCAAACTCAAGCAACTGAAATTGGCTATTAGAGGCAAACCTTTGGCTAATTCTAATATGATGGCTGAACATCTCAAAATGCTACAAGAAAAGCAACTTGTATGTCGTAACAAGTTGAATTCTGATGTTAATTTACATCAAGCTTCCTTGGAACTTAAAAGTACTACTTATCAGCTTGAGGATGCATCTTCTATGTGGTATTCCTGGCTTAAGCAAAGAGCCAAATCTAAATGGCTAACGCAGGGAGAAGAGGATCTGAAATTCCTATATTCTAAAATCCGGTTAAGGAGAAGTTTTAGAAATACTGCCATCTCCTTAGCTATGAATAATTCAGGTACTTCTGTGTATGAAGCTATTTAGGAGTCTATAGCTTATTTCTACAATATATTCAATGCTTTCAATCACTCAGACTTTCTCCCTGATCGATTCCCTACTGGTGAGGTTATTTCGAATGCTATGGCTCAGTCTCTTGTTATGCCTTTCACTGATCTGGATATTAAGAATGCTGTATTCTCTGGTTCTTCCAATTCCTCCCCTGGGCCGGATGGTTTTAACTTTGAGTTTTTCAAAGCAACTTGGCTATTAACTGGTAATACGGTTTGCAAAGCCATCAAGGGATTTCATAACAATGCTTACATTCCTCGTTCTACTAAAGCCTCTGCTTTAACTCTTATCCCGAAATCTAAAAATGCTGAAGCATTGAATGACTTTAGACCTATTGCTTTATGCAACACCTCTTATAAAATCATTGCTAAGGTGTTGGCTGATAGAATGAAACCTCTTATGTCTCATATTATAAAAGATAACCAAGCAGGGTTCATTCATAAAAGAATTTCATCTGATAAAATTATCCTAGCTAACGAAATCCTTCAGTTTTCTAGGAAATATTCAAAGTTCAAGCTTATGTGTGTTAAGCTAGACATTAAAAAAGCTTTTGATAATGTCTCTCGGGAATTTCTTTTGGGTAGAATGAAACAAAAGGGATTCCCAGACATCTTTTTGGATTGGATTGATGCATGTATCAAAGATGTTTGGTACTTGTTATGTATTGATGGTGCTTTAGAAGGCTACTTTCCGTCCAAAAATGGTTTAAGGCAGGGATGTCCCCTTAGTCCATACCTTTTCAGCATTGTTATGGATGCCCTTTCCAGTATGCTTGACTACAATTTAAACGATAGCAGCTTTGAGGCTTTCACTATTGGGGAGTACAGGCTCTCTCATCTTTTATATGCTGATGATTTAATCATTTTTGGCAAAGCTGACATTTACAATTGTGAAAAACTTACCCGAATTCTGAAGGTATTTTCAGAGGCTTCTGGGCTTTTTGTTAATTATGAGAAAAGCTCTGTCATTCTACCTCCCAACTGTAACAATGCTGCCAGTATTTGTGCTGCCCTTAATATAGCCAACTCCACCTCTACTATGACTTACCTTGGCGTGCCTCTATCCCCATACAATCCGAAAATTGCCAACTTCTCTGGGCTCTTGGAGACCATCATTACGAAACTATCTGGCTGGAAAGCCAAAGCCCTGTCATTTGCGGGTAGGTTGCAGTTTTTAAGGTCCACTATATGGAACACTATTGCATACTGGATTCGTGGTGGTATAATACCTAAAACTATTACTAAGCAAATTGACAAATTATGTGCTAAATTCTTATATTTTGGTGATGCTAAAGCTAAAAAGTTGCATCTTATTGCTTGGAGGAATACTTGTATGCCCAAACAGATGGGAGGGATCGGTATCCCTTCAATACAGTCCATCCAGTTCTGTTTTAACTGTTCTCTCATAGCTAGAATTTATAACATTCATAGCCCTTTAAGTGCTTGGCTCTTTAAAGTTTACATTTCTCCGTGGAAAGATCCCATTACAAAAGCCACAAAACTCTGGAAAAATGTTTGTAAAGATGCTCTCATTGCAAAACACATGTTTCACTTTAGAGTTAACTCTTCCTCTCGTTTCTCTCTTTATTGGGACCACTGGTTTAAAGGAAAGAGATTAAATGAAATTGATGTGATGCTTCCTCTACTTGGTGCCTTTCCTGTAAATGATAACATCGGGGCTATTATTGATGGTGTGCAGTGGGCTTTGCCCGATGCATTACCTGCTGCTGTTCATTCTGCCTTCACTGAAATTCAGATAGGGGATGGGGCCTCAGATAACTTATATTGGGGTGAGGGTAAGAACAGTAATCACAAGCATTATAGAGAATTCTATTTTAGAGATTGTTCCTTAGTAAGCTGGTGGAAATTTGTTTGGCATAAGAGGTATATGAGTAGATACTCTTCTTTTTGTTGGATGGCTATAAGGGGTGGTCTAAAAACTGCGGATTGTCTTACTTCTAGGGGCATTATTGTTAGCAAAACTTGTGCCCTCTGCCATCTTTATGATGAAAGCGTCAGTCACATTTTTTTTGAATGTGATTATTCATTTGCTATTGTCTCCTCCCTGATGAGAAACCTGGGATTTCTTTTGCTTAGACCAAATATACTGCAGCTCTTTGAATACATAGATGATACTCATTCTAAAGAGAAGGATGTCTATTTCCTTCTGGTTTGCTCTGCGGTTTATCACATATGGCGTGAAAGGAATGAGAGGAAATTTGGGGGGAATGCTGTATCTTCGACCTCTTTAGCCATTAAAATCAAAACTGCTGTACTATCTAAAATCAGGAAGTGGAAAAATGGGGGCATGCTATCAGATATGCTGTAAGGTTTATGGCTGCTACTCTCTGTCTTGCGGGATGTTGTTTTTATTGCGGTACAGGCTGCAGCCTTGGAATTTTCTGTGAGGTTTTGCTTTGCTGTCTGGATATTACAGTGGCTGGTGCGGTTTTTTGGGTGAAAATGGGCAATGATGTAAGGATTGCCATTTTCTCCTTTGGACGGCAGGAATTTTGGGATTCATTTTTGCAACCAGGTTGAGAGGAAGGCAATTCCTGAGCCCAAGGCTTCTTTTGCTTTCCTCTTCTCCCTTTGCTCTGTCTTGTTTCTGTCTCTTTTTCTTCACTTACTGTTTTTTCTTTGCTTTGGGGTTTTTGTTTCTTGCCCTTTTTTTTATGAGCTTGTTTGCCTTGGCTCGCCCACTGCTTTACTTTATGTTGGTTTTTTCTTCTTCATTACATGTAACTAGTTTATATTAATGAAAAGGCTACGGCCATAATTTTCCCAAAAAAAAAAAAAAAAAACAAGCATGATGTGCTTTCTTAATTAGTTTAGGGTTTGCTTAACGGAATTTATTTTTAGGTCTCAATCGGTTGCTTCAAATTAAAAGGCATATATGCCTTAGACAATTAATATTGTTTTTAAATTGTCATTAACTTTTAAATGAGAAAAATAAAATTACCATTCTTATCATAATTTTGATCAGAAACTTTATGATAGTTCCTAATTACTATCAAACAGATAATATATTTGATTAATTTCATTATTTTTCAAAATATCTTTTGCAATTCAAACCATAAAATGAGTTCTTATGGAAATTGTAAAAAGAATTGAGAATATTATAAGTAGTCAAACAGCTATTGCAGCCCAAGCAATGCACGTCTCCTCCACGACCATTAAAATTTAATGAAGGATTGCTACACCCAAATTACATACTAAAAGAATTTGATTTGCTGACAACTTTTTCCCCATCCGTACCATCGTAATTTTCAATTCCTCTTTACTTTTCCATAATTTTTTCTTTAGCAATTCTTGTATTGGATGCTTGGAAAAGTAGTTAATATTTAAGATGAATTAAATAGATATATGTGAAGAAGAGTAAGGAGCATTGAGCCTGCGCAACTGGGAGGAGTAGAAATCTAACTGTATGAACAGTATTTTGTATGTCTTAAGCAGGTTTTTTTTTGTGTGGGAAAATTCATAGAGGGGCCTACGTGTTAATATAAAAACATGATTACAAAGTCCTTAAAAGGAACCTTCAGACTAATGCTCAACAGAGATACAAAAAAAAAAAAAAAAAATCTAAGAGTCGATGATTCCTTATACTAAGAAATACAAAAACCCTAAAAACATTCTAGTATTGCAAGTAGTCAGCACCAAAATCAAGGAAGAACATGAATAAACCATTCTACTCCAACTTCTTGCAAAAAATTGTAGGCTAACAAAGCCCTACGTGAGGTCCTTGTTGGGTACCCATTTGGGTACCCATGCTTTACTCGGACGGGCTTCGCCCACCCATGATGACTTCCGGGATTCCGTACCTACTTATACCCACCCACTTTCCATGCTTTTTGAACACAGTCTGCCACGAATTGATGGCCTTGAGGCTTGTTGCCCTTTGCTCTAATTGCAAACTTTCAAGACACATATCAGAATTTACTGTAGTCGCATGCAGCGTGGTGAGGATTGCATTAATATAGGATATATGGTGATTATCAATGTAAATCGATTTATCCACCGATGATGAGTACCCACCCATAAGGTCATGGGAGTACCCATACCCACCCATACCCATTGGCCACCCATACCCATTGGGTATGGGTGGGTACATGTGTGGGTGTGGGTATGGGTACCCAATGTAGGGCTTTGTAGGCTAACCCACACTTATAAAAAATTCTTGAACGCACAATCTTCCTGCAAAAATGGGCATCACACTCGTCCAACCTCCAAATATGCAAAATGAAGAAGCTTCAACACAAGGGGGTAAAATCGCAAGCAAGTTGGAAACAACAATGAAAAAGAAATAAAAGTAAACATTTGTGTTTAACATAAATAGATAAGGTAGCAAACCATATCGCCGGCATACTTTCAGTACTAATGTAGGCGAATACAATAGCTTCCGAGTGACAAAACCAATAAAAAAACATAAAAATACTGCATATTTTTCAAAGATGATGAATCATAATAGTTATCAGACATATACCAGGAAACAACATACTCAAACCAAGTGCCCCAAAATCGAAAAGAGTTTCAATAAGGATCATCATGCACAACAACTAGGGGCATAAAATACATGCCAACAAAAGTCTCAGAAGGGAAACAACCAACCCAAAAAATCACCAGCAACATATCCAAATAGCAGTTACCATCACAACCCACCGAACAGAAAATATAGTATATTAAAGGGATGATAGTCCCACCACCTCCAGCAAATAACACGACTCCACAACATCCTCCAATCCACCTCCTCCAAAAAGAGCAGATAACACCCAAAACATAAAACGAATAGGCAAAATAGAGAAACAGAAACCCAACAACTAGCAACGAGCAGAAAATAGAGAAACAACAACTGGTGGCATAAAATACAAGCCAACAAAAGCCCCATAAGGATAGCAACCAACCCAAAAAATCATCAGCAACATATACAAATAGTAGTTAACATCACAACTCACCGAACAAAAATACATAATATTAAAGGGATAAGAGTCCCACCACCTTCAACAAATAACACCACTCCATATAACATCCTCCAAACAACCCTCTACCTCCTCCAAAACAGAGCAGATAACACCCAGAACATAAAACAGATAAGCAAAATAGAGAAACAGAGACCCAATAAGCACCAACGAGCAGAAAACAAAGAAACAGAAATGAGAAAAGAACTACACAAAGAGCCGTCAAACATTATGTATATAAGGAAGTCTGCATTTGTCTAAATTAACCAAGCCTCTCAGCAAAGTAGGAAGATTAGAAACATCAAACTCCTAAAAATCATTAATTTGACACACAAATTTGGCCAACCAATCCGCACAAGAATTACCCTCTTGATAAATATGAGAAATAAAATAATTAAGGGCAACGAGAGAGTGCATAATTCTTCTAATATTATAGAAATCATGAGGATTACCAGATTCCTCATTATGAATGATTTGAATAAATTAAATAACTTGGCATCAACCTCAATAGGCACATGCTCTCCCCAATCTATGGCAAATATCCAAACTATGAGATAAACCCATCAACTTATTAGTAGTCACAATACATAAATTAAGTGGACCAGCAAAAGCAGATATAACATCACCATAGTGATTACGAATAATGCCACCCTAATTCAGGTTACGAAAAGTTCAACCACAAAGAAATATATATATATATATATATATATATATATATATATATATATATATATATATATATATATATATATATATATATATATATATATATATATATATATATAATGTAATGGTTGTAACAGTCATTTTCGAGCACAGTGTTTAGTCCTATCCAAATCCCGAGCTAATGGCTGATGTGGTCAGAAAGAAAGCAAGAGAAGCGATAGTAGCTGGCTAGCTTTTGCCCATCGTTCCATGTTACCTTTAATCATATATGATAATGTACATGAAGCTACACACATAGAAACAAGCGAGATATGAACTAGCTACAGACATCACTTTATTTGCAGCAGGATTCTGCTTGGATTTCATTTGTGCTTATCAGCCTGATCATCATTTCAATCAAATGAAATCTCCTTTCTTTCTTTTTTAGGGCTGTCATCTCTACGACCCAAACTCTGTATAGCCCTCTTTAGAGCTAAGAGAGACAAGTGAGAAAGGTACAGCCTATCTTAACTATAAAAGAAGGTAACTGTGGTCACACTAAAATCCATGCACCATATAAATTCGTTAGAATAAACCTAAGACCATATCTTCCAGCTCATACCAGAACACATATGCACTGAAAGAAAGAACCATACGAGCAGCGAGAGAGAGAGAGAGAGAGAGAGAGAGAGAGAGAGAGAGAGAGAGAGAGAGAGAGAGAGAGAGAGAAGGCGAAAGAAAAGGCCAAGTCTCTAACTCTGAATACATGTTTATATTGTTTATTAGTTCTACATTGGTGGAGGAATCTGTGTTATGGTCTGCTTTCTCAAAGACCAATGCAGTCTATCTAAAAGAAAAAGGATAAAGCAGAAAGACCGATGAAAGTAAAATAGTTAATCAAACAAAAAGGAGAAGTATGCAAACTATTAACCTGTATATGAAGAGGTGAACATATAGCTAGTTGATCATAGAAGTAGATCCAAGTCACTATATACTTGGATCGGTTAGAGCTAAACAACATTACAGAAAAAAAAAAAAAAAAAAAAAAAATATATATATATATATATATATATATATATATATATATATATATATATATATATATATATATATATATATATATATATATATATATATATATATATATATATATATATATATATATATATATATATACTTCTCCTTTTCTCTTATCTTAAAACTCAATTCCCTATTTTTATGCTAAGACTACTGAAGCGAAGAACTAGTTTAAAGCCCATCTAAAGCTGCTACAACCTCATTTATGATTAATTTGAGAAGGTGCATGATTTCGAAAATAAATCTATTTCATTTTTTAAATATTATCTAAACTAACAAATTATCTTAAAAAATTTTAAATCAAATTTTATATAAAAAATAAATATGTTTTTTGTTATCTTACCAAACCTTCTATATTGAACTTATGCTTGTGACTAAGTTAATTATTAAGACAGAATCTGACAAATCTCCCCATTGACAATATTGCGAAAATAAATATGGATCACTTTTGTGACACCTCTCTTCATGAAAACGAGCATTCTAATTAAATTCTTGCAGCCCTGTAGGGTTGACTCAATATGTGTATTTGACTTTTGAATTTAACATCAATGAGACCTCCATTGTACATAACAATGATACATAAAATGTACTTTGTGTAAGATATACAAGAAACGTACTTTCTTGTATAACTAACCGACACGTCATTAAGACGTTATTGCTCCATTAGTTTTACTTATTTCCTATATATACTGTAGCTCTCTATTTTCCATATTGAATAACAAAGTTTAGTTTTCTATTTCTCTGTATTCTGCGTGAGTTCCTCTCTGTTCCTCCGCTCTAACATGATATCAGAGCCGTGATCCTTCTTTTCTTTCCTCCTCCGCCTCAAATTCAACCTGCTCCCTTACCGTCATGGAGACATCCACGGCCACCTCCGCCCCCAATTTGCTCAACCCCGACGATCAAGTGCCAAATAGCCCTTCGTTCCCTACCTCTCTCAAATTCCTTATGAGTAACGTCAAGAACATCGTCGCTCAGCCCCTCACTGTCGACAATCATCCATTGTGGCAATCCCAGGTTCTTAAACTCTTCCGGGCTAACGGATATCACGGTTTCTTGGATGGCTCCTCTCCAATACCGCCGGACAACATCACCTCTGCCACCGGCCAACCCGTCCCAAACCCCGCCTACAGCAACTGGATCTTGATTAATCAGAACCTCGCGGCGGCCTTATACTCGGTAATCTCACCGACGATCCTCCCCTACGTTCTCTCCGTCGAACATTGGCATGTCACGAAATATGGACAATTCTTGACCGGCGACTTCAATCAAGCACTCGCTCAAGAATCATTAAGCTCAAACACGAGCTCCATTACCTCACTATGAAGGACAAAACCATGGCACAATACCTTCTTGAAATCAAGACTAAAGTTGATTCGCTAGCTGCCGACGGCGCCCCTATCGTTGCCGAAGAAATCATACACTACACCTTAGACGGCCTACCATCCACCTACCAATCATTTAAAACGTCCATCCGCACCAACCTTCAACCACTCTCTCTTGACGACCTCTACACCCTACTATGCAGCGAGGAATTAAATCTTGCGCATGAAACCGCACGCGAACTTCATTCCCTACAACTTTCAGGAAACTCTACAACACTTGCTGCCACGCGAGGTCGTGAACGAGGACGATCTTCCTCTTCCCGCGGTCGCAATTACTACACAAACCGAAACCCATCTGCTAACAACAGAGGAGCTCGGCAACCAAAAACTGCAATTACATGCCAAATATGTGGCAAGAACGGCCATTCCGCCGTCAAATGCTGGTACCGCCATGACGATCAGTGCAATACCGAACAGCCCAATACCGCCCTCTTCACATCGCCATTGCCTCCACCACCTTCCGAGTGGTATCTTGACAGCGGTGCATCCTCGCATCTAACCTCGGACCCAACACAGCTTCAACATTCGCAAACTTATACAAGCCAAACTCAAGTCACCATCGGCAACGGACAGCAACTTCCGATTCATAATACAGGTAAAGGTTTGTTACCCACCCCACAAGGTAGCCTCCAACTATCTCGCCTAAATTTCGTTCCAAATCTTTCATTCAATTTATTATCCGTTCATCAACTTACCACTGACAACAATTGCAACATTACCTTCTCTTCTCATGGATATGTCATCAAGGACCAGACGAACAACAACATTCTTCTCACGGGTCCGTGTATTAATGAGCTTTATCCTCTCCGCCCTGTCAAGAACAAGCTCGCTGCCACGTCTCAGCTCGCTCTCATCTCCATTCAAACCGTTCCCGATCTCTGGCATAGGCGACTTGGACACCCTTCGGCGGCTACCCTAGCACTAGTGGAAAAACAATTTCCAAATATTTGTAACACCTCTGTTACCTCAAATTGTAATTCTTACAGGATGGGCAAAAGCCATCTCCTACCTTTTCAAAATTCTGTTAATAATAGTTCGTTTCCTTTCAAATTAGTTCATTCTAACTTTTGGGGTCCGTCCCAAACAATCTATAACTATGGGTTTCGATATTATGTTAGCTTTATAGACGATTTCTCAAAATACACATGGATTTATCCGCTTATTTAAAAGTCGGACGTATTTTATAAGTTTCTTGAATTTCAGAAAATGATCGAACGTCAATTTCAAACTCACATTCACAAATTACGTACTGACGGAGGAGGCGAATATATAAACAACAAATTCAAGACTCATCTCAATGCACAAGGTATACTTCATCAATTCACTTGCCCGTATACACCCTCCCAAAATGGAGTGGCCGAACGCAAACATAGGCACATTACCGAGACACTTCGTACCTTGCTCATCGAAGCCTCGCTACCTACCTATCTTTGGGTAGACACTTTGCTCACTGCGGTTCACCTACTTAACCGGCTTCCATCCCCAAATACACACAACAAATCACCTCACGAAATATTGCACCGAGAAACACCGAGCTATAAGAACTTGAAAGTTTTCGGATCCTTATGCTACCCATGGCTCAAGCCATATTCCAGCCATAAACTCGCACCGCTATCCCATCCGTGCGTCTTCCTCGGCTATGCCCCTCTTCAAAAAGGCTATCGCTGTCTTGATCCAAAAAACAACAAGGTTTACACCTCTCGCCACGTTGTTTTCAACGAACAAATATTTCCCTTCAAACAACTCATAAACTCTTACCCACCAAACAACAACCACTACAATACGATCCCACCGCTTCTCCTTGTTCCCACTCACAGCCTTCCTCTTGCCATCAGCAACGACACTCCAACTCCAATTAAATACACATAACCGACACAGTCTATTATCCCACAATCACACACACAGACTACCTCGGTTCTTGACATCTCCACCATCCAACAGGACATTACAACACATCCCAATACAAATACCTGCATTACACTTCCCAACTCACAACCTATTACTCATCACATGAACACAAGATCCAAGACGGGCCACTCAAAACCAAAGAAATTTTTTGATCTTCTTCACATGATTCATGATGCTGAACCCACAACCTACAATCAAGCTATCAAAAGTGAGCGCTGGCGCACAGCCATGTCACAAGAATTCCAAGCCTTGCAAATACAAGGAACTTGGGATCTCGTTCGTCCGCATCCGACGCAAAATGTCCTCGGCTGCAAATGGACATATAGAACAAAACTTAAATCTGATGGCACGGTCGCAAGGTACAAGGCTCGGCTTGTAGCTAAGGGTTTCAACCAAGAACACGACATCGACTACACGGAGACCTTCAGTCCATCACCAAGATTCCTACAGTCCGGGTCCTCATCCTTATAGCTCTCCACTTCAAATGAGACATTCATCAACTCGACGTCTCCAACGCTTTCTTGCACGGCAAATTATCCGAGACTGTCCACATGCAACAACCACCTGGGTTTCAAGACATCGCCCATCCAGCCTTCGTGTGCAAACTAAACAAAGCCCTATACTGACTCAAACAATCACCACGCGAATGGTACGCAACTCTATCCACTCATCTTCAAAATTTTGGCTTTACTATTAGCAACGCTGACCCTTCCCTCTTTATATATAAATCGGGCTCAAATCAACTCTACATCCTCATCTACGTCGACGACATCCTACTCACCAGCAACTCAAAATCGAAAATCACACGGCTTCTAGCAAGTCTCCATGACAGATTCTAAATGCGGAACCTGGGATATCTAGCCAACTTCCTTGGCATCCAAACAACAAATACTTCTTACGGTGTGCTTCTCCACCAAAAGCAATACGCTACACGAATTCTGGAATGAGCCGGCATGCAAAACTCCAAACCAGTGGCTACTCCCCTCTCATGTAAACATGAAAAATCAACCGGTTGTAGCTCAGAATTCACCAATCCTCATCTCTACCGTCAACTAATCGGCTCGTTACAATACCTTACCTTAACTCGCCCTGACATCCAGTTCGCTGTGCATCAACTCAGCCAACATATGCACGCTCCCCTCACCAGCCATTTTGAGGATCTTAAACGATTACTCTGGTATATACAAGGTTCCACGTCCACAGGAATTCCGCTACACCGAGATACCTTGACTCTACATGGCTACGTAGACGCCGACTGGGCCAACAATACCCAAGACCGCAAATCCATTTCCGGGTATTGTAACTTCTTGGGTAAATCTCTCATATCTTGGCAAGCCAAAAAGCAATCTATCGTGGCTAGATCGTCTACTGAAGCAGAGTATAAAGCGCTGGCCTCTGAAGCCTCAAAAGTTATTTGGCTTCGACGACTCCTAGAGGATCTTCATCTGCCACAGAAAACACCTACAACCATCTACTGTGATAATACGTCCTCCATTGCACTCGCCAACAATCCCGTATACCACGCCAAAACTAAACACATCAACGTGGATTGTCACTTCATACGAGATTGCATCCGCTCCAACCAGTTATCCATTCATCACATCTGCACCAATGATCAAATTGCGGACGTGTTCACCAAGCCATTACCTATCCGTCGTTTTAAATTTTTATGTAACAAACTAATCACTACACCATAGTCATTAGTTTGCGGGGGCATGTAAGATATACAAGAAACGTACTTTCTTGTATAATTGATCGCCATGTCATTAAGACGTTATTGCTCCATTAGCTTGACTTATTTCCTATATATAATGTAGCTCTCTGTTTTCCATATTGAATAACAAAGTTTAGTTTTCTATTTCTCTGTATTCTGCGTGAGTTCCTCTCTATTCCTCCGCTCTAACACTTTGCACTAAATGTTCGTACCTCTGAAATGGCTACCTCTTTCAATGGATCCCTATCCACTAAAAGAAGCATATGTGATCAAGAAACAAAACTGGTATGTCGCTTTATCCAATGGGTTGTCCTTAAAATTAATGTTTTGAAACCAAAGCTATGTTGTTTGAGTATTTAGAAAAGTCATTTAAGTCTTCTATATTTAAACTATTTCCATGGAAATGCATTGAATAACCTCTCGATCAGTTTTTGTCCTACTGTCACATATTTATTGAAAGTCAAGTTGATCCTAGATCCTTGTTGATATCATAATCCTTAGCCTTATCCACACTATTTTTACACGGCTATACTATTTAACATGTTATACCAAATTAGGGGTTAATTTATTATTTTCGGAGAACTTGTAGTGTATTTATCAATAGAAATATCTATTCTTCTTCATTTGTCTCGTAATTATACTTCTCTAGATGTTGTCTACTTTCATTCTTTTGTAGAGATGTTTTTGTCTGTATTTAGTCAATAGAGCCTTATGGTTATCTCAATCCCTTATACCTCCCATAAAAAATAGACTCTTATGACTCCCAATGCTCAACACATATTAGATATTTAAAATTTTAGGCTCTTATGTCTCTCTTGTGCATTTAGCATATATAAGAATTGAACTTCCCTCTCATATCAAAACTCCTTAGAATCACAAAATTCAAATAGATAAACACATATATCATTGTGATTTAATACATGGAATATAAATAAATAAGCTTGGAGAATTTTATAGTGTGTTCTATTAGCCTGATCAAATTTAAACAACTAAGCAGAAATATTATATTCTAAAAATTTACTAGATTAAGAGGGATTAATCAAAATATTATTTTGAAGTTTTAATAGTATTACAAGATTATTTTTTGGGATCAAATTATTTTTTAGTTGAATAAAATAACACACTTTTTTAATTATCTTGCTAAATTTTTTTTAGAAAAATACTCAAACATGTAGAACTATCATATTTACAACATTAATAAAGTTACATCACCAAAGTTTTATAGTACACAATTATCTTAGTTTTCCTTAATGAAATTATAATTTAAATTAGGAAAATTTCAAATGTTTTGTATTTTTGAAAACTAATATTAACAGAATGTAACTTACCTGAATCCGAGCAACTTTAAGAATTGGGTTGAATGTTCTTCCAACCCATGATAGCAAAATGTTTGGATTGGTAACGATTGGGTTGAAACCAAACATATTAAAGCAAACTACATAGATCAAGATTCTAAAGATGAGGAAGATTCAAATGTGATAAAGCTGAATATGGATAAGGTATGTGAGAACGTTAAACTCCTTCAAAAATCTCTTGTGGTTAAAGTATTTGGGAGAGATGTTCTTTTTTCTCTTTGTAGTATTGAGTTAAGGAGGCAATGAAGTAGAATATTTGGGAAATTTCACCTCACCTCTTTGGGTCTTGATTGGATTTTGTGTTCGTTTCAATATTCTCAAATTATGGAAGAAGTGCTGAGTGGAGGTCCTTGGTTTGTGGGAAGACATATAATAGGGTTGGATAAATGGACACCTCAATTTTCTCCAACTTCATTAAAAGGGTTATCCTCTCCGATTTGGATATGTTTACCTCATTTTCCTTTACATTGTTGGGATGAGGTTAATGTTACAAAGATTGTTTCAAAGATAGGAGTTCCTATGTCCTTGGATGGAAATATGTTTAAATGAGGAAGACGAGGATTTGCTCGAGCATGTGTACAAATCAATCTAAACTCTAAACTTTCTCACGGAGTTCGGATTGAAGGCTCATTTGGTAAATTTTTCCAAAAAGTTGAGTATGAGAAAATCTCATCTTTATGCTATAAATGTGGTAAGATAGGCCATAATGTTGATAGGTGCATGCCTAGAAGCTCTGAAAGAAGTTCAAATTTAGAAGGAAAATCTTAATAATGAGAGGAAAGCTTTGGGTAAAGAGGAATCTGTTAGTGAAGATGCAAATGTTTATGGGCCTTGGATGCAAGTGAAGTTTAAAAGGTTGAAAAAAAGCCAAAATCAGAAATCTGCAGCTCAGAATTCTGTTGGGAACAATGAGGTTTTCTCTCATATGAGAACTTTAATATGTTTAAAGTTCTGTCTCATGAACCTGGAGTGGAGAATTTTTAGATAAGAAAGAAGTTAATACTCATGTTCATGTTAAGCAATTTAATTTGCTTGATATGGATGCTAATGCTGAAGGTATGATATTGGGAAATTCAATTGGGGTTATAGAACAAATCAATGATTTGGAGACTATTCCAGTTGAAGACGGTGAACTGATTCAGAATTCTGAAAGAAACGATGTTTTGGATAAAAGAAGCGTTGTTTCAATTCATCAAGATGAGTTTGTTTAAAAGGAAAAGTTAGGAGTTATCAAATAAGGCAATGCTAAAGAAGATACATATGACACGGCTGTTGAAGATAATTCGAAAATTGTTCCAGAAAATATATTTTCGGTTGAAGCTGATCTGAAAGATGTTTTAAAGAAAGTGAAAGATAATGGAATTGAAGATGGAAATTTTCAGGTGCCTAGTAATACAGTGACGCCGGAGCTCAACCCATAATACCCCGCAGCTCATCGGAGTTTCCTTCTTAGCCTTAATGTCGGTTTCTGTTACCTGTTTTTAATTTTTTGTATTGCTAGAATAGTTCTCTGTGTTGGTTTTAAAATTCTTCAGTGTAGCTGTTCTTTTGGCCTAGTCTGTAGCCGTATTTGAATATAAATAGTAAATACGGCTAGGAGGGAAGGGCTTTTTGATTGATATTGAAATAAAGAACCGTAAGGTTGTTTTTGGGTTCAAGAACCCTATTTTTCTGTATCCTGGATTGTCCAAGCCGTCCACGTGGTGGTTGCATTCGTTTCTTGGTTTACTGTAGCACTGGAATTAGCTTCGTTCTCGACTGGAACTTCTGGGTTCCGGTATCAGTTTGGTATCAGAGCCAACAAGATGCCGCCTCGTCGTAATCCTCAGCGTCCGGTGCAAGAAGTGTTGATCGAAGATTTGCAAAGGGAGATACAGCATTTGTAGCAAAGATTAGAAAGGTTTGAGCAAAGAGAAGCTGGCGAGAATCAAGAAGAAGGAGAAAATCCTTTTTATCAGGCCACTTCCAGCGACGATGAAGGAAGGCGACGGCCACAAGATCGAGATAGAAACACCAGGCCTGATGACGGAGGAATCAAAGTTGATTTGTCTGACTTTGAGGGGAGATTAGATCCGGATGAATTCATAAACTTGATTCATACTGCGGACAGGATCTTGGAGTTCAAAGAGGTAAAGCCGGACCGTATCGTTAAGTTGGTAGCCATCAAGTTGAAAAAGAATGCGTCATTGTGGTGGGAGAATTTGAAGCGAACCTGACTCCGAGAAGGACATAGTAAAATTGTTAGCTGGGACAAAATGAAGAAAGAACTTCAGAGGAAGTATCTGCCAGAATAATATAAACAGGATTTGTTCTTGAAACTGCATAGGATTCAGCAAAATCAGCTGACTGTGGAAGAATACGTTGCTGAATTTGAACAATTATCACTTAAATGTGATATGGTAGAGCCAGAAGAAAACACGATTGCAAGATTTCTGGAGGGGTTGCAGCCTGCAATCAGCAATGTAGTTCAATTGCAGTCATATTGGACATTTCAAGATGTCGTAAATTTGGCTCTTAAGGTTGAGAAACAGCAAAAGAAAGCTAAAGCGGTACAGAATAGATGGGGTTTTAGAGGAGAACTCAAAGAGAAGGCTGGTGGCAAGGAAGATGCCCATTCCGGCAGCTAGTCAAAAATCGCCGAAGCCGCTCAAAACAGCAAGCAATCAAACAATGCCGCAAGTTACCCAGCCATGAAGTGTTTTAAATGCCACAGTTTCGGCCACATTGCCTCCAATTGTCCTAATAGGCGTGTCATTATGCTATTAGAAGGTGAAGGAATGGATTGGTCTAAAGACAAGGAAGAGGAGGAGACCAGTCCTGATGTTTTGAGCTCGCCAGTTCCCACTTATCTTCCAGCTGATATGTAACATCCCAGATATCAATAGTGAAAGGATTCATCTGACATTATTTTTTTTTTTTTTCGTCTCTTTCTCGTTCGGATCAATACAGACATCCAGAGATAATTGCATTAAAGAAAAGAAATATAACAACTACTATAATTCACATTTTAACATATATACAGTCAAAAGGAGCGTCCAAAAGAATATATACAATAGCCATTCGGCTACAAAAACAAAACTACACTAGTGACCGAAGAAGCTTCACGCGGGAGGCTCTGCACCTGAAATCATTAACCACATATAATGAGCTTAAATAGCCCAGCAGGTCACCAAAGCCTACAACTGAAATCAAAGCACGATAGAAGCAATATGCATGTCAATCAAATCAAGTCAAATCAATCAATCGCACATGATCAACGAGTCGATGCAGATACGGAAATTAATACATAACAGAAATCAATAAAATCAGTAAACAGTAGGAAATTCATAAAGCTCAAGAAATCAATGCGTGCATCAAATCTCTACAGTATCTATCATAGCAGTCGATAACATCAGTTACATTAATATAGTCGTCTAGCCGTCTTATATATCGTATCAGTCTATAACATCAGTCAAATCAATAGAGTAGAATCGTATCAGAACATACACTTGCAATTTGATTAGTTGTTCAATATCACTTGCTTCCTGTCAGTACGGCAGCATATGTATCCATATCCACAACGAGAACAATCCAATGACGACAACAAACGATGCTACAACAGTGAAATCGCATCAATCACTTCAGTAAAGTAATTTCTTCCGGTCAATAATATCAATTGGCATAAAATCCCATAAAATGATCAAATCAATACATCGTAAGAACAGTTGAAATTAAATCAATATAATCAGTAAATACAATTAAAACAAATCAATGCAATGAAATCATATACAACAATCAAATCAATAAATCAATAAGCAATCAACCCAATCAATCAATCAATGATCGATACTATGAATCAATGTATCAGTGGATCAATAATATTATCAATAGTATCCCTGAATCAATATAATCAATCAATGTCGATAGTGTCAATGAGTCAATATCAATGAATCAGTATCAATGAATCAATAGTATCCATGTCCATAGTATAATGAATCAATACAATATCGATATCCATATCAGTAGTATAAATGCTCAGTGAAATAATACGAATATCGATGAAATCGTACAATAACAATAAATCCGTAAATCCGTCCATAAAATCAATTCACTACAATAAATCCGTCGATGAAATCTATCGATATCCATAACTCTATAAATCCAAAACGAGATCAACCGGCCAAAACCGCACACATGCAATTCCATACAATAGTCTTACTGAACAAGTACAATCATTGGCTATTAAGGTGTTTTTCAAGTCGATAATCCATAGTGCTGTTGTAGAAATCCATAGTATTGTTGTAGATATCTATCCGTTGGTTCAATAAGAGTCGTCACTCTGTGCCCGTCGGCATAGTAATCTCTTTATGACTCCCAATCGTTATATCAATGAATCAATAGAGGATAACACCAAACCCTTTTTAAAGGAAAGCCCGTCGGCCCACCATCCTGTACAGGTCAAGTCAATCTCCAACCAACAGTTCAACCAGTCTTCACTTGTCTTTTAGTAACAATAACCATATAGCAATCATATACTCACATTCGTATGCATATCAGTTCAAATCACCAATTTCAGAAAATCGGAAATCGTACGAAAATCCAGTGGCATAACGGCAGTATACGAAATTTACACAGAAATCACAAATTAATAATTTTACCAAATTACCACAGAACATTCACAACAACATTATAAGACTTCCATTCTACTGAAGCAACATCAATCAACAACCTGATATTTATCTATTCGATCAAAATCGCACAGAACCCAAAATAACCGGTAGAATCGTTACAGAAAATACTCAAAACGTGTAGAAAAATCATATCAATAACATATCAAAAGTTGTGCGGTGAAAGTTTCGTCAATACAAAACGGTGCGCGTTTATCGGTAACGAAAACACAAATCTGAGCACAAAAATACCAAAACTCGACATCTTCGAAAACAGAAATAGGGTTCGGAGTTCTTACTGCGAGATACACACTTTTCCCAACAGCGGCGACGGACAAAAAGCGCACCGCGGCCTCCGAAACCAAACTTTTCCTTTACTTTCCTTCTCCTTCTCTCTCCTCAGATATTTTGAAAGTATAAAATGATTTCTCTCTCTTCAAAACGAGCTGATTTTCTTTTAATACACACCTGATCGGCCTGGCCGATCGCCACATCGTCCAGGACGATCTGAACAAAATTCAATCGTCCAGGACGATATCTCAGGCCGATAATTAATTTCCTTGGACGATAAAATCCCTTGCTCACTGACTTTGCCATGAACTGATCGTCCCAGGACGATCCAAAAATCGGCCCGGATGATCCACCCAAAAATCAGCTATTTTTGATCGTTTTGGACGATCTCAACATCGTCTCGAACGATTCCAGAAGGAAATCAAAGAAACAAGCTCTCACATGATAAGGGACCAATGTTAGTTATCCAGCGATTACTCAAGAATCAAAAAGAGGAGTTACTGTAGAGGCACAATCTTTTCCGGACTCGTTGTACCGTCCAAGGCAAAGTTTGTCAAGTAATCGTGGACAGTGGGAGTTGCAAAAATGTGGTCTCAAGTTCTATGGTTGAAAAACTCCAGTTAAAAACGGAAGAGCATCCCAACCCGTATAAGTTGGCATGGATTCAAAAAGAAAATGTAGTTAAGGTGTCAAAAAGGTGCTTGGTAAACTTCTCTATAGGAACCTACCGAGAACAACTCTGGTGTGATGTAGTTCCGATGGATGCCTGCCACTTGCTGTTGGGAAGGCCCTAGCAATATGATCGACAAACTATTCACGATGGCGCCAAGAATACTTATACTTTTAATCATGAAGGTTGTCAGATGGTATTGGTTTCGCTAGAGGAGGAAGGCACCCTTAAAGCAGCAGAAGAATTGTTGATCAACTATTCACAGTGCCGCAAAGCCTTGCAAGAGACTTCCACCAGTTTTATACTCATGTTAAAAGAGGTTGCGCCTGCAACCGTCATAAGCCACCCAGGAGTTCAGAAACTCTTACAAGAATTATGTGATATTTTTCCAGATGAGATTCCAGCGGGATTGCCGCCTGTACGAGATGTCCAGCATGAAATTGAACTAGTGCCTGGGGCCATGCTTCCAAACCGTCCCCCTTACAGAATCAGGCCCGATGAGTATGAACAATTGCAGCTGCAGATTGAAGATTTGCTATCCAAAGGGTTTATTAAAACCAGTGTAAGTCCGTGCGCTGTGCCAGTGTTGTTGGTTCCTAAGAAAGACGGCTCTTTTCGGATGTGCATGGACAGCAGGGCGATTAATAAAATCACTGTTCGTTACCGATTTCCCATTCCATGCATAGATGATCTTTTTGATCAGCTACATGGCGCCAAATTTTTTTCAAAGATCGACTTGAGGAGTGGATATCATCAAATTCGATTACGAGCTGGTGATGAGTGGAAGACCGCCTTTAAGGTGCGAGATGGATTATATGAATGGACAGTGATGCCATTTGGATTATCGAATGCCTCGAGCACTTTCATGCGGCTGATGAACCAAGTATTTCAACCCTTTATGTGTAAGTTCGTGGTTGTCTATTTTGACGACATACTAATTTACAGCGAAAGTTTGGAGGATCATCTACAGCACCTACGTCTGGTATTATGCAAACTGCGGGAACAAAAGCTGTATGGTCATATTGAGAAATGTCAGTTTCTAGACAGCAGAATTGAGTTTCTGGGTTTTATAATTTTGGCATCTGGTATAGAAGAATATCCAAGAAAAATTGAAGCGATAGAGAGCTGGCCAATTCCGCAGTCATTCACTGATGTCAGGAGATTTCATGGGCTTGCTTCTTTTTACCGGAGATTCAACAAGAACTTCAGTTCTATAGCCGCTCCCATTACAGAATTTCTGAAGTCTGAACCATTCACGTGGTCCAGTAGTGCACAACACAGTTTTGAGCTGTTAAAGAAAGCATTAACTGCCTCCCCTGTTCTTTGCCTGCCAGATTTCAGCAAGGTTTTTGAGGTAGAATGTGATGCCTCTTGTGTGGGGATAGGAGCGGTTTTGAGTCAAGACGAACACCCCATTGCCTTCTTCAGTGAGAAACTAAATGAAGCTCGGCAAAAATATTCAACATATGACAAGGAATTTTATGCCTTGGTCAGAGCTCTACACCATTGGAATCATTATTTGCTGGCTAAAGATTTTGTTCTATACACTGATCATGAAGCTCTACGATTCCTTAATAGCCAAAAAAAATTGAAGGGTCGACATGCGTCGTGGTCAGAGTTTTTGGCAGCATTCAATTTTGTGATTAAACATAAGGCTGGACGTTTAAATCAAGCGGCTGATGCCTTGAGCCGTTGTCATCTACTGCTTCAAACTCTTCAAACTAAAGTTCTGGGAATGGATACTTTTAAGAATATATATCCTACTGATGCAGATTTTCAATCCTTGTGGAATAAATGCTTGACTCAACCTTACAAATTGTTCCATATTAAGGAGGGATATTTGTTCCATGGCCCCTGTCTGTGCATACCCAGAGGTTCAACCAGATTAGCCATTGTTTCTGAATGCCACGACGGAGGTTTGATGGGACATTTCGGAAGAGATAAAACACTGAATCTAATTCAGGATAAATTCTATTGGCCAACGTTGTCGCGGGATGTTGGAAAATATGTTCAGGGTTGTCGTGTTTGCCGCATAGCTAAAACCCAAGGCACTAATGCTGGGCTCTACTCACCATTGCCAGTTCCAAAGGCTCCCTGAGAGGATGTCAGTCTCGACTTTGTGCTGGGTTTGCCTCGCACCCAGCGTAACAAGGATTTAATCATGGTGGTAGTAAATCGATTCTCGAAGATGGCTCACTTCGTAGCCTGTCACAAGACGATGGATGCAAGTCATATAGCTGATTTATATCTCAAAGAAATAGTCAGAATACACGGTATTCCGTTGTCTATTACCTCTAATAGAGATGTAAAATTCATGAGTTACTTCTGGAAGACATTGTGGAGCAAGTTGGGCACTCGCTTGCAGTATAGTTCAGCCGCTCATCCGCAAACCGATGGGCAAACGGAAGTTGTTAACCGGAGCCTAGGAAATCTATTAAGGTGTTTTGTTGGGAAAAATCTCAAACAATGGGATTTAGTACTGGCTCAAATAGAATTTGCTTTCAATCGGTCAGTTAATCAGTCTACTCGAAAGAGCCCCTTTGAAATAGTGTATGGGAGAAATCCATTAACACCTTTGGACTTAATTCCAATAGTCCAGCAGGCCACTTATAATTCTGATGGAGGACAAAGGAGTAAGGAAATACAAAAGCTGCATCAGCAGGTTCACGATGAAATCATCAAGCAGAATGAGCGATATCGTACTCAAGCCAACAAGCACAGGAAGAAGGTTGTGTACCAGGAAGGAGACTTGGTATGGATCAGGTTAAGAAAAGAGCGTTTTCCACCTAAAGCTTTCAATAAACTGAAGCCCCAAGCTGATGGGCCTTTTCGTGTCGTCAAGAGAATCAATGATAACGCTTATCTGATCAATTTGCCTGGAGATTATAACATTTCGGCTGTGTTCAATGTGGCCGACTTGACTCCCCATTATGAGAACGAAGCTCTTCTCACCCCGGAAGAATGACGCCGGAGCTCAACCCATAATACCCCGCAGCTCATCAGAGTTTCCTTCTTAGCCTTAATGTCGGTTTCTGTTACCTGTTTTTAATTTTTTGTATTGCTAGAATAGTTGTCTGTGTTGGTTTTAAAATTCTTTAGTGTAGCTGTTCTTTTGGCCTAGTCTGTAGTCGTATTTGAATATAAATAGTATATACGGCTAGGAGGGAAGGGCTTTTTGATTGATATTGAAATAAAGAACCGTAAGGTTGTTTTTGGGTTCAAGAACCCTGTTTTTCTGTATCTTGGATTGTCCAAGCCGTCCAGGTGGTGGTTGCATTCGTTTCTTGGTTTACTGTAGCACCGGAATTAGCTTCGTTCTCGACTGGAACTTCTGGGTTTCGGTATCATACAGTTCATCACAAGAAGAAATTTAATAAATATTTGAATTCTTTTGGGCCAATCAAAGGCAGCCTGAAGAAGGAAATTGGTGAATATTGATGAAAGTGTTGGCTGCACATCACCATTTATCTCATAATCAAGATTATGATGGGTAATGATGGTAAGTATCAAGAGAAATGGGATAAAGGCTTGGAGAACTTTGTAGCTCTATGGATGGACGGATGGATGGATTTGTATCTTGATATTCAAAGCAAGGTTTTAGGAAGTCGGTCATCTTTGTGAATTAAGATCCTATGGTGGTACAAGCATGGAGATTATTGCTAACTGGTTTTGTTTTTTTCTTTTTCTAGTTGTTTTTTTTTTTATGTTTTATTTCAGTTTTAAATTAAGCGTTTATGGTTATTTAAAAGATGGGGATAAAATATTGAGAATTAAAAATCTTCTACTCTTTAATTTTTACGTAATCGGAAATTCTGTGATACTAATCAACTTTTTGGGTTGTTTTAATCTTTGGTATCCCCTCAATCCTAATTGATTTAAAACACGGAGTAGAGGATCTTATTTTCTTTATGGAATTTCATATCTTTCAAATATTCTAATATTGCTTAATTTTCTTTTTAATAATTTCCTCCTTTCGCTTTATTTTGAAAGTATGGATGCTAGTTTTTTTTTCTAATAGTTTCCTTTTCATTTAATGCAATTTGCATCTCTCAAAAAAAAAATTTATTTGGGCAACCATAAAAAAAATGGATTGAAGACGCCCAAATTTTAACTCTCTTATTAGAATCCTTCTCTCTCTCTCCAGTCGATTGCCCAAGTGAGAGAATGGGCTTTAAAATTTGATGGAAATTGATAAAAAATGGTAATGCATGGCGTTGTGGCGCCCAATCCTGTGAGCTGCAACACTCTCCTTGTACGGAGATAAAATACATTAAGAAATGTTGCAGTTAAGTGCGCTCGTTCCGGAGAAATATTGGGATGGGTGAACTCCTGAGAAGTTACACCAACAGGACAACACTATGAGACCCTTTCGACAAAATGGATAATATTTCAATAGTTAAAAATTTGGGTTGTTACATGATGTGCCTTAAATTTTATTATCCTTGTTATAAATATTTTAGCACCTTATTTTTATTATCATGAGAGGCTTTTTTTTTATCATGCTTTATTTTTTGGGGCGCTTATTTTTGGTTACTTAGATTGTTCTACAGTTCGTCAGATTCATCATTTGCGCTCATGGCACTCTGATGTTTTGAAGATCATTCTATAGACTTCACATCCCCTATGTTTAGCTAATTACGTACTTTACCTCTTGTATAGGCACAATATTAATGTGCATGGCTAATTAACATTAGAGCATGCATCTCCTCACCTTTGTACCTGTTATACGTATTAATTGTTTGCTCAACTCTTTTTTCTTGAACTATGCTGTACTCTAAGAAACAATATTTTACTTAGATCATTGACCCAAGAACCTGATTGTTTCTTATATATAGATTATGTTAACTTATTTGTAAAATCAATAAGCTATTTTAAGCAAAATAACATTTTCAATGTTTTGGGTTATAAACTTTTCTTTTTAAAGAAGATTTATAAATATTAATATTTTTCATATGCTAAGTTTATTACACGGTGTTGCGTCATCTTTATGTTCATAATTTTTCTTTTCTTCATTCGTAATCACGTCTTTGGGACCATCTACACTGGTGGGTGATTTAGTATTAAACTTTTGTAGGAACTTACATAGTCTTAGAAATATGATCGTAGCATTTTATTAATAAATTGTTAGGGAAAAGTCCAAAATTTAGTAGGATGCTTTTAAATCTTGAAAACTGTTTGGCATAATAAATGTTGAATCCTGTTAAATTCCGAGAAACTATTTGACAACAGATCTCAGGATTTAAGGCTGTTAGAGATTTAAATATGAATTTAATAACTAATCATTAATTTGTTTTGAATGTAATATAAATGATTGTTTGATAATTAAATAATTATTAATATAATAAGTAATTTGACAATTAACACCTAAATAATATAATAACTAATTTAATGATAATTATACAACTAATAACTTATTATTTAAATAAAATTCCTACTAATAATTTGATTAATTATTTAATTATTATTTAGTTAGGTTTAATCATAAATTATATTATTAATTATCTCATTAATCACTTAAAATTTTTATTACTCATTAATTATTTTATTATTATTTATGCTATTAATTGTATATTTAATAATTTCTATTTTAAATTATATTAATTAAACTAATTATAATATTTATATTATTAAATATTTAATTAAAATACATGAGATATGTTATTAAATGCATTAATTATGCAACTAATTATTAATATTTTAAATTATATTAATTAAGTGAATTCAAAATAGATTAGAGACGTCTAGGGTATGCTTTTCATCTTCTCTTTTTCATCGTTGCTTCATAGTGTAGAGATTGCACGAATCACTTCTTGGGCTCCTTCGTAGCTGTTCGACTTCGCTCCTTCGACGACGATCTCTTCATATCGGATCCGAAACCACAACCTCCTTGCCGTCCTCTGTTGGTTTGGACGTAAGCACGATTAGGGGAGCTTGCTCTTGCTCGTTGCCAAGGTAGCCATCTTTCTTTCTTTCGCGCGCTTCTTCTGCAGCCAAATCCTAATCCACCGAACAACAGGATTTGGATTTAGGCGGATTTACTCGGATTTACGCAAGCATCGGATTTAAGCGAACTCAAAAAAAATGTTTGTCTGGATTTAGCATAAATCCGACTTAAATCCCGCTGTAAATCTGACACCAAGGGGCTGTTTGGCAACTAGTAGGATTTAACTTTAGTGGGATTTAGTAAATCCTGTAAATCCGGATTTAGTAAATCCGAATTGTGTTAAATCCTGAAAACTGTTTGGTATGTCAAATGTTAAATCTTGTTAAATCCTTATAAACTATTTGGTAACATATTACAGGATTTATAGCAGTTAGGGACTTAAATGTGAAGAATATAATTATAAATTAAAAAATAAATTTATAATTAAAAATAAAAATTAATTTGTTATAAATTTAATAACATATTAAGTGCAAATTACTCATTAATTATTATTTACACTATTAATTAAATATTTAATAATACATGCATATTAAGTTATATTAATTAAGCTAATTCTATTAATATCTAATTACTAATTATATAATTAAGTTAATTTAGATAATAAATTTATGCACTAATTATACAATTAATTATTTAATTATTTTACTTATTTATTAATATTTTAAAATATATTAATTAAGTTAATCAATAATAACTTGAGGCGCGTAGGTTTGCCTTTCATCTTCTCTTTTAGTCGTTGCTGTTAGGCTTAGTTGCTTCGCAGGAGATGTAGAGATTCTTCTTCGTTTCCTTCGTGGCTGTTCAACTTCGCTCCTTCGACGTCTTTCCCTTCCTGTCGGATCGGAGATTTCGACATTTGATCGGAAGCAAGAACGGGACCTCGCTGGCTGTGAAGGTAACTTTCTCCCTTTCGCGCGCTTCTTCGGCTAAATCCCGTTAAATCCGCCGAACAGAGGGATTTAGTAAATCTGGGATTTAAGCCGTAAATCCCTAAATCCGGGATTTACGGAATCCCGGGATTTAACGAGCGCACAAAAACCGTTTGGCTGGATTTAGCGTAAATCCACTTAAATCCGGGAATAAATCCGATACCAAACAGCCCCTTAGTGTCCTAGTTTTTGTTCGTCGAAGCCCTAATCCACTTTTCCTTGTTGATTACTGACAGCTAGTAGTTAGCGTAACAATTTGTGGATCGAGAACTCAGAAACCAGAGGCTAATTTTGCGAGCAGAAGATTCGCTTCTCAAACCGTACAGGCATTTGTACTATAAGTTGTCTCATTTTTCTTGATCCAATCGGTTTAAGGATTTGCAAGAGATGGCTAAAGATGGAGTAATGCCACTATCGCCTGGAAGAAAAACTAGATCTTCATCGCAGTTATCGCCTTCCAAGCCCTCGCCCCAGAATGTATATCCATTCTCTTCACAGACCCAATCCCAAGAACTAATCCATTGCTTGTACACCTCAGAAGAACCCATCAGTTTGGAAACGCTAATCTCATCATTTCCTGGAAGAAGGCCACAAATTCTTGAGATTCTGCGGCTAGTGGGCTCCTTGAACTCCCCCATGTTCCCTCTCCTCATCTATGGAGGACCATCAACTGGCAAGACCATCGCCATTCTTCAAATTTTTCATTATCTCAATCGCCCTTTTGTTTACGCTGGTTGTCGAACATGCTACTCCCCACGAATACTCTTTGATTCCATTCTGAGGCAATTGCTTCTACACGGGAGGAATCCCATCAAAGGAAACAGTGGAACCAAGCGCTATGAAAAGCCATCAGAATTCATTGATTTACTCAGAATTGCTTTGGTTCAGGCGATAAATGCTCTTAAAGAAAGGAATCTAAAATCTGGTTCTGAGGAGGTTGATAGAGGGAAAATGATTTACATGATATTTGATAACTTTGAGCTACTTCGCTCATGGGACAAGAATTCTAACATTGTCCCTCTGCTTTTGCGAATCCATGAGATGTTAAAAATACCTGAAGTTGGCATAATTTATATAAGTAGCTCTACTCCTGATGCATATTATTTGTGTACCGGTTCAATTGAGCCGATAACAATCTACTTTCCTGACTATACATTGGAGGATCTACATGGTATTTTCATGAGGAATCAACCTAACCCAAAGCTCTACTCATCTTTTCTAAGGTATAGTGGTTTGATAGAAGTCTTTATTTGAATACTCTATAATTATCTTTGCTCGTGTAATAGTGTGATTCTTTTGCAGTGTGGTTCTTAAGCCATTCTTTAGAGTCACCAGACGAGTTGACGAGTTGTCAGTGGCATTTCAACCTCTGTTTCAGCAATACTGTAAACCTTTAGTTGATCGTTCTGTTGTTCCAGATGAGGCTATGAAGAGAAAACTTTTTGATAACCTTCAGCCATACCTGACTGTATCACTTAATGAATTGTTCACGGTCCCGAGCTGGTCTTCACATCAAACTAAGCAGGAAGGAGATCACCAAAAGAAGGGAATTAGTAAGTCAAATAGAAAGGAGGCATCTAACGAGTTGGATTTTCATATGTCCATGTCAGCAAAGTATCTGCTCCTCTCTGCATTTATTGCTTCAAGAAATCCTGCTACTCTCGATGCATCATTATTTGACTCATCAGGAGGTTTAATCAATCGGAAACGAAATAAGTATTGACTGCATGACTTTAACATCCATATTCATGTCTTGCACCTTGTGGAAAATCCATATAAAAGGTCGCACGGCTTTAATGTTATCAAACTTCTTTCCATTTTCCTTGTTTTCTTATAGGAATTCACAGATGTCAATGGATCGGAAGGATAGCATGGCTGAACAAATACTATTGAAGGGACCTGGTAGCTTCCCACTCGAGAGGTTGCTAGCAATTTTTCAATGCATTACGTCTGTTGCTGAGAGTATGGTTGAAGAAGAGCAGTATGAAAATGGCACTGCCATTGAAAGTGAGGGTTTTGGGTTGACATCTGATGTTCTATTGCAATTGTCTTCTCTCTGCAATGCCAATTTTATATGGAAAAGTGGTAGCTGCCCTTTAGAAGGTTCTACTAGATACCGATGTACTATTGATGAAGAAATGGCTGTAAGGGTATGTGGTCTTCAAGTTGACCGAACAATTTATTATGCATTTCACACCTTTTTTTTTGGGCATGCATTGATTTCTAGTGGAATTTCAGGTTGCAAAAAGTATAAACTTCCCTCTATCGAGTTACCTTTATAGAAGATAGTTTTGGGAGTGAACATCATGCACTGGTTTCTTGTAACGTTTATCTGCAAGATTGGAAACTTGAAATGGTGAATATGATTCCTTTATTTACCAATCATATTGCCTATTTTTTACTTTTGTATGTCTTTTAATCCAAGGAAGCTTATGTTTTAAATGATAGGTTAAATGGGGAAAGGTATATGCTTTCAGAATGCACTCGAGCAAATTTTAATGGTGCTACAAGTTTGAAGGTGATTTGTGAGTTTATAACTATTTGTGAGTTTGAAGGCGATTGCAAGCAGATTATTTCATTATAACCTTTTTCTTTTTTTGTGTATAGGCATGCAGCATCCTTTACAAACTCGTACATGTTTTGTTGGCGAGTTATCTACTCCACATAAATATCAGTTTCCATTTATTTGACGCCTTAATTTGTTTCCGAGTTAAACATTGTTAGTTGTAAGTGGGCTAACAATAACATTACAAGTTTTGTGTCATTAATGTGTGAGTCATGGTGTCCGCTAGAGGTTTCATATCATCACATCCTCTTCAATTTTATATTCCACTTGAAGGTGAATTATGTCGAAAATTTCATCCGCCACATGTCCTTTATTCATTCAATAGCTCGTTGCAATTTTCTATTCATGTGTATTTTTACTTTGAACATTTACTTATCTTTAGTTCCCTGTTTGGCAGTTTAAGTTCTGTTCCCTGTTCACATTGTTCAAGTCAGATCCTCTGTTTTATTGAAAAAGTCAGCAACCTTCCGGTGTCTCCCCAACTTAGAGGAAATTTTAGGAGTCTCGGCATGCCGATCACATCAAGAAAGATGTGTATGGTCGTCGAGCGATACCACGACAGTGATTTTCAATTCCACCATGTCAAAGAAAGGCGTGTATGAGTCTTCAGAGGTACCTGTTTGAAATGCAAACTTTTTCACCGCATGCATGGAGGCACTCTAGGAAAAGCGTGTTCATGGCCTACTCGCCTCGCCGTGAGCGTCACATAGGGTTTTCTCCCACAACGCTATAGAAAAGCATGTTTAAGGGATTTTTCGGTGCGCCGTGAGCACCTAAAGTGGGATTTTGGAGGATCTTAAGTTTGAGATATCATTTATACCTTCATGAGGTGATGATGAGTATAGCGTTGTTGTCGGGACAACGATGACGGCAATGAAAAATGTGCAAATATTTTTCTTTCTTTCTTTTTTTTTTTTTACTTCTTTAATAGAGAGGGATGGAAAAAATGATTGTTGTAGGCAAGTTGGATGTAGGATTTTAGTCAGTAGCAAAGGGCTGTTTGAAGAGTTGTTTAGCTAAGGGATTTTAGTTATGAAGGTTGAAGAGATTTGGAGGGGATTAATTTGGGTTTTGATTATTTGAGGCTGTGAGGTAGATTTGTGAAAGAATACAGTGGAGAGGTAAAGGTGTTTTGGCTACTGTTGGGAGTTAGAAAGATGGGTAGAGCAGGCTACAGTGAGGGTTGAAGTGGAGTTCGGCATAGTGAACAAAAGGAATGTGGGCTCTTGCTATGGAGTGGATGACGGTTGTGGGAAGGGAATTGGAAGATAGGGGTTCGGCTGGAGGTCTTCTGCCTGCTGTTGGGAGTCGAATGGAAGGTTGTGGTAGGTGGCGTCGAATCGAAACAAGCGATCGGATGAGTATGGGTAGGATTTGTCACAGTATATGGTTGCGAATCTGTAGGCAGGTTGGCACAGGGTCGGGTAGGTTGAGTGGATCGGCTTGTTGTTGACGGCGTCGGCTGGATCGTGGGATCGGGTATGCTTGTGAGAAATTTTACTAAGGTCAATGTGAAATCTGGCCAGTTTGGCTTGGGGAGCTCATTGGTTTGCAGCTTGTGGAAGACGAGGCTGGAGGCGAGGAGGATTCATGTGAGAGCTGGTGGTGTTAGATCGGTCGGATGTGGGGCTGCAATAAGTTGGCATTGGAGGTCGAGATCGGGCACAACACGGGCACGGGTGAGGGTTGCGTGGATCAATTGGACGTTGGAGGGATTTCACGGGTGTGAGAACAGGTACTTGAAGATGGGAGGGAATTCAAGTGCTCCGCTCGTCGTTGTCTTAATAGTGAAAGCATACACATAATTGAGACAATCTCACGGGATTCATGGGAGGAGATGCAAACGGGGTTGAATAGCAGGTAAGCGAGATTTCAGTGAGAATTTGAGTAAGATTTCTGAAGGTCTTGGCTCTCGTGGAAGTCGACAATTATTTTGTGCTTAATGCATATAATTTGTTTTGTGAATTATGTCCTGCTGACTTGATGTATTGAATGTTATTGTGCAAGTTGTTCTAATATCAAAAGTGCCGCATATGTTTGTTTGTAATCATTCCTTGTTGCAACTACCAGGGATCAATATTTCATGATCATCCTTTAAGTTAGTGATCGTTGTATGATTGTTCATGAACAATCGCTACAATATTCGACTGCTATGCTATTAGGCCCTTTTATGGTCTTTACTCTTTATGGTGAAAAAATTGCGATCGATTATGAGATATCACAAATTACCTTTTTGTCAATGAAAAATGTGATCAGGTGAGGAACCGCCTGATCCATAAGAATATCCATTTATTATCACAACTATTTTGTTGGTCACAAATGTACACTATTCTTATAGTAAAATCATGTGAAATCATTAATCTTGAATTTTTCTCAATTATGATGGAACACGCTTAAGACTGGTGCAAGACATAAATAGAATGAATGAATCATTCGATCATCAACTCTCATAAAACTTTTTAGGTAGGATATGTTTGTAATCAAATTCATTTTTAATCCAAAAAAAAAAAAAGTTCTATGTGATAGACCTATTCACTTATATTTTAAACAATCAAATCTAAAGAGAGATTAAACATACTAAATATTGTCATACAGATCACTGTATGCTAATATTTCTTTAGTTCACTGTATACTCATATTCCAGTAACAACGTACGTGTGTTTGTGTTTTACTGTTTTTACATCTACTTTAGACCATCAAGATAATCTCTCCTGCCATTAAGGCTTAATAGTTAATAGCAGAGAGAGAGAGAGAGAGTCTGTGTGGGGAAGTGCGGAGGTCCGGAGGAGATGCAGCTTTAGCTTTATAAATTGGCCATTATCCTCTACCTGGCAGCAGCAGCAAAAAAGAAAAGATAAAGAATCTGTTCTATAGGAGATGGGCGCCACCGAATATTCCAATCTACAAATCTCCTTAATATATATCTAGTTTATATTCTTTAGAGACCACCTGAAAGGGCGCTTTTGAGTCAAAAAAAAGTTAAAAGAAGAAAAAGAGAAAAAAGTAAAGTGTTTCTTATATAATAATTACATTAGTAATTTCTGATCCTGCATCAAAAGTGAATTCCATGATGCATTATTATGCAAACATTCATCATCATTTATAGCTTCCCTTGAATGGGCTTTCCCCGTGAAAACTCTTCATGATTCAAACGAACTGTTTTCATGATGTATGATGCATGGCTTTACGAAGTTATTGATTTAGGATTAAAAAACATAATTCAGACTCCTTAAATGCAAGATCTTTAAAAGAGTTGATCTCCAGCTTTACGAAGAGGTTGCTTTTTTGAGGCAGAAGTAAGACCTATACACAATAATAATAATAGTAAGACGAAGAGTAACAGATCGATATGCTTTACTGCAAAGATGTTCTTAAATTGAATAAACTTTTTCATTGCATGCGTCTTACAGTGTCATTATCATCAGGTCCTGATGGAGTTTTCTTCCCTTGAATCTAATCAGAAAATGGGAGTCTTTAAAAAGCATATTTATAGAAAAAGAGTATATGATTTGATGGAATAGACAACAAAAAAGAAACACAAAGAAGTTCTTTATTCACTGCCGCAGTTACAAATTATACATAGAGCTTCCTGGAAAGTCCGTTCTCTGGTTTCTCACTTAAATCACTAGACAAATCCTAATGCAAGGAAAATAATAACAAGACTCATTGTAACTTATTTCATTTGGATTGAATGAAAGTGAAGAAAAGAATAAAAATTTAGCCATTTTCTGGCTGAATCTCTAGTCCACATCCTATTGATTTCAGAGTTGCAGCCACTGCTTCATTTTACTTCATTCAAATTCCTACCATCCAAACAGAGCTTAAACTCTCCCCTACTAAATTTGAAGAATCAAATGGTTGACTTAATAATCTGAAATCTCAACAAGAACTGGCATGAAACTTTGTTTGAGAAAGAGCGTGCGTCTGCTGATCGCGAAATATTTTCATGCATTCAAGCAGTAGCACAGCTTTCCTCTTCGCTCGATCAGTCCCATTGACAGCTAAAGCCTGCAATGCAGGTATCGCCCCACATTCCTGAGCCTCAGCTAAGCAAATTGGTTGCTGCTCACCAACACATAAATGAAGCAGTATTGATGCTGCATTTTCGCTATTCCGAGAAGATTTGCTTCTGATAAGCTCCACCAGCATCGATACGGATACTGCGGCGAGAATCGCCACCTTTCCCTTAGGATGACTAGATACATTTGCAAGGACTGTAAGAGCCATATCTATCATTAACCCTCCTGGTTCCATTAGGAGGTTCACTAGCGCTGGAACCACCCCAGCTCTCACTGCCTTGCTCTTGTTTCTCTTGCATATGCACAAGTTGAATAATGCAGATGCTGCATCCCTCTTACCCTGTTCCCCACCCTCACTTAAAAGGGAAACAAGGGCCGGAATTGCGCCGGATGCACAGCCAATCAATACCTTATTTTCATCCGCAGAAGACAGGCTGAAGAGTGTGGCAGCAGCATTCTGACGTGCTTCCATGCTGCCATTCTTGAGCACATGAACTATTTTGGGGAGAGCACCTGAAGAAATTATGAGCTCCTTATGATGTTCAACAATAGAGAGGTTTAGAAGAGCAGCAATTGCATGCTCCTGTGTGTTCGTGTCCGATTGAGAGAGTAGAGTCGCCAAAAGCGGCACCGCACCGGCATCGGCAATGCAACGCCGGTAGGCAGAACCCCTCTTAGCAAGAAGACGGAGCTCCGCAGCAGCCGAGCATTGGTCCTCGAGTTTACAGGAGGATAGCCTAATAATCAGATCGGTACTAAAACTCGACTTTGAAACAGGAATAATAGGATTTGGTCGATTTTCCATTTCATGATTTTGTGTCAGTACAAAATCTTTCATTTTCTTTAGCAACATAGACATCCTTTCCAGACTCTGTTCAGGATCTGCACCTCCAGTGAGAACAACTAGTTCATGTAATGCCACTGATTCTTGTGTGAGGTTAGATATGTTCGATAACTGTAAGTTTTCTACCACTCTACGAAGAATGACTGGCTCAGTATTAGAATCGATGCTCTCGTAAATGGATGACAAGTCATTGTACAGATCAATATCAGAGCCATCAACAGGATCTTTTGCTCTTTTCAACTGACCATGCACAAGATCCACCTGCCAAAAATTGTTACAGTATTTCAACCATATCAATAATCTTGTATCCTAATAGATTTTGCAAAAGAGACTCAAATGAAACAATGAGAGTTTATTACTTGCGGTGTCCGGACTGTCCGGAGACGAATCTGAATGCGCCACATCACCCGGATGCATTGGGTCCTGGATGATGTGGCACGTCCAAATTCGCCATTTCCGAACGAATTGGGACGCTGCACGTAATAATTTTCCCGAATTTGGAGCCCAGAGAAACAAATGCTCTCACCTGTTCTCTAACTTCAACTGTTATGCCGAGTTTATTGAAGGAGATAACATCCAAAGCATGCTCTAAGCGAATATTCACCTCTTTGAACCTTTGTAGTGTTCTGTCCCTATCAAGCACCTACAATTAATCAAGATGGAAGGTGAAATCCAGATTTATATGTGCCATTTAAAATATTCGCAGAAAAAAGATCCATCTTTGTTTCATAAACCTTAACAATGCGTATTTTCCCCAAAAAAGAAAAAAACAAAAAAGTTGTGTTCTAAGCAAGTGCCCTAATTTTGATTTAACTGACGTACCATATAAATCTTGCTCCCTTGATTCCCGAACTGAAGCAGCTCCCCGGCGGCCGCGATCGCCCCTGCGAGAGGGACAAGGGTTTTGATGGCCTCATCGGGAATGGAAGTCCTTCTGTCCCATACCTCATCCAGCATTGGGATGAAAAGCTTTATCTGCCTGGAGAGGCAGCAAAAGTGCTTATTGTAAGGGTTGCAGAAGTCGGAGGCGGAGGGAATTTTCTCAATTGCTTCGATCATTCGCCGCAGCATCGCCGCCGTATCCAGCACTCCGGCGTAATCCTCGCCCATTATCTCCGCCGCCGGTAACTGGTTTCACAAATTCTTCAATTGGTTTATTGATAGGACGGCGAGACGAAGTGCAGAGCGCCAGCGCTAGGAGCCGAATCTATTCCCTCCAAGCTTTTACGTCGGCGGTTTGGCTAGAGTTTAAGGAGACAGCTTTTTTATTGCTTTCTAAAACGGAGTTTTAGTACAAAAATAAAAAAATTTGTACTAAAACTCCGTCTTAGAAAGCAGTAAAAAAGCCGTCCCAAACGAAGCCTAAATGCAGGGATCAGTGGACCAGCTTCATTCGTCGGAACTAGCCATGTGTTTTCGGAAGCAGACAAAGTCAAAATCAGAATATAATTATATTTGGGATTTTCTTCTTTTAGGAAAAAAAAAACATAATTTGTAATTATATTTTTGGATAAGTTCGGGTACTTTTTAATACACGTGCATATTTATTTCTTATGAGGTATACTTTTATATTCTAGACAAATATAACACAAAAAATATATTATTTTTATTTTTTAATATCTAAATTTTACTATTTATTAATATAACACAAAAAGATTCTTTAAGAATAAAGAATACACCTCCAAAGCATGGGAGAAATTTTCCTGTGCTGAGTTCGAATGAGAAGAATTGTTCGGACTCTGAATGCACACATTGTGTATAAACAGTGTGTACATTGATTTTATACACATTATGTAGAAATTTGTACGCAGTGTGTACACTCACATGTCCGAATAATTTTTTTCCGTCTGGACTCCGCTCATAATAATCTCTTAGCATGGTGATTTTCTCACCCCCTATTGTGTTTGATCGCACATCAATGCTATACTTCTTTTTTTTATTATGTGCACATATTTGTTCTATGGATGTTCTTCCTAAAAGCATTTTTATATGACTTTTCATATTTTCTTCGTAATCAATATTTGTCGGTCCCACCAATCCACGTCAAGTGGCAATGATTTTGTGAGCAGATTACAGGGTGTTATAATATATAAATAATAAGATTTATGTATAAGATAGGTAAATAATATAATTCGGAGAGCTATGCAAGTAAATCCAATTCAGCCGAGCTGAGCCGAGCCAAGCTGGGAAGCGCCGCCATGATGACAGCTACGGAAACCGGTAGATTCGCCGGGTGCATAGTTGGTAAACCTGCTCGGGTGTGGACCCGCTGGGAGCACATGTCCCTGCGTCCAAATCCAGAATTTAAAAATAAATAAATAATGTTTTTTTAAAATTGAAGAGGAAGTCCAGTCAATTAAGTCATCTTACAAAGATTCGGTGGGAATAATAATAAATATTATATCAGGTAATCTGACCCAGGTTGTTCTCATAGATCATTTTTACAATAGAAATAAAAGATATAAATATAATTTTATAAAGAAATATGCGGTTATATATTTATAAGGATATTACTAACGTTGCAGGTATCAATTAATAAAAAAACTAAACAAATTCAACTTTAGAAGCAATAATTTTGAACCAAACAAACTCCATGATGAGTTGTCAGTCGACCGCCCAGATCGATATCTAATAAATCACAGTTTGAAAACTCGTAATTGCGATCACTTGCCATTGTTTTCGAGAGTTTCCGCTGCACTTTAAGAAATTTAATGCTGACAAATTCCAACTAAAAGATTGAGATCTCATCAAATTTCAGTTTTTTATAACTTTGAATCCTGATTAAATAACCTCTTTATTTAATGCATTCTATATAAATTGAGGAATTTACATACATACCATTTTATTTTATATTTTTTATATATCTAACAGTTAAAATTTTAATATTACATACCTATCATCCATAAAACAAATATAAGTGCATTAAATAAAATATTAAAATTTATAGTGTAATATAAGTGATAAGAATAAAATATAGTAATGATATATTTAATATTAAAACTTTTTGTTGAGTAATAAATATGTAATATTAAAATTTTAAATATTAGATATATAAATAGCATGATATAAAATGATATGTATATAAATCCCTCTAATTTTTTAGTATTATATGATAGAAAATAACATATTTACATACAAACATCAATGCGTACAGTCTTTCAAATCACAATAGAAAAGCTAAAACTCAATCAGACAGCCAACTTACAGTTAGAATTATATTCGGTTGGTACAATACAACCCAATCAAATTCAATTTAATCCTTTCACTCAACAAGCCAAATATATAACTATAAGATTACAAACTCCTATCAAGACTAAAAAATGATCACTCAAAATTATTGAATATCTTTACTTGAGAAGATTTGTTCCAAACTCCACTGGATATTAGAGAAGGCCAAGTGGCACGGATAAAACTTCTTATGCCGAATAAGTTGGAAATAATAATAATAATAACATGTGCTGAGCTGAACTAAGGATTATTACCTTTGTGTGAAGAAAGCAAATTAATAGGCATAAAGAATTCTAGATTAACAGTTCTCACGTTGAGATAAAAACACTGCCAGGACTGCTACCAGTAAGACAATGAAGGCCATGAAAATATACTTCCAGTTAAGCTGAGAGGCCTCAATAGTTCTTACTAGCTCTGTATTGGGCACAGCAGCCAAAGAGTCGTCTGCTGGTACTGTAAGATCCTGCTTCATTTCAAAGAAAGCACTCGAGATTGGTTCATCCTCCTGCTTCCAATTTAACAGAAAGAATAAATAATAATACTACTACTAAAAGAACCTACATATTTTGTTATTGAGAAATGACAGCAAATTGAAACATCTAAAGATATTTTCTTAAAGATTGAAAAAGGTTATCCTAAACCTTAAACCCTAAACTACCCCCTAAGAAGAATAGGACAGTTAGGTGGCAGAACACTACCTCTCAATGCTAGCTTTCTATTGATCCTATGTTGGGCTCTCCTTTGGCTTCTTTTTTTTTTTTTCATCATGTTATTTGTATTCTTATTTTTGTACGATCATAGGCTCATTAAGTTTTGTTTCAAATGTTATTCTTGCTCTTGATCCTTTAAAGACTTGTATCTATTTTTTATTATTAATGCGTAGGTCCATCCGTGAATTTTATCCAAAAAAAAAAAGTTAGGTGGCAGAACACAACCTTTGAAAGTTGATGCAAAAACATCTCTAACTTTAATTAAACGTTAGTAAAAATCCCTCTCTCTCTCTCTCTCTCTCTCTCTCTCTCTCTCTCTCTCTCTCTATATATATATATATATATATATATATATATATTCAAAATAAATGTTGCGAGAGTAAAGAATAAGTGTTGGTCTTCTTTTAATCTTTTCTAATAGTTCTCGAGTCTTTTCTTTGTCATCGGCATCATACCAGTCTAAAAGCATTCATAGTTCATTTGCAATTTAAGGGTGTATTTCATAACGTTTATGCCTCCATAAAATTTATTCCCAACATGACCGCCTTACGACAAAACTAGTGCATTCCTGCAGAGTGTTGCCTATGACTATGCTACATCTTCCACTGATCTTAAAACTTACTGGAGAGAAATCTTATCATATCAACTGCTTATCGCATCGGTTAACTACACACATGAAATAAGAATGTGACAATTCAAAGTAGAAATTAAAGTAGATTTTCTGCATACGATGGATGGTTAGTACCAAGAAGCTGGATGTATTGATATGTTATTTTAAGAATGCAGCTTCTTGTATAATGTACCACCCATGAAAAGATTGCTTTTTATTTCATGAGTGGTAGTCATATCATTTATCTATCCTCTCCGACCATGATTGAATTTGTCATGGAAGGAGAAGGAATGCAACTTCACAGCTAGTCATCACATTGGTTGTTTGCATCCTCCTCGTCCACTCCATCATGATGGCCATCTATTTTGTCAGTCTATCATTTGACTAGCTTTGGTGTAAAATAATTGTTAGTCATTGATTGATCTTTTCTTCAAGTTTTTTGTCTCTTTATTGACTTTCAATACCCCTCCAAATCAAGAAGCAATCTCTCTTGTTTTTATATCATATTTTTGTTTGTATAATGCCCTAATGATCAATGCTCAGATAACAACTTGATTTGTAGCCAATCTATTAATTTTATAACACAAGTCTATGCTAACAGACTAGAAGACTCGTAAAATTTTAAAGAAATTTTCAGGACATTCTATATTAACATATTAATCAATTAAAGCTTACCCTGAGCATAGTTTCATGTTGTAGATCACTTTTCCTCTCAGATTATGACCTCTCCTTGTTGTTCACATCAAAATTCCTTCAGTTTTTTAGTGTAATCCGAGTTGGCTAGCAAGCAATTTATGTATATAGGCCTTTTTATTGCTGCAGATAGCAATCCACATTCATCTCCTCAACATACGGAAGCCGTCCAGGTGCTGGACAGCAAAATAATTATTTCTCTGCCTCAAGTTATCTGAAAACAGCAAACAGTATTGTTTTTCGCTTGCTATATAGGTTGCGGACTGCCGAGAAAGAAGAAATCAACAGCTGCTACTACTACTGTAGCTGCAGTACCCATAAACAAACTCCATGACCATATCTTCAATAGTAAACTAGATAAGTTCAATTTAAATAAAATGTAAATACAACATTTTATCCTAATCCAAAAATTAAAATTCAAAACATCTTTAAAACAATTCAAACTTTATCCTTACCTAGCCATAACCTAAATTTTAATCCAGTGAGTGAAATTTCCTTGCCTCAATTCAAATTATTGATCTGTCTTCATCAATAGTCCTCGATTGTGTCCTCTTTAATCTCAATGGTATGATTTAAAAAAAATAAATCAATATCAACGCACTCTCCATCAAGGGATAGGACCATTAAATTTTCAACAAACACGATCTATTTAATCTTTTCATATTTTGATGCCCAAATCATTGATGATTTAATTAATCATCTATTATATTTGATCCCAAGATTACCAATCCTCTCTAGTGAAAATTTCCAACCTGAACAATACGATTGTAATCCTCCTCCAGCTGCCTCTAAATTCTGGCATAAAATTTCTAAAACGGCTTTTAAAATTAAAGAGGTGTTATCTTTTTCTGTGTCTAATCACAGTAAATTCTCATTTCTGTGGGATCCATGGCTTAAAGGGCAGTTTATCTGTGATACTTCATTTATCGGCTTTTGAAGCTTCTCAGGTGAAAGATTTTATTTTGAATGATAGTTGGCAGCTGCCAAATTCTATTCCTATGTGTATTTATGAGAGCATTGTGACTATGACAATTCAAGAAAAAAATGAGGTTTTATGGGATGGATCTTATAAATGGGTTTTCAAAAAATTCATTGAGTTTTTTTACTCTACTATTCCTAAGGTGGATTGGTATAGCTCTATTTGGCACAAAAATCATGCCCTTAAGTTTGCTTGTTTTACATGGATGGCAAGGATTGGTAAGCTTAAAACTGTGGATAACCTTCAGATTAGAGGTATCCAGGTGCCTCTTAACTGCTCATTTTGCTCGGGACATCTTGAGAATCACTCCCATTATTTTTTGACTGTGATTTCTCTTTTTATATTCTCAAGACTATTTTACCGGATCTTAACTGCTTCTTTCTTAGGCCGACTCTACCTCAAACTTTGGATTTTATTGAAAATTCTGTGATTTTTAATAGAACTGAAAAAGAGTTTTGTTATTTAGCCATCAGCTACATTATTTATCATATATGGAGGGAACGCAACGACCGTTGTTTCTCTAATCTTAGAAATAATGTGGTTAAAATTATTTGCAACATCTCATCGGCTGTTAGACTGAAAACTGCAAAATGAAAAAACAAATCATCTTTAATTCAGAGATTTTCGAGCATTTAGATTACTGTTCTGTTTTCTTGTTTTGCTGGAGGTTGCTAGTTAGCCTCCAGGCTGATGATGCATGTTACTATTTGTCTGCTGGGACTCTTTTTTCTCTCAGGTTGCTTGTTTTGGCCCAGTTTTTATTCTTCTGCTTTTTCAGACTTGGGAATATGATTTTTGGGAATGTGGGGGTATTGTGTTCATGCCACATTCCAGTTTGCTTGTGGAATTCTTCTCTCAAATTTCTCGGGTATACTACAAAGACTATAGCTGGCATTGGTGGTGGACGTTAGGCATTCAGACAATGATGAGCATAGCCAGTCTCTCCGAGCTATGGAGGGCCTGCGTGGCAACCTGGCTCTCTTTTGTGGGCATTTTCTTGCAGGCTGGAGGTATTGTGATGGCCAATTTTGTTGGGAATTATTATCTTGCTTCCTTCGATATTTGGGCAACCGATGCCACCGCCTGGATTATTCAATTTACAGCCAGAGAAATCATGATGATTGAGACTATGCCTTTATTCTGAATCTTTAGATTGTCTTTTGTCCAATTTTTGGTCTGTTGCTATAGTCTATGTATTTTTTGGTTAAATTTTGTTGTTTGTTTTTTCTTTCTTCCCATAGGTTACTTGTAATTTGTTTTTCCGGTTATTAATATATGGGCTTTAAGCCCCGGGTTTACCAAAAAAAAAAAAAACCTTCGCACATATAGCCAAACCTATTACCAACAAGATCCCATCCGATCCCTTGAATCTCTTCTTCATTATCAACATTTGACATTAAGCATTACAAGCCACCATACTTATCACCCACAACATCCCATTTCGCATCTTCCACACCACTTCATGTATGTTTAATATGTAAATGGATTTGGTTTAAATATTACTCATATAAATTCTCCTTAAAAATAACCTAACTGCTTAAAACTAAATTTTGCAAAAAAAAAAAAAAAAAACAAACATTTGAGTTACAATTAGAGCAGACTTGCTTGACTATGATTTTTTTTTTCTTTTTTGACAATTTTAATTGCAATACAGACATCAATGCGTACAGTCTTTCAAATCACAATAGAAAAGTTAAAACTCAATCAGACAGCCAACTTACAGTTAGAATTATATTCGGTTGGTACAATACAACCCAATCAAATTCAATTTAATCCTTTCAGTCAACAAGCCAAATATATAACTATAAGATTACAAACTCCTATCAAGACTAAAAAAAGATCACTCAAAATTATTGAATATCTTTACTTGAAATGATTTGTTCCAAACTCCACTGGAGGATATTAGAGAAGGCCAAATGCCACGGATAAAACTTCTTATGCCGAATAAGTTGGAAATAATAATAATAACATGTGCTGAGCTGAACTAAGGATTATTACCTTTGTGTGAAGAAAGCAAATTAATAGGCATATAGAATTCTAGATTAACAGTTCTCAAGTTGAGATAAAAACACTGCCAGGACTGCTACCAGTAAGACAATGAAGGCCATGAAAATATACTTCCAGTTAAGCTGAGAGGCCTCAATAGTTCTTACTAGCTCTGTATTGGGCACAGCAGCCAAAGAGTCGTCTGCTGGTACTGTAGGATCCTGCTTCATTTCAAAGAAAGCACTCGAGATTGGTTCATCCTCCTGCTTCCAATTTAACAGAAAGAATAAATAATAATACTACTACTAAAAGAACCTACATATTTTGTTATTGAGAAATGACAGCAAATTGAAACATCTAAAGATATTTTCTTAAAGATTGAAAAAGGTTATCCTAAACCTTAAACCCTAAACTACCCCCTAAGAAGAATAGGACAGTTAGGTGGCAGAACACTACCTCTCAATGCTAGCTTTCTATTGATCCTATGTTGGGCTCTCCTTTGGCTTCTTTTTTTTTTTTTCATCATGTTATTTGTATTCTTATTTTTGTACGATCATAGGCTCATTAAGTTTTGTTTCAAATGTTATTCTTGCTCTTGATCCTTTAAAGACTTGTATCTATTTTTTATTATTAATGCGTAGGTCCATCCGTGAATTTTATCCAAAAAAAAAAGTTAGGTGGCAGAACACAACCTTTGAAAGTTGATGCAAAAACATCTCTAACTTTAATTAAACGTTAGTAAAAATCCCCTCTCTCTCTCTCTCTCTCTCTCTCTCTCTCTCTCTCTCTCTCTCTCTATATATATATATATATATTCAAAATAAATGTTGCGAGAGTAAAGAATAAGTGTTGGTCTTCTTTTAATCTTTTCTAATAGTTCTCGAGTCTTTTCTTTGTCATCGGCATCATACCAGTCTAAAAGCATTCATAGTTCATTTGCAATTTAAGGGTGTATTTCATAACGTTTATGCCTCCATAAAATTTATTCCCAACATGACCGCCTTACGACAAAACTAGTGCATTCCTGCAGAGTATTGCCTATGACTATGCTACATCTTCCACTGATCTTAAAACTTACTGGAGAGAAATCTTATCATATCAACTGCTTATCGCATCGGTTAACTACACACATGAAATAAGAATGTGACAATTCAAAGTAGAAATTAAAGTAGATTTTCTGCATACGATGGATGGTTAGTACCAAGAAGCTGGATGTATTGATATGTTATTTTAAGAATGCAGCTTCTTGTATAATGTACCACCCATGAAAAGATTGCTTTTTATTTCATGAGTGGTAGTCATATCATTTATCTATCCTCTCCGACCATGATTGAATTTGTCATGGAAGGAGAAGGAATGCAACTTCACAGCTAGTCATCACATTGGTTGTTTGCATCCTCCTCGTCCACTCCATCATGATGGCCATCTATTTTGTCAGTCTATCATTTGACTAGCTTTGGTGTAAAATAATTGTTAGTCATTGATTGATCTTTTCTTCAAGTTTTTTGTCTCTTTATTGACTTTCAATACCCCTCCAAATCAAGAAGCAATCTCTCTTGTTTTTATATCATATTTTTGTTTGTATAATGCCCTAATGATCAATGCTCAGATAACAACTTGATTTGTAGCCAATCTATTAATTTTATAACACAAGTCTATGCTAACAGACTAGAAGACTCGTAAAATTTTAAAGAAATTTTCAGGACATTCTATATTAACATATTAATCAATTAAAGCTTACCCTGAGCATAGTTTCATGTTGTAGATCACTTTTCCTCTCAGATTATGACCTCTCCTTGTTGTTCACATCAAAATTCCTTCAGTTTTTTAGTGTAATCCGAGTTGGCTAGCAAGCAATTTATGTATATAGGCCTTTTTATTGCTGCAGATAGCAATCCACATTCATCTCCTCAACATACGGAAGCCGTCCAGGTGCTGGACAGCAAAATAATTATTTCTCTGCCTCAAGTTATCTGAAAACAGCAAACAGTATTGTTTTTCGCTTGCTATATAGGTTGCGGACTGCCGAGAAAGAAGAAATCAACAGCTGCTACTACTACTGTAGCTGCAGTACCCATAAACAAACTCCATGACCATATCTTCAATAGTAAACTAGATAAGTTCAATTTAAATAAAATGTAAATACAACATTTTATCCTAATCCAAAAATTAAAATTCAAAACATCTTTAAAACAATTCAAACTTTATCCTTACCTAGCCATAACCTAAATTTTAATCCAGTGAGTGAAATTTCCTTGCCTCAATTCAAATTATTGATCTGTCTTCATCAATAGTCCTCGATTGTGTCCTCTTTAATCTCAATGGTATGATTTAAAAAAAATAAATCAATATCAACGCACTCTCCATCAAGGGATAGGACCATTAAATTTTCAACAAACACGATCTATTTAATCTTTTCATATTTTGATGCCCAAATCATTGATGATTTAATTAATCATCTATTATATTTGATCCCAAGATTACCAATCCTCTCTAGTGAAAATTTCCAACCTGAACAATACGATTGTTGACCTCTATGTAATAACCAAAAGATCAAAAATATGCATACCTCGTATCCATCGAGCTGCTGTCCAAAATTCCGGATATCCCGCAAACCTCAGACTGAAATCCCGTGAATCCTGCTGAATTCTCGCCGAGACACTGTGCAGCAGCGCCGTTCCGGGATTTCTGCCAAAATCCCGCGATAGCCTCTCGATCGCTGCTCCACTCCCGTCTATAAAAAGAAGGTCAAATGATGCCTTCTGCTCTCATCTCCAACACCGACGCCTCCTCTCTTCCACGATCACACGAAGCCCCTTCCTCCTCTCCTTCCCGTAAGCATCACGATCCCTCTCCACACACGAATTGCTTCTCTGCTTCCCCGATCCAACCCGTCGCCCCCTCTGCCTGTGCCGACTCCAACCCGAGAGAGAGATAGAGTGAAGAGAGCTCCTTACCTCTTCTCCTAGCCAAATCCCTCAGGTCTCCTTCCCGATCCCCTCACACGAACTCCTCTCTCCCATTCGACCGAGCATAGCCTCACGCCAGCGCCTCCTCTGCCCGAACTCCTTCAAGCCGAGACCTGCCCTAGCCGTGAGCCTTCTCTCCTAGACCGGCCGATTCCGTCTCCCTCCTTCCTGTTTCCGATCGAAAGTTACGACATTTTGAGCGGAAACAACACAGGAGCTCGCTAGCTGGGAAGGTAACTTTCTCCCTTATGCACGCTCGGCCAAATCCCGTAGGCCCGCTGAACAGCACAGGGAGGAAAGGGAGAGATAGTTCATGCAATTTTTATTAAAATTAATTTTGATTAATTTTAATCAAAATTAATAATAGTTATTAATTAATTTAATTAGTCTTAATAAAAATGTTATTTTAGTTAATTATAATTAATTTTAATTAACTGAAAATATTAAATTATTTATAATTATAGAAATTAATTATAATTAATTTTAAGAAATTAATTATAATGAATTTTAATTAATTATAAGTAATCTTAATTAAAGTTAATATTAATTAATTATGATTAATTAGTATTTTTTTATATTAAAGATTAATTAACATTAATTATTTATAATTAATTAAAGTTGTTTATAATTAATTATCTTAATTAATTATAATAACTTTTTACAAAAAATAATTCCCCCCACTCTCCTTCCTCGATGTCCGTGTCGGACCGGCAAACCACCTAAGCACGCCTTTAGTGGTCGTGGTAGGAGGGAACCCGGTGCGACACCTACGACGAGGTAGGCGAGTGACCCCTCGATCAATGTGCCAACCACGACAACCCCGCGAAGGTATGAAATTTTCTAAACTCAAAACCCTACCTCAATGTTCGTGGCAAATCGGAGAACCGCCCCAAGCACGCCTTTAGAGCGCGTGGTGGGATGGGACCCCGGTGCGGCACGTACGGCGAAGCGGGGTAATTTATAAGTACCCCCGGGCGGGGGGAAATCAAAAATTTGCTTTTCAAAAATATGCTTTTTAAAAAAAAAAAAAAACCCCAAGCACGCCTTTAGTGCGCGTGGTGAGAGAAAAATAAAAATACAACCGCCGCGGTGTCTCACTAACACCAACCGTGCACGTCTTTAGTGACGTGGCGGGTAGGCGGCCTCTTGGTTTTTCCCCTAAACGGGGGAGACGCCGGGAGGCTGCCGAAATTTTGTCTGAAATCAGACAAGGACTTGGATAAAAAATGAACTCACAGTGGACTTGAAACAAGAGAACTAAAACTTGTACTCAAACAAGAATAGATGATTCATTTTGAATTCGGACTCAAACAAAGGACTTGTGAACATGCACTTGAACTTGGTTTGAACCAAGTGAGGACTTAGACTCGCCGCATGAACAAACTTGTACTTGATTTGAATCAAGCACAGTGAACATGAGTTTGAACTTGAACTTGCAAGTGACACAATATGACTACAAGAACTTGACTTGGACATTTAAACTCAAGTAAAGACTTGAGTGGACTAGAACCTGAACTCAAATCAAACTATAGAAGACTGAATGAACTTGAATATGAGCTCACAATTGAGATAAATAGAAGACTTGCAGACTCAAATTCAAATGGAATACATAAGCTTGAACTCAAAAAGCATGAAACCTAAGTTGAACTTGGACCTAGTGTAATTCAAAAAACAAAAAGTGGTAGCATGCAAACGAGGAGCGAATGAAGAATACAGTGGCATCTTCATTGTTAACAAATTCAAAATTTTCAATGAATATTAAGGAATTGTTACTCCAATCGGAATATACGAGTTGTCAAGCAAACTCATACAAGATTTAAATCATCCTCATATAACACTTGAAGACTTGTAGAACTCAACATGGCTCCTCCATATCTAGCAGTCAAATGTGTCCAAGTTTACAAGCAATGAAATTGACAAGGGTAATCATGAATGTGAACCATTGCTTTGTGAATAATAAAGATAAAATTGATACAATCAATACAACAGTCATATAAGAGGATGCATGCAATTAGAAGCTTATGATGGATATGATGACATGCTAGCCATCATATATGCTCACAAATGAAACAAGAGAGTTGTGAAGGAAATAATCTCCTCTGCACCAAGCAATCATTAATTGACAGACACATGTGACAATCTCTTGTGAATATCAAAAGACATGCGACAAATACAAGCACTACAAACCATGTAGTAGGAGGCAATAACTGATACATCTTCCTTACAAGCAATGTCAAAATACAAGCAAAAGTGATCAAACCTTGCAAGCAAATACATTGATCAACAAAGGATCTATAATGTGTGTAGTAAACTATTAATGAATAATATCAAGGATCATGCAACTGGTGATTTGAAATGATTGCAACGATGACAAAAAAATATTTCATATACATAATAAGTCTGAAAGTGCTAATCAATAACAAGCAGTAGATGCTACGATACCCTTATAGTCATGAACTACGCAATGATAGTTGAATGCATCTATCTTCGACAAATAGAGTTAAAGGAGCAAAGTTCTTTGGCAAACATATCACCTACAAACGATGGCATCTGATGAATCCTACAAGCAAGGCAGTAGCGGATGTACTGAAAGGACCCGAGTACACAACAAAATGCATAAAGACTACAAATTCCTACGAGCTTCTACAACCTGAAGCAGGAGATTAGTTAGTGCACTACGCTCCGCCAGCAGAAATCAACAAATAAGTGCACGACAGTCTACCTGTACGAAGCAGCGAACAATTCTATTCAAAAGCTGCTACGACACCGGATCTGCAACGTTGGTACAAGCAGACAGAAGGCGTTTATAAATATTCCAAAAATACCCTGCACGTGCACTATAAATTGTATACACATAGGTACACTAAAGGGGGAAATATATTCTCAACCCGCATGGGCCCCGGCGAGCGTGTTATTGGTACACACGTGACGTCTAGGGATGTTGCGCGGGTTGACAAGTGAATTCAGGCTCGAACCCGATCCTCCTATACAGATTAATAGGAGTCGACAAGGTTCGAACCAACAAATAAATATGTGGCCGTGGTGACCAGAATATTTATGTTAATACATTCATATTAGGCCTTCAATGCCTAAAATCAAAAGAATTCACTTTCAAGGGTACAAAACCTACGAAACCCGATCCTCTGTCGACAGCCCGACAGAGTTGACAGGGTTCAATCCATAAAGAGGAATGACCCCAAACACCCCGATGATGGCCGTGTTGAATACAGATCTCAACTGGAGGGGTTTCCAAATATTTTCAAATATGTCCCAAATATCCAAAGTCTATTTCAAACATTCCAAAATTCCACCCAAATACCCACAAAAACCCAAAAACTCCACAAAAATCTCAAAATCCAAAAATATTCAAAAATGAAACTATCCATCAAACACTTAAAGCAAAATTCATCCATCCTCCGCAACAGTTTGTCGAGGTGGACAAATTAAAATCAACTTCAGCTCACAAAGAGCGAAATGCCTAGTCGAAAATATCACTAGGATTCATTCTCAAACAATCTTTTGCCAGTAAGGACGTGGTACGTGTCCTCTAACCGGCAGTTTCGCCGCCAAATGGCACTGCAGGTAAACGGTTATGACCCGGGGCCCTCTGAACCGAGTGGTTTTGCCGCCAAATGGCACCACAGATAGCGGTTATGGCCAGAGCCAATACGCTCCTTAATGGCGTTAAATCCTTGAGATATGAATCAATAGGGTATGATTGACAGGGCACAAAGCCCTCTGTTAGCTAAGGCGGATTCAAATTTGTCCCCTTAGACAGACATCCAACCCTGGTCTACAAGGTTCCCTTGGACGAAGCAACCCATGGCTGCCGACAAGGATCCTTCTGTCAGGTTGGGTCGACTACCTCCTCTGACTAAGTAGACCAGGGACCACGATGGCCCGGGACGACGGAACCATGGGATCTTGATCGGGTCCATCATCCATTCCCCCACCATCCGCTTTAAGTACAAGATGGTGAAATTTCTATTTTAAATATCAAACTCTCCAAATTCTCAAATCCAAATCCAATTTCCAAATCCAAATTCATGCTGCTACTATATGCCAGATAACACGTATCTCTATACGTATCTGATCGACGACTAGCCTTAATCGAAAGTTCTCTCTCGTGATCGAGAGGGGTAATTAACTATAGGGGCTTGCGCCTATAGGAAACCAGAACTCAGATCATAAAGTCCTCACAAAATGAGGGCGAAATCTCTGGGTAGTGTCTTATCTACAAACCCATCTGCCTTCCAAAATTTACCCCGGAACTTAGTTCGTTAAAACTCCCTCGCCGAATAAGAAAAGCGAGCGGAGGCCAAGGCCGAATTTTTGGAGCCCACAGATTTCTGGCGACTCCGCTGGGGATTGGTTTCTCTTTCCATCTTTGGTTAGTCGTTTAAAGTGCTATAGTAGCAGTAAAAAAAATTTTGATGATATTGGGCTCTTTACGGTGAACATCAGGATGTGACATTTGGTCCTTATGTCCAAAGATCCATCACTGAAAGGTCCCGATAGAGCTAAAAGCTACCATCTTTTATAATGGTAGAGCAAAAAAAAAATGAAAATCAAGATATGTACGGTGAGCATTGGAGTGTGACACTTGGAAGCATATTCAAGAATCCACTGCCGAAAGGTCCCGGCATAAGAGAAAAACAAATATAGAGACTTACATCTCTAGAAATTTTTTTTTTTTCAGATAGTGGTGTGACATCTAGTATATACTCCTAGAGATCCGACATTAAAAAAAAAAAAATCAAAATCATCAAAAATGGGTTGTAAAGATGACCCTTACATACAATGTTCTTAATGGTCAATACCTTGAAGAATCCTTTAAGAAATTCCATCACTTTTTAAATATATCTTTTCAGATTGAAGAAGGTTATTGCCCGACCTTCATCAGTGACGTTCTTCTCAAAGAGCAAGTGGAGGAAATGAAATAGATTTTCTGTGAATTCAGGGACTGCTTTGCTTGGACATATGCTGAGATGCCTGGCTTATCCCCTGACGTAGCAATTCACAGATTAGCAATCAAACCGGATGTAGCACCCGTCAAGCAAGCTCCAAGGAGAATGAGATTGGAGATTGAAGAATAAGTGATTGCTGAAACAAAGAAATTAATAGAGGCAGGCTTCATCCGAGAAGAAAAGTATGCCGATTGGATTGCCAATATCGTCCCAGTGAAGAAGAAGAACGGACAAATTCGTGTCTGTATTGACTTCAGGGACCTTAATAAGGCGTGCCCAAAAGATGATTTTTCACTTCCTGTCTGAACTCCTGGTGGACAACACTTCCAACTACGACATGTTCTCCTTCATGGATGGATCGTCAGGATATAATCAAATCAAAATGGCGCTGAAAGATGAAAATCATACATCATTTAGGACGCCCATCGGAATTTTCTGTTACACAGTCATACCATTTGGTCTGAAGAACGCTGGTGCCACCTACCAACGGGCGATGACTCACATATTTGATGATTTGATACATCAGAAGGTCGAGTGTTATGTAGATGACCTTGTTGTTAAAAGCCTTGGCCGAAATGATCACTTAAAAGATCTCAGAATCGTATTTGAGAGAATCAGAAGGTTTGATCTGAAGATGAATCATCTCAAATGTGCTTTTGGGGTCTCCTTCGGCAAATTCTTGGGGTATGTTGTTCGTCATCGAGGCATAGAGATCGACCCCAACAAAATTAAGGCAATCACGGAGATGTCACCACCAAGGAACCTTCGACAGCTTCGCTCGCTGCAAGGACAACTGGCTTTCATTCGGAGATTCATATCAAATCTATCGGGTAGATGTCAGCCCTTTTCAAAGCTAATGAAGAAAGATGTCCGTTTCAAATGGGATGCAGAATGTCAGGAGGCATTTGACAGCATCAAAAGATATTTGTTGAATCCACCCATTCTCGCAGCACCAATTCCGAGGAAGCCTCTTATACTGTATACGGCTGCACTAGAAGAGTCCCTCGGAGCACTATTGGCCCAGAATAATGAAGAAGGCAAAGAAAATGCACTCTACTACATCAGTCGAAGGTTGATTGGAGCAGAAAGCCGTTATTCCCCAATTGAAAAGCATTGTCTGGCGCTAATTTTTGCAGTTCAGAAACTCCGCCACTACATGCTATCTCATAAAATCACACTGATATCAAAGATCGATCCGCTGAAGTTCTTGATGACAAGACCAGCGTTGACAGGTCGTCTAGCCAGGTGGGCAGTATTGTTATTGCAGTTTGAAATCATATACATGCCACAAAAGGCGGTGAAAGGACAAGCCTTGGCAGATTTTCTTGCTGCACACCCAATCCCGGCCGATTCTCCACTAAATGATGATTTGTCTGATGAGCAAATAATGCAGGTCGAGGAGGATGAAAAGCTACCGTTCTGGGAGATGTACTTTGATGGGGCATCATCTATCAGACCTGTCCGACCTCCAAATATTGCAAGAGCCCGAGCCGGCATTGGTCTCATTTTTATATCACCTGAGGGAGGCATAATGAGGTTTTCATTTAGTTTGACTGAACCTCGGACCAACAACGAAGCCGAGTACGAAGCTCTGTTAGCAGGATTGGAAATTGCGATTGATGTCAGAATCCAACATATCCAAATCTTTGGTGATTCTCAACTTGTGATAAATCAGGTCATTGGTATTTACAAGGTTGGCAAAGTTGAATTGGCCCACTATCATCGGCGAGCCCTCGAGCTTCTGAAGCAAGTACCAAATGTCAAAATGACTCGAGTTCCTCGAGGACAAAATGCTAAAGCAGATTGTCTGGCCAAATTAGCCAAAGAAATGGCGAACATCAACGATGAGAGGCCTATATTCATCAGAGTTTACACTCGTAGGGTCTTGGAGCCCGCTCTATTACAATTCCCGAGGGCAGAAGGAATTTCATATTCAAGTCAGCAGGATGAAACTCCAGTTGACCCTCAACCTCTCCATCAGATCGTTATGGAGAATTATCCAGAAGAATATCACGTGGCCAAGAGACATAAAGCTAGTCAAGCTTCAGAATCGTGGTGGCATTGTTTAGATATTGAAGTCGAAAATGATTGGAGACAGCCATTCATTGACTACTTCAAGGAAAACAAACTCCCGACAGAAAAGTCTATGGCCGCACAAATTTGAAAAAGGGCATTGCGATATGCATTTGTCAATGACATGTTGTACAGACGAGCCTTTAATCAAATGTGACTAAGGTGCCTAGGGACCAGGGAAGCTGATAAAGTGGTAGCAGAAGTCCACGAAGGGCTTTGTGGAGCACATCAGTCAGGTCCTAAAATGGCTGCTAAAATCAAGAGGATGGGATATTATTGGCCAACTATGGTCAAGGATTGTATCGATCACGCTAAGAGGTGCCACGAATGTCAAATCCATTGTGATGTTATACATCAGCCTCCAAATCCTCTGCATCCAACGATAGCGTCCTGGCCATTTGAATGTTGGGGCACTGACATAATTGGGCCAATAGATCCGCCGTCATCAGCGGGACACCGCTTTATTCTAGCTGCGACAGACTACTTTTCCAAGTGGGCAGAAGCGGCTCCATTTAGAGAGGTCACATCAGAGCATGTGATCAATTTCTTTACCCACAATGTAGTCTACAGATTTGGTGTGCCACGCCGCATAATCTCGGACAATGGTACTGCATTCAAGAGTACAAAAATATACAAGTTCGTTGATCGGCATAAAATCGATTGGCGATATTCATCCATATACAATCCAAGGGCGAATGGATTGGCAGAAGCTTTCAACAAGACGCTGGTGAAGTTGTTGAAGAAGATCCTCACCAAGAACAAAAGAGAGTGGCATACGAAGATGGCAGAAGCATTGTGGACCTATCGTACGACCTACAAAACACCAACAAAAGCCACTCCTTATTCATTGGTGTTCGGTGTTGAAGCCGTATTACCATTGGAGATCGAACTACCGTCACTTCGGATAGCAATTCAGAATGATCTCACTCAAGAGCAAAACGTCCGTCTCAGAATGGAAGAGCTCGACGCACTTGATGAACTCAGGTTACAAGCTCAACAGAACCTAGAAATCTATCGAGGAAGAATGGCGAAATCCTTTGATCGGATGGTGCGCCCTCGGACATTTCAAGAAGGGGAATTGATCCTGGTGCTGAGAAGACCAATCATTCCACACAGAAAAATTGGTGGCAAATTCGTATCCAATTGGGAAGGCCCCTTCGTCATCGAGAAAGTGTACCAAGGAGGAGCATATCAGTTGATCGATCTGAACGGTCAGAGGCCTATGCCGCCAATCAACGGTTGACATTTAAAGAAGTATCATGCATGAAAATTTCATGACTAATGTACTTTGCAATTATCAAAGTTTTATATGCATATTTATCAATGCATGTTTGCTTATATTTTGAAATTCTCTTGTATAGCAAGAAGGCATTTCAAAATCCCCCATCAGACTGAGGGCATTTTAAATATTTATTTGCGTCGACATCATGCTGCGTGCCGAGATCCCCAAATAAATATTTAAAATCTCAGAGATACAAAGCCTATCCGAAATGTCCTTACGAGACAGGGGGCATTTTAAATATTCATTTGGGTCGACATCGTGCTATACGCCGAGATCCCCAAATGAATATTTAAAATCTTATATTCCAAAGTTAATTCCATTCTAAAATGTCCCTGCGAGACAGGGGGCATTTTAAATATTTATTCGGGTCGACATCGCGTTGCATGCTGAGATCCCCGAATAAATATTTAAAATTATCAATTCAGATATTCTTTCATGCTAAAGAATATAAATATTTGTTTTTCAAAGTATATGCAGGTGGTCTTTCAAGAGTTAGAGACAACACCTTCTACAACAAACCAAGACTCAAAAGTCAAGAAAGAGACTTTTGTGGCTACATACTCTTACAAAATTGAGCTGAAGAAGCTTGAAGCCTTCCAACATCCTGAAGCTTAAGGTTCGAATGGGTGTAAAAGGTCGGATCCAACACGCCCAAATATGGCCGGATCGCTGGCAGCTCTGTCTACTCAACAAGCCATAAGAAAGGCCGTAGTAGCGGAACCCCCACTTCATCAACCCGTCAGTAGGGACTGAAGGAAGTACGAAAGCTAATTTGACTCGACTAGTTCAAGTGATCGTAGTCTACAAAATTCTCCCCAAATGACTGGAGAATCAAAGTTCCAGTGGAAGGATGAGTCTCGAACGACTACCAAATATTCGTAGGCTCCAAAATCTTCAACCATAAAGGAAGACTCCAAATCTGTCAACTTCAGCAAAATAAACATTGGGAAGCGCAATTCCCATAGCTCAAGTCTGAAGCCTGAATGGGTGTAAGAGGTCGGATCCAACAAGCCCAAATATGGCCGGATCGCTGACAGCTCCGTCTACTCAACAAGCCATAAGAAAGGCCGCAGTAGAGGAACCCTCATCTCAGCAACCAGAGGACAAAGAGCTATCAAATCCCAGCTCTCCCGATCTGATGAACTCAAGTGATTCAGATTAAAGTCTTCTCACGTGGTTAAGGATCAAGATACTACCTACGTTCGGTACTATCAACTAAATCCAAAACCTGCAAATCCTTCAGCAAATTCGTAAAGCACAAAGCGAGGATCGAAGGAATCTTTCTTCAACAAGTCCGTCAAAGCATAAAGCAAAGGACCGAAGAAAATTATCTCAAAAGTTCACAAAAAGCCATAGGCTGAACTAAGAGGATTCTGTCATCAACAAGTCCGATATGCACAAAGCTCTGGACCGATGACTTTTCGCCATCGACCTAATATAAACCTAAGAGTTTAGGTCACCGGCATCTACTCCTTCATCAAGCCCGCCAAAACTAGAAGCATAGGGCCGAAGGTACAAAAAAAACCATCTGACAAGTCAACAAAGACAAATCAGGTAATCCTCCATCAATGTCCGCAGCACAAAGCACAGGGCAAAGAGAATCAGTATCTCAACCATCCATGGATACATCTAAAAGAGTCAAAAAGAAAGAAAATTATAGTGTGACATCTAAATAAATTTTGGGGATCCACTAAAAGAAAGACTTAGTGTGACATCCAAGAAAAATTTTGGAGATCCACTAAAGAAAAATTATAGTGTGACATCCAAATAAATTTTGGGGATCCACTAAAAGAAAGACTTAGTGTGACATCCAAGCAAAATTTTGGAGATCCACTAAAGGAAAATTGTAGTGTGACATCCAAGCAGAATTTTGGAGATCCACTAAATGAAATCCCTAGTGTGACATCTAGACAAATATCTAGAGATCCACAAGGTCAAACAGCTTACAACAAACGTGATTCGCTCCAGACGCGTACCACATTTGTTGGGGGGCATTTGTTGACCTCTATGTAATAACCAAAAGATCAAAAATATGCATACCTCGTATCCATCGAGCTGCTGTCCAAAATTCCGGATATCCCGCGAACCTCAGACTGAAATCCCGTGAATCCTGCTGAATTCTCGCCGAGACACTGTGCAGCAGCGCCGTTCCGGGATTTCTGCCAAAATCCCGCGATAGCCTCTCGATCGCTGCTCCACTCCCGTCTATAAAAAGAAGGCCAAATGATGCCTTCTGCTCTAATCTCCAACACCGACGCCTCCTCTCTTCCACGATCACACGAAGCCCCTTCCTCCTCTCCTTCCCGTAAGCATCACGATCCCTCTCCACACACGAATTGCTTCTCTGCTTCCCCGATCCAACCCGTCGCCCCCTCTGCCTGTGCCGACTCCAACCCGAGAGAGAGAGATAGAGTGAAGAGAGCTCCTTACCTCTTCTCCTAGCCAAATCCCTCAGGTCTCCTTCCCGATCCCCTCACACGAACTCCTCTCTCCCATTCGACCGAGCATAGCCTCACGCCAGCGCCTCCTCTGCCCGAACTCCTTAAAGCCGAGACCTGCCCTAACCGTGAGCCTTCTCTCCTAGACCGGCCGATTCCGTCTCCCTCCTTCCTGTTTCCGATCGAAAGTTACGACATTTTGAGCGGAAACAACACAGGAGCTCGCTAGCTGGGAAGGTAACTTTCTCCCTTATGCACGCTCGGCCAAATCCCGTAGGCCCGCTGAACAGCAGAGGGAGGAAAGGGAGAGATAGTTCATGCAATTTTTATTAAAATTAATTTTGATTAATTTTAATCAAAATTAATTATAGTTATTAATTAATTTTAATTAGTCTTAATAAAAATGTTATTTTAGTTAATTATAATTAATTTTAATTAACTGAAAATATTAAATTATTTATAATTATAGAAATTAATTATAATTAATTTTAAGAAATTAATTATAATGAATTTTAATTAATTATAAGTAATCTTAATTAAAGTTAATATTAATTAATTATGATTAATTAGTATTTTTTATATTAAAGATTAATTAACATTAATTATTTATAATTAATTAAAGTTGTTTATAATTAATTATCTTAATTAATTATAATAACTTTTACAAAAAATAATTCCCCCCACTCTCCTTCCTCGATGTCCGTGTCGGACCGGCAAACCACCTAAGCACGCCTTTAGTGGTCGTGGTAGGAGGGAACCCGGTGCGACACCTACGACGAGGTAGGCGAGTGACCCCTCGATCCATGTGCCAACCACGACAACCCCGCGAAGGTATGAAATTTTCTAAACTCAAAACCCTACCTCAATGTTCGTGGCAAATCAGAGAACCGCCCCAAGCACGCCTTTAGTGCGCGTGGTGGGATGGGACCCGGGTGCGGCACGTACGACGAAGCGGGGTAATTTATAAGTACCCCCGGGCGGGGGGAAATCAAAAATTTGCTTTTCAAAAATATGCTTTTTTAAAAAAAAAAAAAACCCCAAGCACGCCTTTAGTGCGCGTGGTGGGAGAAAAATAAAAATACAACCGCCGCGGTGTCTCACCAACACCAACCGTGCACGTCTTTAGTGACGTGGCGGGTAGGCGGCCTCTTGGTTTTTCCCCTAAACGGGGGAGACGCCGGGAGGCTGCCGAAATTTTGTCTGAAATCAGACAAGGACTTGGATAAAAAATGAACTCACAGTGGACTTGAAACAAGAGAACTAAAACTTGTACTCAAACAAGAATAGATGATTCATTTTGAACTCGGACTCAAACAAAGGACTTGTGAACATGCACTTGAACTTGGTTTGAACCAAGTGAGGACTTAGACTCGCCGCATGAACAAACTTGTACTTGATTTGAATCAAGCACAGTGAACATGAGTTTGAACTTGAACTTGCAAGTGGCACAATATGACTACAAGAACTTGACTTGGACATTTAAACTCAAGTAAAGACTTAAGTGGACTAGAACCTGAACTCAAATCAAACTATAGAAGACTGAATGAACTTGAATATGAGCTCACAATTGAGATAAATAGAAGACTTGCAGACTCAAATTCAAATGGAATACATAAGCTTGAACTCAAAAAGCATGAAACCTAAGTTGAACTTGGACCTAGTGTAATTCAAAAAACAAAAAGTGGTAGCATGCAAACGAGGAGCGAATGAAGAATACAGTGGCATCTTCATTGTTAACAAATTCAAAATTTTCAATGAATATTAAGGAATTGTTACTCCAATCGGAATATACGAGTTGTCAAGCAAACTCATACAAGATTTAAATCATCCTCATATAACACTTGAAGACTTGTAGAACTCAACATGGCTCCTCCATATCTAGCAGTCAAATGTGTCCAAGTTTACAAGCAATGAAATTGACAAGGGTAATCATGAATGTGAACCATTGCTTTGTGAATAATAAAGATAAAATTGATACAATCAATACAACAGTCATATAAGAGGATGCATGCAATTAGAAGCTTATGATGGATATGATGACATGCTAGCCATCATATATGCTCACAAATGAAACAAGAGAGTTGTGAAGGAAATAATCTCCTCTGCACCAAGCAATCATTAATTGACAGACACATGTGACAATCTCTTGTGAATATCAAAAGACATGCGACAAATACAAGCACTACAAACCATGTAGTAGGAGGCAATAACTGATACATCTTCCTTACAAGCAATGTCAAAATACAAGCAAAAGTGATCAAACCTTGCAAGCAAATACATTGATCAACAAAGGATCTATAATGTGTGTAGTAAACTATTAATGAATAATATCAAGGATCATGCAACTGGTGATTTGAAATGATTGCAACGACGACAAAAAAATATTTCATATACATAATAAGTCTGAAAGTGCTAATCAATAACAAGCAGTAGATGCTACGATACCCTTATAGTCATGAACTATGCAATGATAGTTGAATGCATCTATCTTCGACAAATAGAGTTAAAGGAGCAAAGTTCTTTGGCAAACATATCACCTACAAACGATGGCATCTGATGAATCCTACAAGCAAGGCAGTAGCGGATGTACTGAAAGGACCCGAGTACACAACAAAATGCATAAAGACTACAAATTCCTACGAGCTTCTACAACCTGAAGCAGGAGATTAGTTAGTGCACTACGCTCCGCCAGCAGAAATCAACAAATAAGTGCACGACAGTCTACCTGTACGAAGTAGCGAACAATTCTATTCAAAAGCTGCTACGCCACCGGATCTGCAACATTGGTACAAGCAGACAGAAGGCGTTTATAAATATTCCAAAAATACCCCCTGCACGTGCACTATAAATTGTATACACATAGGTACACTAAAGGGGGAAATATATTCTCAACCCGCATGGGCCCCGGCGAGCGTGTTATTGGTACACACGTGACGTCTAGGGATGCTGCGCGGGTTAACAAGTGAATTCAGGCTCAAACCTGATCCTCCTATACAGATTAATAGGAGTCGACAAGGTTCGAACCAACAAATAAATATGTGGCCGTGGTGACCAGAATATTTATGTTAATACATTCATATTAGGCTTTCAATGCCAAAAATCAAAAGAATTCACTTTCAAGGGTACAAAACCTACGAAACCCGATCCTCTGTCGACAGCCCGACAGAGTTGACAGGGTTCAATCCATAAAGAGGAATGACCCCAAACACCCCGATGATGGCCGTGTTGAATACAGATCTCAACTGGAGGGGTTTCCAAATATTTTCAAATATCTCCCAAATATCCAAAGTCTATTTCAAACATTCCAAAATTCCACCCAAATACCCACAAAAACCCAAAAACTCCACAAAAATCTCAAAATCCCAAAATCCAAAAATATTCAAAAATGAAACTATCCATCAAACACTTAAAGCAAAATTCATCCATCCTCCGCAACAGTTTGTCGAGGTGGACAAATTAAAATCAACTTCAGCTCACAAAGAGCGAAATGCCTAGTCGAAAATATCACTAGGATCCATTCTCAAACAATCTTTTGCCAGTAAGAACGTGGTACGTGTCCTCTAACCGGCAGTTTCGCCGCCAAATGGCACTGCAGGTAAACGGTTATGACCCGGGGCCCTCTGAACCGAGTGGTTTTGCCGCCAAATGGCACCACAGATAGCGGTTATGGCCAGAGCCAATACGCTCCTTAATGGCGTTAAATCCTTGAGATATGAATCAATAGGGTATGATTGACAGGGCACAAAGCCCTCTGTTAGCTAAGGCGGATTCAAATTTGTCCCCTTAGACAGACATTCAACCCCGGTCTACAAGGTTCCCTTGGACGAAGCAACCCATGGCTGCCGACAAGGATCCTTCTGTCAGGTTGGGTCGACTACCTCCTCTGACTAAGTAGACCAGTGACCACGATGGCCCAGGACGACGGAACCATGGGATCTTGATCGGGTCCATCATCCATTCCCCCACCATCCGCTTTAAGTACAAGATGGTGAAATTTCTAATTTAAATATCAAACTCTCCAAATTCTCAAATCCAAATCCAATTTCCAAATCCAAATTCATGCTGCTACTATATGCCAGATAACACGTATCTCTATACGTATCTGATCTACGACTAGCCTTAATCGAAAGTTCTCTCTCGTGATCGAGAGGGGTAATTAACTATAGGGGCTTGCGCCTATAGGAAACCAGAACTCAAATCATAAAGTCCTCACAAAAAGGAGGGCGAAATCTCTGGGTAGTGTCTTATCTACAAACCCATCTGCCTTCCAAAATTTACCCCGGAACTTAGTTCGTTAAAACTCCCTCGCCGAATAAGAAAAGCGAGCGGAGGCCGAGGCCGAATTTTTGGAGCCCACAACGATGATGTCCTTATTCAAGACTATGTTCTACTACGACTGAAAATGTAACTAACAATGGTAGATTCTTATGAGAAATCTCGAACCTCATAATTAAAATGAACTTCAAGGGATTTCCGTGCATGTATTTCGTATTGAGACACCTTATCACAATATAAAAATATTGGATGCACCGCACCACCTAAAGATTGGACAATGATCATTTATTATCCAAGGTTATCCTATGACAATAATAGCAATATAAGATGCGCTTTATACAATAGCCTCTACCGCTCTACGGAATCAACCACAATTTGAAGATTTGACAATGTTCAAAGTTGTCGTAAGCAATGCAACCATATTACCGTTATGTAGTCATTAGTGCCATATGGTACATTGTTGGCCATGTTGTTGCACCTTTTTAATCAACGGTGGGGGTTCAACCTTGGTTCCCTCGGCATAGATTTTTCTAACTGCCTGTATCCTTGACTTGGCTTATGCCACAAGAGCAAAGCAAGTCAAACATGCTGTAAAACTCATGTTTCTTTTATTGCTTGGCTGGGTTGATTTCTTCCCTTTTTTCCGCCTTTATAACCCTCTATTTATAGGGCCAAGTTTTGGCCTACTCAAGCAATGAACTATTCAACTACTTTGTATCTCTTCTTCTTTTGCACATCTTGTTTCTCACATGATATCAAAGACAGTTTCGAGTTAATCAATGGCCAACAACTACAGGAGGGTCCCAATAGGGTTAATGATGTGGACATCTTAGTTATAATATGCTTAGGGATTAATATACCCTTTCTTGCCTTATAAGTCCTATTTACTTTTGCTGCTTTCCACTGCCAAATTACTTTTTTTAGTTACAGTAGTACAAAACTACCTATTTCTAGATTGTTCTATTGCAAAGTTACATATAGCTGATGTAAAGAGTCTTGGGGTCAATTAATGAAGAATATTACATCTCTTTGAAGCTTTTAACTTGTGCTTGTCCCTGGATTGGGAATTCCTTCAAGCATCTTCTTCTTCCAATGATCCAACGACTATCTCCCCACATCAGTTGGTATAAGAGCTCGGAGCTTGCGAAGAAAGATGGACTGCAAAAGAAGGTGGGCTGTCGATGATGATCGAATCCGGAGAAATTGGGTGTTCGACGAAGATCGATGCCGAATAAGATGGGCGGCCGACGAAGATCGACGCCGAAGGAGATGAGCGGTTGACGACGATCGTCGCCGAAGGAGATGGGCGGTCGATGATGATCGACGTCAAAGGAGATGGGCGGTCGACGACGAAGAAGACGACTATCCTCCGCTCCAACTTCCACTCCAATGGCGAGAATCTCCGCCCCAATATCCTCAGCTTGAACTTCCCCTCAAATGGAGGAATCCCTTGCCCGACCATTTAGTCGGCAATCAACCTGCGGCCTACGTCTGCGACTTGCCTCCACTCCGGCCCCAATCAGTCGCCCATGATCCTGCTACCGATTCTTCTCGCGACCACACTTGCGATCCTAAACCCCTCCTGCAATATTTCGCCTCTACTTCAACCCATTGCTTCCCCAACAAGCCCGCGCAACCCACCCAGCTCCAACGCGATCCTTCCCCCACTGATGTTAACATTGTCGAGGAAGAGTAGTTCGCCGGGCATCTTCCGCTTCCAGATTCGCAACTTACCTTTGACACCTTCCACGATACAACCCAGCTTCCGCCTCCTGCAGTCAACCAGCAGCCCATCATACATGCTTCACTTGAACAATCCCATATCAGCGTGTCTCCAGTAATTCCGACCCTAATTATGCCTCCTAATTCGTCTGTGTCTTCGTCGTCTCCCCTCTGCTCTTCTAGCGCGCCCGCACGATTGGCCCTGTGTTGGAGTACAACATTACTTCCAACTTCTACTCTCATATCCATGGCCCGAGCATATCCACAACTCGAAGCCGATTTTTCCTTCGCTTCATCTCGCGACCAGAGCTGTAATCTTGCTCCTTCTCATGAGTGGAATGACGATTATGATTCTCTCCAACGTGATTCTAGCCCCAACACCAATCCGCTCCCACTCCCATTAACACTATGCTCCGACGATCCCAAGCCCACTCCAGCCTCCCTTCGATATGCATTTTCGCTCTCACTCCCGCTTGGTTCCCGTGATCCCACTACATTAATTTCCTTCAATTATTTGACCTGTTTTAGGCGTTTGAATGATGATGAAATGAGATGCAACAAGCTAGTGGTGATATCCTGCAACAAGCAGCGGAGAGAAATTGTTACTGTTCATAACAATGCTAACAAGCAGTTTGGTAAGACCTTTACTTTTGATAAGGTCTTCGGTCCATCATCACTTCAAAATGTTTTGTTTGAGCAAGCAGTCTTCCCTATTGTGAGCGAAGTTTTTGAGCATTTTAGTTGTACTATTTTTGCATACAGTCGGATAGGTATTGGAAAAACGTACAGCATGGAAGGAGGAACAGCTAATGTAAAGAATGGAAAATTTCCAAATGACGTTGGTGTTATTCCGAGGTTTGTTCATCAAATCTGTGATAAGCATGAGGGTCACAATTCTCACTATAGTATGAAAGTTTCATTTCTAGAGCCATATAATGAGGAGATAGTCGATCTTCTGGCACTTGAAGAATCAAGCCTCTTAGAGGACAAATCCAAGAAGCCGATTGCTGTAATTGAAGATGGAGAAGCGGGTTCTGTCTTCAAGCATCCTCTAAGGAAATTCAATATAAAGGCTGAGCAAAGTGCAAGGCAACAGCAAAAAGTGGACATGTATATGAGGAGCATGCAACAATTCAGAGAGTTTTTAGCCAAAATGAAGTTTCTAAAGTCCTGCATGAGACTTCTTAATTTGGAAACCAGAATAAAGATCCTTGCCCCACTTCTAAAGCTGGTTTTGAGCTGGATATGTTTGTCAAAACTAATTTGGCCTCGATGTATGCAAAATTTGGACTCCTTGATGATGCCCGACAGGTATTTGTTGATATACTTGACAAGGATGTTTATATTTACAACACGATGATTTCAGATCTTGAGATGCATGATAGGGCTGATGTAAAAATTCATTTGTTTGGAGTGATGGTATGGCAAGACCGAACTTTTATTTTGTTGCTGGGAAATGCCAGGCTAATGAAGAACCATGATAAAGAGGCCCTCAGATCCTTTGAGGAAAGTAATATCAAGTGTTCTTTTTGTCTAAGAAATGCTCATTGTGTCGTAAGTTTTATTGGAGGGATTGACCTTTCTATTGGAGGATATGTTAATTCTCGGAAACGTAAAATCTTCGATCCAGGAGGACTAATTATAATATCTGCATCTATCTCCATCCGGATGATGCCGCCACGGAGTCGAACTCTTTCAACACAAGGGAAGTATGATGTGGACATCTTAGTTATAATATGCTTAGGGATTAATATACCCTTTCTTGTCTTATAAGTCCTATTTGCTTTTGTTGCTTTCCACTACCAAATTACTTTTTTTAGTTACAGTCGTACAAAACTACCTATTTCTAGATTGTTCTATTGCAAAGTTACATATAGCTGATGTAAAGAGTCTTGGGGTCAATTAATGAAGAATATTACATCTCTTTCAAGCTTTAAGCTTGTGCTTGTCCCTGGATTGGGAATTCCTTCAAGCATCTTCTTCTTCCAATGATCCAACGACTATCTCCCCACATCAGTTAAGCAAAGGTGGAGAAAAAATAGGCTCTTCTTCCACCTTATCAAGTCGCACCATCTTTCCAAGAGTCATGGAGCATTTGATTCTTCAAATCACATCCTACAAATTTAATGGAAAGCACCATTTCTTATGATCTCACTCAGTTCAAATAGTGACTCAAGTGAACTGATTGGATATCTAAATCGTTCCATCCACCGAACTGAAACAGATAACCTTTTCTACTGTACATGGGATACAAATATCTTAGTGAATTCCTAGCTTATCAACTCTATATAACATGTTGGATTATTGTACTCGGTAACACTGTACAAGTAATTTGAGAGAAAGTTAACATGGTGAATTTGAATCTTAAAAATTACAATTAATCATGAGAACACCAAGATCATGCTCAAACAAAGAAGCATAAAATTCATTGAATACCTCACCGCAAATACAAAAAATTAGCAAGAACTAGATATTTTCAAGCGAAAATGATCGATGTGGGTAGTGTACAAGTAAATACATGAAGCTTGTGGATAAAACAAGAACCTATGATTTTCTTACATGCCTCATAAAAGATTTCTTGGAATAATCTAGGGGATTCATCCATTACCAAAAAATTAAGTAATTGCTGAGATTTGAAGAGAAGAAATTAAATAAGAATAATACTTGGAGGAACTAAGAACCTCTTCAAAATGAAAGGTTCACTCTTGCCAACATAGATCTAGAGTAAAATCTAGGAAATGACTTGAGATGTGGAAAAAAAATGTATACTTTTATTTGTAATGTCAATAAAAAAAACTAATCATAATAAAATTTATTGAAAATTTCATAGCAAACCAACATATTGGATCAATCCTTCAAATTAACACAAAAATGCTCGCGCATATCAAAACAAAAGTGAGAGAATAAAGATGAAAACTAATGAAAACCTTGGTGACATTCCCTGAATAAAGAGCAATTAAATCTTTTATACAAATTACTCGCTCCTAAAAAAGCCTCCAAATCTTCTCTTCTAGCTAAAAAAAGTATATTTCTTCTTGTCATTACCTACACTAAGGGAAGACATAAATCTTTGATCATTGATTCAAGAACTTCATATCACATAACATGTTATATTCATCTATTCTCATCTTATAGTTAGTCTTTCATTGAAAACCACAAAATCAAAATTGTTGAGGCATGTCCTCTATTGTTGGGACAAGAACCATTAGAATTAATTATGGGCTTTGTCTAAATTCTGTTTTACATGGAATAAATATTACTTGCGATCTCTTATTAGTAAAAGATTGTTAACTGCAAAATCATTATCTCATCTAAATATTATGAATTTTATGATTTGAGATATGGGAACAAAATTGGCAGTGCTAGTGAGGATGGAGGCTTGAACTACTTTGATGAGGAATCCATAGAGAGTAAACAAATCCTTACCATCAACAAATAATTTTCTCCTATTGCAAATTCGACCAAATTATGTTATGGCATCATAAATTAGGTTATCCTAATTTTCCATATCTAAGTACTTTTTCCTTCTTTGTTTGAAAACAAAATGTCTTTCAATGTGAACTTTGTCTTGTCTAACAACAAAAAGCTACCTTTAAGTAATAAACATTTTTCTTTTGTATATAGTAATATTTGGGGTTATGCCATCCCATGAGTTAGCTATATATCCGATGAAAATAATGGAATGCTAAATAGGTATTCAAAAACTTCCATAATATGGCTAAAACTCATAATACTCTACTAACATCCAAATCCTTTATAATAAAGACAAAGTATTTCAAACACATTCATGAAGGTTCATGTCCCAACACACCCCATTAAAATTGTATAGTTAAATGAAAAAATAAACATCTATTAGATATGACAAGATTTATTATGTTTGCTAAAATGTCTAAAGAATTGCTATCCTATAAATCAGTTTACTCACTAACATGCTTCAATTCAAAATCCCAAATCCTCAATAAATGTTGTTTTTCAATATTGTCCAAAAAACTCCTACTATTTCAAATGACCTCTTAAGTTCTTTAGGTAAACTGTCTTTGAGTACAATCATGAACCTAACAAAAATAAATTTTATCTCAAAACCTTAAATATAATTTTATTGAGTATGGGGCAATAAATAAGGATATAAATGTTATTTCTCTTGGAAAAAAAATACTTGTGTATATAGGCATCACGTTCTTCGAAGATAAATTTTTCTTCCATAAAAATTCCCTTCAATGGGAATAGAAAAGGAAGGATATTAATAAGTTTTTCTTCTAAATCTTCCCAGTCATAATTACCATTCTTAAATGTTGCAATATCTTTTCAATAGGAAAAGGTTTAATGCAATTTATCTTCTGCCATATTAAGAATCTTCCCTTGACTGAAATCAACACACAAATGGCAAGGTGGCCTAGCGGTTCCTTTTCCCTTGAAGGAAATCCAGCAATAGTGATGAAGGCAGCTGGCAGCCCACCCTAATTGGCAATTTCCTGCAGTTGTTCTTCCTGAAATCTCATGATTTGACCCTCAATCGAATGTTGTTGAATTGGAGCTGATTAAGGATTATTTTCTAATAATCCTACGGATTTACCTAAGGTATTTAGTGATTATTTATATTAAAACATGCTGTGATATTCAGATTTCCTTTCACCCTAAAGTCATGTGATTTCTTCCCTGTTTTTCAACTTTTTAATCCTTTATTTATAGGGTCAAGTTTCAACCTAGTCAAGCAATGAAATATTCCGTTCTTTGTCTTCCTTTTTTTCTTCTACATTTTATTTCTAACAAATATGCATATATGAAATTATGAGTGCATGTAACATAGAGAAAAGTTAGCAACAAAAAACTAACCTGAAAATTTGTAGACACAGACTCTGCAAGTGTTTCATCATACGAGTTGATGTTACCAGGATCATTGTAATTTTTAGCTTTCTCATGATTCACAGAGAGATCATTTTCTGACCACAGGCATTTCTTTGTCAGAATCTTGTTCCTTTTTATTAATGCAGCCATCTGCATTGCAAAGATAGTTAATTTCAGAAAGCAGCATCACTAAGCATGTCAATGTAATGTGAAATGGCAATCACAATCTTATATTTACATTGGAATATTGGACATCAAATTTTGCAAAACAACAAAGAGAATAATGTCTCAAAGAGGCTGATAAGTATGCCCAAAGCACAAAAATTGCTGAATAATTATCAAATTCTAATCGGCCAAAAATCCAAATGAATTTCCTTTGACTCAAAGATGGCTACACATAATAAATATGCATACTAGAACTTAAAAAAGTACCATGTGATTCTACCAATCTATAATCCTAGCCTTCAATTTATGAAAAAAAAAGTACTCTCAAACATTCATTAGTTTTAACCAACATTAAATCCTTATATTCGAATTCTAAAGTTTTCATAAAATTCAAAGTATAAAATTGCTCTTATGTATTTTATATAAATAGATTATGCATGTTTAAAGTATACAAAAATACATGAGAATATCCAAATTAATTCTGTTTTTGAATAGTGATCCTTGAATATTTTCTCATAACTATTTATTTAGAGTTGTATTGTATCTATGAATCTCCATGGAACCTATTTACATCCATGAGATCATTTTTAATGATAGGCAAAACTATTTCAATATAAAAACTCCTCTTAATATCATTGAATAATGAATGTTAGTATGTACATGATGAGAGATATAGTAAATGGAGTACTATAAATACTAAAAATTAATAATATAATGATATAGACTGCTTCATTGCTACTTAAAATCCTTTTCATTTCAAAAGATTTCTATGCAAATAATACAAGTATGTATACATGTTTAAAGTATGTAATCATTAACTAATGCAGGACTGTAGACTTTTCTTTCCCTAGGCATTATGGTTGCAGTACTGCTATTTACAATTTGTGGCTGTTTTAAAGATTGTTTTATGTCTTTATTTTTGTGTCATGTGTTGTTGCACCGACTCTACCCCGTGAGCTGTTACACCGTCTTTTTCAGCGAAAACAATTATCCATATTTTCTAACTATTGTTGGAATTCACCTTATTTATGATTGTTGTAGTCCTCCATATCTACAATTTCTTTAGTCTTCTCTGTCTTGACTTTTATATAGCACTATGGGTTTTTTTAATATATATGCTAATTAAGGACAACATCAAAGTTAAATTCAATAATTACTTGAATTTGACATGGGTAATCCTATTCCAAAAATATCTACTAACCTTAGGATGAAGAGTCCATAAATAAAGATTTGGAAACATATAATTGGATAACTGATGGGAGCAGTGAAGTAACCTAAAGAATTATGAAAATGATTTAGGGCTCTATCAATCCCTAAACAACGCCTAGGTTTTCTTTGATATAAAAATTATAAAAAACTCACTTAACATATGCAAGTAGACGTGCCGAATCAAGTAATATAGTGATAGAGTAGAACATCGATCCTCAAGAGAAAGAATGTTTACTAGCAAATACTAGTACTGTCTACTACAATTACAACAATTATCCTACTAAAAAAAATTTGGTAGATATTCAATCATTTAATTTAAAATTAAAAAAAATAAAATACTATTTGGATAAAATATTTTGGATTGAAAGAATATAAATACAATATTTTTCCTAATGATTTTCTTTATATTGATGTTATTCAGAGCATATGTAGCACCGATCGCTCAGTCGAGTGTGAAGAGATAAATGACAGATTAAACCTTCCAACCTCAAAAATATTCTGAACACTCATAGTCTATCACCCTATGAAAATCTTAGAAGAGTAAGTAAAGCATGTAAAGTTAAAACCCCCTCATTATAATTATTCTTTATAAATTTGGTATATGTCAAGCACTATGCCTATGCTTGCATCATACCAATCCAATGTACTGGTTGTGCTTGTTTTTCTATTCCTAGAGCCTACATTACACCTAATATTAACTACACATATGGCCACTATGTGCATTATGAATACCTGGTATATTTAAAATATTACTAAATTATTGATGAAGAGAATTCATTAATATATCATATTCTATTTACACCATCAATCCAAAATTAGAGAATTTAGCCAGACATGAAGAACAAATGAGCAAACTCATTTTCATTAATTGCACAAAAGAAATAAAGTACAAAAGAAAAGATATCAACATATAGGTTCAATGATCTTCTCTACACTTCTTTGAACTTACAGAATTGCTTCCACAAACATTGACCAAACACTCTTATGAAGTAGATCTAATACTCCATGAATTTCCTTAGTTGTCACTTCTAAAGAAATTGCAGAAAAATACTATGAAGATTGAAATTAACTAAGTGACTAGACCCCCTTACTAACATTACAAACGGACTATTTATACAAAAAAATAGAAAACGGACTCTAGCATCGCGGTGCTCTAGACACCTGCGTCGCGGAGCCCATAAAATGAACTAACGCTGCAACGCTAAATAATTTTCACCTCTTCAACGCTTGTTGTCGTGGACCAGTTGTTTAATGAATTGATGCATCGCTTCGCAGGCAGATCGTGTCCTGGTCGATTACAACTGTAGCGTTGCGGCGTTGCTGATGGTTGAGCGTTGCGACGTCCACGTGATACTCCCCTCAACTTGGCGACACCAAAAATTGACGCCGCGGTGCTGTGTAGATAGAGACTAGGCTTTGCAATGCTGACTCCTCCGACGTCGCGGCGTTATCAAACATAGATTAGGCGCCGCCATACCCATGTTGGGCGCTCTAGCGGTGTCAATGATGGCGCCACGGTGGTATAATGTCCAATGTTGTGGCACTATATGATACTTGGAATTTCATGCCTTTTATATATTTTTCTTGCATAACACAACTAAAACAACATGATTTCAGAAGTAATTTAACATATAAAACATAACATTAATTAGACTCATCGATAACATAGATTGAATAAAATTTATTTCTCTAATTTCCAATCTTACATGTGCAAATCAGATGTGTGATTCATTTAAGTGCAGTATACATGTGACTATCTAATTATGAGAAAAATCATCTTCCAAATCATCTTCTTGCATCGGCATAAGGCATGATTTCAGAGCTAGGTGAATTTTTTCCTAGACTTAATTTATTCTACAATCTTATTATTGGTTGGTTAGTGTTCTAATTTTGTTCAAATTACATACAATAGATATTTTTATTATGATAATAAATAATAATTGCTACACAGTTTGTCTGATTCAATTTTTTTGTCAATATCTTAGGACTTTTTCAAACATTGTCAAATAGTTTGAGTTCAAATTCTCAAATTTATTATTCTATATTAAAGAAAGCAAGTTTGTGTAATTAGTAGCCAGATATATATTAATTTCATGTTCACATCATTTTATTTGCACTAGGAAACTCTAATCCTAACCGGCTTACATCAAATTAATATTATAACTTCTAATTGCATCATTATATCAACTAAAGTAGGATAATTAACTGGGTGAATAAAAAGATTTAAGTAATAATGCAAATTAACTTAAAATAGGTAGATTATAGTTCTAGCCACAACGCATAACAATATCAGGATTCCACTTCGTATTTTATATTTGACGAGATGTATGATTTTATTAGATTATTTTTCAAGTGGATCAATCATTAAGAATTTTTTTTAATTATCTTTTCTTTTTACACAAAGCATTATGGTTGCAGTACTGCTATAAAATTAGTTGAACATTCTCAATTATTTTGGTGAAGTGTTTTAAGTGGAACAAAATCAATATGAACTGGATGAGACATACACTTTAGGAGGAATACCTATCATTTAGTAAATATCTGGAAAGATCGCATAGCCAATTTTTTTGGTATAAATAAAAAGATACTAACATATTTGATTATGATAAAAGGTTTATACGTCTTATTGTTACACATTACTAGCCATAAAACTATTTAATTATGACTTCTTGTTTCATTAAAGGTCTTCGGAGAGAGTTAAGAAATAAACTAAGCTTCAATAAACTGAAAGCACTACCTAAGACTTTATCTTGATCCTTCGTATCCAATCAAGTTACAAGCATTCTTTTAGGGTTGCTTGCTACACCTATATGGATTCCTTTAAAAAACCAATAGCATCCTATCTAAAGCCCATTCAAAAATGCACTCATGCAAGAAACGTGTATGTTTGAAGTTTGTCTGATTAAAGAAATGGCAATTTATGAATATTGTTTTGAGTTTTGAGGATATATTAAATGTGAAATATGACTTGCAGTTAAAAAATGAATCTATATATGATGTTGTTGGATCTGAATCAACGTCTACATTCAATCATATTCATGTACTAAATATATACTTGATCAAGTGTTAAAATTGAAATCAAAGTAAAATTGAATTTAAGATCGCATTTCAATCTAACACAATGGAAATTGAGTTTAACCATGGATGTGACATTTAACCAATCATGTTATTTTTGCTGATGAATCAAATGAGCAGTATGAAAATGCAATCTTCAATGAATTATATAGTAGCAATATTCTTAATGTCACCAAAAATTCATCTGATCAAATACAAACTTTGAAGCAATTTTCAAATCTCAAAGCATTCATATATTTTTGGATACAAAACATTAATAATTAATTATAATAAGGTTACCTTAACTCCATTTTCAACAAAATTATAGCTGAGACAATACGGTTTCATCCCAAGATATTGAATGTCAAGATTCAAGTTCAATTGCGTCTAAATCAATTACTCAAAAGCATAATAAAAAACTTCTTGAAATGGCGAGGGATCAAATGTCCTTTAAATTGTTTGTACTTATACGTAAATTTTGTATGAATTTTAAGAGGATATTTATTTCTAAAAATACCCTCATATTTAAACACATTCATTAAATTATTACAACTTTAGTCACTTCTGATTGAGAGGCTATTTTGGCACATATTTACCCCAAATAGTTGAAGAACCCTTTTTGGTCATTTTCTCTAAAATATTATACATCACCTATATGTTGTAGGCTATTCATCTATGTGGATGCGAAATTGTGTATAACATAAGACAACAAACCCTCTCTCTCTATCTCCATGAATATTACAGCACACAACAATTCCTACAAAAAATAATCAAACCCAAATCAATTTTGTCTTTAGTTCTTGGTCTACTGCCACAAAAATTCATTTAAAAAAAACTTGTGGAAAGAACTAGGCCATACTAGTGTTTAGGAAACTCATTAGTAATGAACACCCTAAAACAAACATTTGGAGTTGCTTTATCATCCTCCCCTCCACCAAGAAGACTCCTCCTAGAGTTTGTTAAAGGATCATTATTGCATGGGTGTGGGGGGTAGGTCCAATTTATTGAATGTTGAATAAATATCAATCCCATCCAGAAACAAAGAAGCAGGTTAAATTTACCTGGTTAGCAGCTTCTGTAAGTAAATAAGATAAACTGCTAACAACTCAAATTTTTCCCCCAACAAAATGACCAACGATTAATGACTGGATTTTATTAAACATGAACAGGTAGGACAAAGGCTTGATGATGACCATGGCCCTTATCTAACCTCCTTTGAGATGAATGTGTGACATACAACTGAAGCTAGAAGTTGAAATAAATGATTCAATAAGAAGAGCGCTTTTGTTTCCACCTATACTAGTAGTTGATTTGACAAAACAAAAATAGCAAATGCATTTTGGGAGAAACAAAAATTAATTCCTTCTGCCGGAAACAAAACAGAAAATGACAAAGTAGCAATGGTGTAGCAATCAAACAATAAGATAGACTAAAGAAATATTTAAAACTTTAATAGCATTAAATCAATAGATAAATTTGGGCAAGAAAACTCATAGAAACCTGTAGTTGAAGATGCTCTCTTTCTAATGCCAGCTTCTTCACTAGTTCAACAAAAATTTTGGTCCGGTTACCAATATCCTTAGCAGTAGCTGCTCTTTCCACATCAGCTTGATGACATGATCCCTCTAAACTTTCTAACCTTCCCCTTAGAAAGCTCAATTCTTCTTTTAATTCCAAATTTGTATCAGTCAACAGAGCACACTTAGCTTCCGCAATCTCAGCCTTGTTTTCTGCTTTAGAAACCTTCGCCTTTAGATTCTTAATTAAATGTTCCATATCATTTATTTCAGTGTACAGCATATTTTTTTCTTCCTCGTTTGCATCAACCGATGCCTTTGCATGCTCCAACTCCGTGTCTGATTCCTTGAGCATCCTTTCCAAGTAAGCCTTTTCGGTTCCATTATTTCTGAGAAAACCTATTTCATCATTCAGTTCTACATTAGCTTTCATCAACTGAGCACATCGTGCTTCAGCACTTTCTGCCCTGCTTTGTACTTCTATAACATTTTCCCTGAGACCCTTAATTACGTTTTCCATATTATTCTCTTCAAGGTATAAAATGTTTTGTTGGTTGTTACTTTCTCTAACGGAGACCTTCGCGAGCTGTAACTGTATTTGAGATTTTCTCAGCTGCTCCTCAAGCACATTCACCCTGGCCCTCAGAGTCGAAATCACAGAAATGGTGGTCATGCATTTATCCTCGTCTTCTTTAAGGTTGGTTTTAATATCAACTTCCGATAACATAGGAAAACCATCAGATCCAAAGCTACTAGTTCTTGATTTCTCAGGATCAGCTTCTTCAGCGGATAGTTTCACAATGCCTTTCTTCATGTTAGACTTCTCCTCCCATTCTGGAGTAGTTGAAGTAGTGGAACTAAATTGGCCATTCTGGAGTTTCCCCATAAATTCTTTTGACTTCCCCAAAAGTAAATCGACAGTATTTTCAGCTGTAAGCACTCTCTCCATCATGGCTTCTATCAAGTCTTCACTACAATATGCATCCTGCTCTGCAAAATGTAGTTTCATCTTCAGCTCTTCTTCATTATATCTCGACTCCGAGAGCTTGTTTTCAAGATCCATTTCCCTGGCCAAAGATGTTTCCAATGATTGTAGAAAATGTCTCTGTTGCTCAACACTTTGCAAATTCCACTTGGAATTCATCAATGAACAATTACCATTCTCTAAATCCTCGTCTGTACAGATCCCTATACAAGGCACTAATTAGACAGAAAGTATAACACAATTCCATTCCTACTTTACAAATGATTACATATTTAAACAGCAATTTTCAGACTAACCAAGGGTTAGTAATTTTTCAAAGTTGTCCGACTGTTTTCTGATATCAGCAACCTGTTCTTGGGAATTTCTCAAAGATTCTTCAGCATGATGTAGCTTCGCTTCAATCTTTGATAAGGACTCTTCAGGGTTGTCTTCACTTTCAATGAACTTGAAAGCATCAATGACATCCAGTAGGAGACTAGACATGAAGCTTTCTATTTCCTTCAACTCTGAGTTCAAATACCCACTTAAAATATCAAATTGAAAGGCCTTCTCAATGGACTCCGTTAAAAGTTCTTCAGACCCGCTGCTCAGGATTTCATAATCACTTGCTTTGTCTGCTACTTGCATTACAAGTAACTCCAAATTCAAAACTTTTTCTATAGAATATGCCAAATCTAGCTCTATTCGTGTTAAAACTTCTCTTACAGTCCCTGCAGCTATCCTATCTCCATTATATGATACATCATCGTGTAAGAAAATAATGTCAGAACCATCATCCACAGACATACTTGATTTTATTCCGTCCTGTAAGCTATAAATATGAAGACGATTAAACCAAATAATTAACAAGAAGTTTGTGATTATTATGAGAACTGCCACTTATAATGAGAGTCATGTATGCTCAAAATGAAAACTGAGGACTCAGTTGTTCGTCACCTTAAAGCACAATTTGAAAAACACTTAAAGATTTGATAGATTTCAATCATGAGCGATCCATACAGAAAATTCTTAGTTCCAGTTATTGATGAGATTTTGTTCACTACTTGATGTCATGTTAAGGAAAATAGAATATTAAACACTACCCGGCCAGGAATTCATATAAGGCAATTATACAAACACAACAGCCTATTTAAAAGATGTAGTGGGAAGAATAGCATAATCAATATTATTAAAAATATAATAGAATCACAACTTAAACATCAGTTAGAAAAAAAATACCAGAGGCGCACAATATAAGGTTCATAGTTTTTTAATTGAATTGTGGTTCTTTTAATAATGAATAAAGCAAATAATGTAAGCGTGCGAAATGGTTTTCAAATTTTCCAAGCAAATGTCAACAACTCATTTCCATTAACAACCATAAGTGTGTAAGAAAAAAACTAATAAGTCAAAAGTGTTTCGATCAAGAAAATATTATTAAGAAGTTTATGATCCAAATCACACTCATGGGCTTTTAAGCTTATTGAATGGATCACACTTCAGTCAACATGTAACTCTCAAATAAATAGAAGGGTCAATAAGTTTAGTGGGTTAGGATAGACATGAAAAGGTAGATGCTACTTATAGATTAAATGATTACCTCTTAAGCTAGCCAACAAAATTGTGAAGTCCTCGAATTTTATGGAAGTAATAAGATAATGAATTAAACTATTCAAAATATCCAGTTTAAAAATTTTATCAATGAGTAAAAAGTAGATCTACCACTTATTGAAGCCAATTGATGGAGAACTCTTCTTTATATTTGATGTGGCTTATTGACTTAATGGGGAAGACTCGCTCACTTTTAACTCCTCTTTGAGCTTCCAAGATGTTGATGTAAGAAAATTTTCTCTAATACCAAAGCGGAGTGGTGATGGATAATTTTGGATGAAAGTTAAAGACGTTTACAGTGAACTAGACAGAGGAAGTGATAACAAATCAAGAGTTTCTTATGAGCTATGAATATGAAGAGCTTCACAAAGCTAACCTGTTAGTTTGCAAACCAAGCCTAAATTATCAAGCATGCAAGCAAGAATAACAAAAATTTATAGATAAACCAATTTTTTTTTGTGATTGCATTCATCTACAATTTATAATACAAGAAATCAACTTTAAAATTCAAAATGCAATAACGAAATTGAAATCATAATGATTTTCATAATGAATAAAGCTTTATTTAATTCCTAAATTTGAATATGAATTCTATAATGACTAAAAATTTTAATAAAGTTTTGAATGATTTGTAAGCTCCATAATTCAAACTCTTATAAACTTCCAATTAAATGTTGGAATTATAATACCTCATTTTGAATTTAAAAATCCTTTATGAATGCTTATGAAATGTTACTCTCCAATTTAAATTATTTGAAACATCCTCCAATTTAAAAGATGAAATATCTCCTTCCATGATTCCAAATAATTGGCTTCATATATGCTCCAAGCTTAAAAAAAATGAAATAATTTAAATGAATTGTCTTACATAATTAGTGATATAATTGAAAAAATTACATGGCTACATAATTAATGAAGCATTTTAATTGATTTTCTCTTATTTGTGTGCTCATGTCATGGTATTTTATGTGATTGTCCTGTACCCTCCACAACCCTCTCATTTCAAGATCAGCACTAGTTTTATGTGATTAAGGGGTGTCAATTAGCCTAAAACAGCCCAATTTTACTGGTTTAGATCACCCCAAATCCCTTATTACCATTATTACAATACATGTGTTTTCAAATATAATATTGGTACTCTCATTTCAAGATCAGCACGACCTAAAGCAGCTCATTGCAAAAGCAACACTAATTAAAGGGTTTTTTGGTTGCAAGTATTAAAAATCTTGTATTTTGAGAATAAGAGGTAAATTAAATGCATTGTATTCTGACTTCTCAAGAGTGTTTTTTCTTAAGGGGGTCTGTAGAGTAAATGAAGGAAAACTGTTTCTACTATTTGTTTGGGGAGTAAAGTTCAAAGACAGGTGTTTCACTAAAATGTAGGGTGAGATTATCAGCTCAGTGCTTTTTAGTGCCTTTTACAGTGATACACAATATGAAATCAAACAGCATATGAAGTTAAAATCTGAAAAACTTAATTATAGAATAAAAAAATGAAGAACACTTGTGCCAAACAATCAAGATACATTGATTCACTCTGGTTCTTCTTCACAAAAAATCTGGTAATTTTAAAATACGATATGCATATAAACTCCTACAATCAAGTTACAAAATCAGAAGAAGAACATTCACTTGTTTTGTTATCAACAAGCCTATAATCCTAAATCCTAATAACTTAAAGGGGCTGTTCGGATTCAGGATTTAGGCTGGATTTGGAGCGGATTTGAGCTAAATCCAGCCAAACGGCCAAAAATGTATAAGCAAATCGCACGGTAAATCTAAGCCGCAGTAACGGAAAATTCCCTCATTTTGTGGTAAATCCCGGATTTACAAAATATTTCGGTTGGGCGGATTTAACACATTCTTGGCGCGACGGAAAAAGAATTCCGACCGAAGAAGAGCGTGAAAGGGGAGAAATTTCGTTACCTTCGCGGGCGAGCTCCCGACGCCACTTCCGATCCGACAGGATCTATTTCGGAGGAGGAGGCGGAGAAGCTTGGAACATCAACGAATAAATACACAAGAGGAAAAGCAAACCCTAGACAGGCAATGTCAATGGACTCGCTCGAAGCTCTATCCCACGCGAACCAGCGAAGCCGAACAGGGAAGCTCTACCTCACGCGAACGAAGAGTTCCGCCTCACGCAGGAATGAAAAAGAGATCGTAAACCGTCGAAATTCATCAACACTTACTGCCATATTTATACATAATGTTGAAGCACAATTTTGGAAATAAACTTTCCATATGTTAAAGCATCACTAAACATGGAATTTCTGAGATTAACATGTTTCGTTAATATTATGTGTTTATTTCCTTAGAAGAAGAGAACCAATTTGGAGAACTGTATTTGATTTGCCTAAAATAGAAAAAATGCAAAGAACTTGCTATTTTCATATCCTAAGAGCGATGAAGCACATTCTAGCAAACATTACCTTCGCGGGCAGCAGCAGCCGCAGGTTGCACGGAGGGCGCTGGAGTGCTGGGCAGGTCAGTGCGGGCTGATGCGGGTTGATTTTGGGATCGGGATTTGAAGGAGAATCGATCGAATCCCTCAATTGAAATGAAATGCACACCTCAGATGGATCGCAAGGACTGGTCTGGGTCGATCACACGCAGGCTCCCTCTTCTTTGCTCGCCGGTTTCTTGAAGGTGAATCGCACCAGGTTGAGGATGAGGATGAGGATTGAGGAGGGAGAGGATGAGGATGAGGGATTTTGGAATTTTAGAATGCAACCGGGCCCTCTTTCATTTCGTTTTCAACGAAAATCACGCCCTTCCCGCTAAGAGACGCACGGTTTGGTCGATCGGTCCTACAAACTTCGTGCGTGCGTCTGTCGCCTCTACTTATTCATGTTCGTTTGGTTTAAAAGTTATTATTAAAAAATATAGATAAAATAAATAAGTGATTATTTAGTTATTTTGTTTTTGGCATGCTTATGCAATTTTAAAAACAGATATAAATTATTTGGTTGTGTTATCAGTTTTAGCATTTTAATCATAAAATACTAAATTGTCCTTTTCTTAAAATTAAATATATATTCCTTATATTTTAAAATTCCTACCGACAAATTAAACTATGATAATTGAATACTAAGAATAAGAAATTTTTATTTAAAATTATTAATAATATACCAAGAGTTAACATATACAATTTATAAAATAACAAAATCTAAAATAAAAAAATTTGATTTAAATCTTGATTAATTTTCATGGAAGAAAGTAAAAATCTCCATAAAATTTAAATTACGGAATTTTCATCAGTTTAGAAGTTAAAAAGCAAAAAAAGCAAAGAAATAGAATTTTATCTGAAGTTGAAATTATGCGAGGCGAAGAGGCATCATAGATGAAAATTTTACATATTAATAAACATGAATATAAAAATGTAGAGAAAAAACCTTGTTGAATCAAATGCCCAGATCATACTTAAAATATAAAGCCTCAAACATTTTAATGTGTTGAAAATCAAATATTGTTGTTGTACAATAACATTTTAAGTATGATACATCTAAGCTCACTATGATGTTAGTTTGTCTTTTATCATTAGGAGTGAGTTCATTATTACGCATGTTGATGATGATGAAATATGTTAAATGATATTGTCACATGTTGTTGAATTAATTCTTTTATTATACGTGAAAGTTGAAGAGCTAAACATGCCTACCATGAATGCTAAGAATATGAACTCCCAAGTGCATGAATCATTTAGTCTGGATGAAGATGGTTCTGGATGAAGATGGTTCAAGAACTTTCATGAATGTGTTAACCATCAGTGGTAGTTCATATTCTTAGCATCAGTGGTAATGGGTGGTATAACCATTGATGCTAAGAATAATAAACTAACATCACAGTCAACCATTCAGAGGAGCAATGATTATGTACTCCGTTTAGAGAACTAATTATCAATCTCGATGAAATTAGCAAGAGTAATGATTATGAACTCCGTTTCTTCAATAACTATTTTCTTACCAACTTAGACAAAAGAAGTGCAGGAACCAAATGAGGCTTAAGACTAAGGAAAAACTTGCCATGTATATGAAATATATTGTTGTCGAATGAGGCCACCATATAATCAATAGTTTTATGATTAAAAAACTTGCCAAGCCCACTTCATAATCATTACTCTTGCTCTAATCTAATGATACAATGATATCCTAATCTTTAATTTAAAAGAGAATGAAAAAGCAATTTTAAATAACTGGGTCCGAGCAGAGAGACCATGGGTTTATTTTAAGATAAATTATCTTGTGCAGAGCGATGTCCGGAGGCCAATCAAAACACATCACGTCATTTCTTTTCCTAATATCAATACTGGGTGCCGAGTGACATGGATCATTATGGGTGGAATTCGAACGGTCAGATGTCCGCACAGAATAATTTATCATATTTTAAAGCCCTAAAAAGTTTTAAAAACTTGAGATTCATAAAAAAAATAGGTGCTTCTAAAGGATTAATTATTCTGTGTCGCCAAACACCATCATAAGACCAACCATAATCCACCATATCACCCTTGCTTGATACCGTGACTCGATACTATGACGCATTCTGATTAGTCTCCGGACGACATTCTACGTTGTGTCTGATCTGTGCACATAATAATTTCTCCTTCTAAAGGCATTGTGTTTTGCAACTTCAAAAAGATATTGTATGAAATATCTTCATCCTAATATTCATTAGGAGTGTAAGACAAAAAATATCATCACATTTTGTAGTAAGTGTAAGCCAGTCAAACAATGAAAGCTTTAATACAAATAACCCAAAATTTAAAAGAAATTATTAAATTATATACATTATAACCTAAAAAAACTGCATAAATTAATCCACTGTAGGGCTTCATGCATGCAGAAGAAGTCCACATTTACACTTGAACAAACAAGATCAACATTTTCATATCTGGAGTTCTTCACCACCATGTATCAAAATATAAAACTTCAGGCAGAAAGTTCATTACCTCTATTAGGGTGCTTAACCAAGACTAACATTCCACATAAGAAATGATAAAATAGGCAAATTGTTCATCCTTGTTCATCAATCCAGGAAAGATCGATAGGAAATAGAGTAACAAACAGTAAGTTCAAAAATGTGCCTAAAAGCAGAATAAAACAAATACAAACATAACAAAAGCCAAAAGCGATTGATAATTAGTTCTCTAAATGCAAGCACATAGGCTCCAACTGCATGTCGAAGGAATTCCTCACTTTTTCTTCTCAGAAACACCAGCAGATCTGAAGAACATTCAGATATGACAATGTTATTATTATCAATATGAAGGCCTTAAAACATGACTGCGAGAAATGCAAGGTACAACAAATATGATAGATGCCAGAATAAGAAAGACGTGCACAAGTTCAGTGAACATTAAGATAGGCAAGAGGGAGAATTCAGGAAACTTGTAATAGGTAATAAGTGCACTAGAGTAAATAAGGCACCTCATACTAATTAGGTTTTCAAGCATCACTAGAGTAATTGAGTAAATACAAAAACAATGCACAATTGATGCTCATCCTTATGTAATCGGTAATCCTAATATAATTGAGTACTTTTTAATCACTCTAAAGCTATTATTAATTTTAATTAATGCACAAATCAAATATATCTTTAAGAAATTAAAGTCTATTTCATAAACATCCTTTTCCTTATGCACATCTAATCAATTCCAATGATACTTGATTAATAATATTATAAACCTTCATAAGAACAATAAAAATAGCATAAAGTTCCTTCCTCTGCTCTTATGTTTTTCAAATAATCATCTCAGCACAAAATCACTTCCAAATTGAATCTTTCTATCATAAAACCAAAGTAATTATCTAATACCAGTATAATTTTTATGTTTATATGTCTACTCGCACCAATAACTTCAATTTATAACTTTAAACTTTGATTCCTGAATAATTACCATAAATTTAACTACTTTCTTTAAATACTATACAAATTTCTTCCATTAGCTAACTTCCTATGAACCTTCAAAATTATATATAAAAAAAATTTAATCAAATCACTACGCCACCACCCATAACTCTCTCAATCTTAATTGATATTTCATTTTTAAAAAGTTTAACTTTATACATTTTCTTCAAAGGTAACTCAACTTTGATTTCTAGATCAATCCATAATTCATGGCAATACATTGCTCATAGCATTCTCCCAAAATAACATCTTCCTTTAAAATCTAATTAAAGAAGTTATCAATCTGCCATTGTTTTATATGAAGTCTTTATCTTTAGCTAAAATCTTATGTCATTTATTCTAAAGCATCTAACATAATAAAATATTTAGATCTATCATATCATATATTGCCTTATTTATTTTGTGCATTTACTTTTTTTAGCCTTTTCACTTATATTATAATATGAATCATCAAAAGTTATTATTTTTGAAGTCAAAGCAATATTTAGTTCATAATACCCGTCCTAAATAACTCATTCCTTTAAACTCTAATTTAAGAATTTATCAGTATGTCATTTTTTTTAAATAAAATCTTTATCGTTAACTAATACAATCCAACTTAAGAAGTATAAACAATAATAACATTTAAAGAACCATTATCAATAAATAGTTTATTATAAACCAACCAATCACTAACAATATTAACCTCAATAGTTTTATTTTCAAACTTCCCATATGCAATTAATCATTGCCATATTTCTATTATTGACTTTTATGATATAGAATAGCTTTTAACTCCCAATGTTCTTGTACTCTCTCCTTTTCATTTAGCTTCTTCCAAATAAGTAATATTTGATCATCGTCTAATCATCATATACACAAATTACCTCATTTTCAGATTCAAAGGCCTAAAATTTCTCATAAAAGATCTATTAAATTATTCAACGACTATTTCAAAGACAATTGAATTAAGTTAAGATATGCTACTTGTAACTCATATCCCAACCAACCCCATCTATTCTTTACCTCAATCAAGTACATTATAGCTTCATCAAAGGCTAACATCCAAATAAATCCGTATCGACTTCCTGCTATAAATAAATTAGGTTATGGCGTGTCTATCATTGGGAACACTTTAGCATTAATAACATATTCAAATAGCATAAATTAATATAATATACATACATATTTATTTATAACATAGAAATAATGGAAAAATACTAAATCAGCAATAATATGATAACTTTCGGATCACAAGAAAAATCTTTTTTTCTGGTTGTAAACATTAGAAAATGAGGTCTCTATGTTTCACTCTCCATTAATTGCTAGAAAGCCAATGATGTCTTCCAATTCAAACACGTGCAGCCATGCAGGTTTTCTAAATAATTTAATATTTAGAAGACATTTGTAGTTCTATACTTCTATAATTTTATTATTATTAATAACTTCATATTTGTAGGATGTTTAAATATCTCATATTATTACAAATTATGAAGATGCGCATGTATAAAATGACAATGTTTGAAGCATATGATATGCTTATAAAATATATGTATACTGCTTTTAAGTCATATGGTAACTTCAAAATAATTAAGTTCATAAATTTACTTAAGCATTTTTTTTCATTATGTTATGTTAATATCAAATATTCAAATGTAACATGAGAAAAACATTTCAATATTAAATTACATAAAAATAAAAAGATCGAGGCGTCGCCAAAAAATTATAATTGAAGATGGCCAGAAGAAACCCTAGCATGCTTGTGACACAAGTTTCGTGCATTGGACACCCCGCAAACTATTTTTGGTCTATTAAATTTGCAATTAAAGTTTAGAAATCAATGGGTGTCCTCATGCAAAATGTGAAAGGTCCAATTAGTGATGCAAAAATATGTTCATATATTTATGAGGTTATACTTTTTTGGTTTCTTAAGGGGATCCGTGAATAGTATAATATTAATATTGAAAAAATTCATGACTAATGAAAAATGCAGATAAAGGACTATTGTTGAAAATTAAGTAAATTTCATGAAATATTGAAATGTAACTTTAATAAGCCGCTATTAGTTTTTTTTTAGCTTTTCATGTGAGACGTATACCATTATACATTATTTTGTAATGATTTTTATAGAAAACACTAGCATTAGGTGCTTTGATTGCACATTTAAGATTGATAATTATTAAAAAAAAAGGCTGCCCATGGTGTGTCTGATATGGCGGGAGAAGGGGAGCAGAGAGGCTGGTCCAACCCAGACAGCCAGTTAGGGCCAAATCAGCTCTCAGGCTAGACGGAACACTCAGCATAACCACTGGGAATTTCGGTCACCACTTGTGGCGCCCAACAAAGCTATAAATCAATATGAAAGAAGTAAATAAGGAGAAGTTATGTAGGAAAGTTTTAATTAAAATTGAAGGAAAGAATTCTAATTATGAATTGAAATAGGAGAGGGAAATTAATAAAGGCAATACGAGAATTAATTGTTGTTTTAATCCTAATCTGAATTCAAAATAAGAGAGCGAACTAATTAAGGCAGTAAAGTTGTTTGGAAGGAAAAATAATAAGAGCTTATTTAAGGCTAGTTTGGTTTGTTTGTTGTAGTTTTCTTCTTGAGGACTTCCTAACAGCGTCTAGATTCATTGAGAGAGCTCATCTACCTCTCGAATAGTATATCACTTATATCTTTCCTTATTATTGAAGTATTAATAAAAAAATTAATCTCTATCTTTGTGTTCATGCACTTTTTGTTTATTATGTTGTTTTCATTTACAAATTATATCAAATTGGTATCGGAGCACTTTCTTAGAACCTATAGCAGTAAAGAAGATAGATGTGTTGAAATGCAATGTAAAAGGAATAGTTTGGTTTGTTTGGATAAATGTGAAGTAAATGAAAGTGAATGATTTTTTTTTTTGAAGTAAAATAAATGCAATGTACAATCCAAAGATGGTGGCGACCGACGGGTGGTCATGGTGGTAGTGTCCAACAGCGGCTTGCGGTGGGTGGCGGAGGTGGTGTCCAACATCGGCCTACCGTGGGTGGCGGTGGAGGTGGACGACGGCAGGTGGCAACGATCAATGCTGGTTAGTAGCTAGTGGCGGCAGCTAGCAGTTGTGGGCAGTGGTGGTCAATGGTTGCCGGTGGCGACGATAAGCAGAGATTAACGGCGGCGGGGGTCAAGCAAAGCTTGCAGTGTAAACAATTCTTACTCAAAACTGGGTGAATTCTGATTACCTCATGATTACCTCAAAAATGAATTAAAATGATTTACACTACATTTATTTTACTTTACATTCTTTTTTCATCCAACAAGACACCTATATTTTCAAAACCTTTGCATTTGAAATATTTTACACACATTTTACTTACAAACAGAAAACCCCTAAATGAAATTAAGATAAATGAATATAAAATGATTGAAAAGTAAATATATGAAATTAAATGGATGGTTGAAAATATGATTTATTTTGCGTTATGAAATCAAAAATAATGAAATAAATAGAATTATAATTTTGATTGAATAAATGTGATTCTCATTTTTAATTGAGGTTTGAGATTCTATATAGGTGGAATATCAAGCATCATTTCACTAACAATATGGATATAAATAATTCAATTTTAACAACAGTATAAACAGATAGCAAATAACAAAATGATAACTGGAAAGCAAGAACCCACCTCATCTTTCTCAGAACATTAGCCATCTCCTCTCTCTTCTTCTTAGCCCTTTTGTGAGTGCCTAACTTTCTTTTAGCAACTTTCAATGCACGCTTATCCTTTCCAACTTTCAGAAGCTCGGTGATCCTTTTCTCATAAGGTGCAAACCCAGCAACTTCCCGTATCAAATTCCTCACAAAATGCACCCTCTTGCTAGTTTTCTTAAAGACCAAATAGACAAATGAGCCCATACAAAAGCAGAAACAAAAATTAGCACCTCAAAAAGGATTAAAAGATGAGATGAGGTTGAGATAGCAACAGTAAAGATTGCAAAAATTAACAAAAAAAACTCAAAAATGAATTCAAAGATTTTACAAATTTTCCCACTATTAAAGGAACTCCATAAGAAATAGACTATCTTACGAAGGCCATTACTTCAGAAGAAAGAACAAAGTTTTGTAGCAGTAGGTTGTTGATAGAAAAATATGCATCAAACATTGAAGCTTCAACAAATAAAGCCGTTCTCCAAACAGCCAGATACTAGCACAAACAATTTGTGGGTGTCAGCTAACTTAGTTGGTAAAGCTTTTGAAAAATATTGTCAAAGTTCATGGGATTGAATCCAGACTCCATCAAATTTTCATTTCAATGCTCAACATTCACCAAAAAAATCAACAATTTCAAACGCATTCAGCAAAACAACAAATGCAATGAAGAATCCCAAGTTTATTTACAGAGCAACCAGAGGCTAACAAGCAATCTATCTATCTGCGTGCACCAAAATAACATAAATAATATTGGTATCCATTACAAAAAGAAAATTTAAAATGCAATTAGAATATGACAGAAACGAGACTCCTGCAAAACAAAATCTTTAAACAAAATGTTTAAGCAAAATAGCAACCATCGAAACGACAGCATTACCACGCATCAAAAGAAATACTCTTCCAGAAAAGCGTAATAATTTTCAACTGAGATAAGAAATCTGAGATTTACCCCTTTCCTGCTTGAAGGGCGAGGCGGCAACTCCCGTTTGGTGACGATATGACCTTTGTTGAGCCCAACAAAAAGACCCGTCTTCGGCTGTGCAGGAGCCATCTATTCCCTCTAATACAAAAATCAAAAGCTTTTTATCACGAAAAATGTAACACATTTAACGATGATCCCTACCAAAAAGAAAAGCTATGACCCATAGATTGGAGGAACGAACAAGACTCAAGATCAAGGACCGTAATAGAACCTTAGCCTAGAGTTCTTAGAAACCCTAATAGCAGCCGCCGGAGATAAAAATGATCATGAGTAGAGAAGAACCCTAATTTAATATGGGCGCAGGCGCCGTATTGAGGACTTCATTGTGTCTACATTCTATGAATGACGCACATGACCAGGAACATCTCTACTTACTGTAGTTGTATTTATTGGGAGATTGAGATTGATCACTGAATAAAATTAAGCGCAGATCTTGTTTTATACATACATGAGAGCATGAAAGAGTTCGCCAGCAAATCTTAGATATTCAGAAGCCGAAGAGCGACGGCGGCAACAGCTGGGAAGAAGTAGATAGGGCGTAAAGAAGATATCAATCTGTGCATTTATATATTGTGGCAAAAGCCGCTCAAAGGGATCATCTAGGGTTTCCGTCCCCAGCCGGCCAAAGATGCGGGGTTGATTAGGGCCCGGGCTAGTTAACCCACACGGTTGTCATGAGGCTTACTATAGTCAACCTAGTGTTTAAATAATAATAAATTAATTCTTAGCTCAAATAATTATAGAAAAATACCAAAATATTCTTTTTTACTATTTAGGTTAAATTGAGGGCCAAAATTTTTTTATATTAATCAAAAATTAAAAAAATAATAATAAATAACTCTTGGTACAAAGTGTCATGGACAAGTACTTTCACACTTGACTAACTTGGTGGGTGATACTGGGAAAATTACTCGGACACCAATCCAGACGCGCCACGTCACCTAGATACATTGGGCCCCGGGTGTATCCGGGTGACGTGGCGCGTATGGATTGGTGTACGGACAATATTACATCTTTTGCCACAATATTACATCTTTTGTATAATAGTATGAAGAGAGGACAGGGAGGTTGGGCATCTTAAATTTAGATTATATATTTAAACTTTGAGCTGTAATGGCTAACTTTTTGAGGAAGTTAAGAATGATAAAAAAAACTTATTTTTTTAATTTTAGGAATTGAAATTTCAAACTCATATTATGTTGAGATAAAATGTCTATAGTTCTATGAAATATATTATGTAATTGACTATTTGAGGGCAGAAAGTATTTGTAAGACTCATAAGTAGGGGGTGACTGATGTTTTCTAAAAAAAGTATCAATTCTAAATTAATTATGTTCATTCAATCAAAAGATTCTAGGATTTATGCTTACATAATCCCTATGCTACTATGGTCGAACAAACAAAGGATGCTCCAACATTTATGTCATTGAATGGAGTTAAGATTTATGACAACATTTAGGCCATGCTTCATGAAATATATTTAATTAGAACCAATCTCAGAGTTCTAATATAAAACTGGATATTCAATTCAGATCATTCACAACACCAATCTATAAGTCTTACATATAGATCAAATATCTAAATCATAACTCCAACAAACATTATTCTTGATCATGAAGTAGAAGAACTCCATTCATTTGTCCTTCATTATTAGAGTTATGATAGTCTAACAAGGCTCTTGGATATGGGGTGCCTAGCTTGTTAATCCTCTGACCAGTAATGAGACCAAATACCCTTCAATTGAGGGCACATATATATATATATATATATATATATATATATATATATATATATATATATATATATATATATATATATATATATATATATATATATATATATATATATATATATATGATGAATTCAAGATGATGTGTTTCTTCCATTCACCATACATTTTGATGAAACTATCAAAGTGCCAAGAACAAACCTCTCATTCTCTCACAAAGGAGAATTTATTCTGCGCGAACACATGACAGTTCATAGGTAAATCAGAATATACCCCTGTACATAGTGGTACACAGCACCGGTACACAACAAAAAAAGTAATGTGACGTGTTATGTTTCATCTCCGAACGATGTCCGGTGTCCACACAGAATAATTTTTCCTCACAAAGGGATGGATCTCTTACGAGACATTGCTCTTCATCATGCATAAAAAAATTGTTGATTCAATTTCAATTATTTGCTTAGACATTGACTTGAGCATCACAAAGTCTTCTTATGGATAAAATCTGCAATTTAACCTACTAAACTCTTGTTTTTGTTGATTTTGTGCAATGTAGGTTATTAACAAGAAATGATCCATATACTCAATTTCAACTAGTAATACTCAACTCTTAAATCCTCAAAATTATTTGGCAAGATAAATGATAATTGAATCCTATGAAACATTTTTACAATGTAACTTAGAATTTAAAATGATTATTTCATTTAAAAATTAAATTTATTGTGTTTTAAATTTAATTTATGTTAAGTATGAGTTATTTATTAGTTTTAATTTTGATTATCATCAATAAATTATAATAATAAAGAATATAATTAGAAGTTAATTTAATTACTAATTATAGTATTAATTATAAAATTAATTATTTATATATTAATTTGATAAATATTTGATATATAATTAATTATTTAATTATTTTGAAATTACTAATTATTTACTTAATAATTTAAGTGTTATTTATTAGTTAATTTAAATTATTAATTATACTACTAATCATCTTATTAATCATTGAAATATTCTATTACTTATTAATTATTTATTTATTATTTACACTACCATATAATTAATATTTTATATTTTAAAATATATTAATTAAGCTAATTATATTAATTTTAATTACTGATTACCCTACTATTTATTTAATTGAGTTAGATTAGATATTTTGTATTAGATTAATTACAATTACAATTGTCATTACAAAAATTGCAATAAATTATAATTGCAAAAATAATATAATCAGGCAATATTTTAATTATGACATTACTTATTAATTTCAATTTTGATTATATTTTTAATTATTTATGAGTTAATTATAAATGTTATTTTTATTTATCATTGATAACAAATCATGGTAAATAGTATAATTAGAATATAAATTAATTAATAATTTTAATTTCTATATCTTTCTATAGACATAGGATTTAAGAGCTCGAGAAGTAATAAAATTAAGTGTGGATCATGTTTTATGATGTATAAATATAAATCTTGATACGTCATCTCAAAATTATCTTGATCGGGCATGAATCTCGAGGCAAAAGCTAGTTAGAAACTTCAAAAATTAATTTTGGGAGCATATGAACTCCGATTTCAGCGAGCTTATAGTCAAACTGAGCGTCTCGGAAATACGAACCCAACGACATCAAGATCAACCCAATCCGAACCCAAATGAGTTCGAATCAAGGGTTCAAAGCGCTGTTGGAAGGTTCAAACTGCAATTTGAGTTAACAAACGGTCTCTGATTTTTACGAGCTTATACTCGAATCGAACGGCTCGACGAGACAAATCCAACGAGACCAAGATCATCAAATTCCGACATAATTAAGGCCTTCAAATGTCCAACGAACGGTGCATGATCAAAGGATTCGATATCGGCCGTCCATTCAGACCACTCCCAATTCGCCCTTGATCTCACGCCTATTTACGGGCTATGCCACTCCAGAAAAACTATAAATAGAGCCCTCATTCTACACCAAGGGGACTCAAGTGAAGAGAGAGAAGAAGAAGAGAATGAGAAGGAGAAAGGGGAAAAGGAGATTCATCACTTCCTCGACCACCGCCGCCGGAGCTCTTCCTGCAGCCTGAAGACGCCGGAGCTCTTCCGGCCGCCTGAAGACGCCGGAACTCTGCCGGATTTTCAGGAAACGCCAGGAGTTCGCAGAATTTTGTAAACTTCGTGGAAGAAACAAATTGTACTTGGATTATCACAACTTGTGGGACGAAATCCGTCATTTGTAATCTACGAAAACACTAGTGGAATTTTGCAACTGGGCAAGGCCCCGTGGTTTTTTCCCTTTTTGGGTTTTCCATGTAAAAACTCTTGGTGTTCACTTTCTGATTTTCTGTTTGTGTGTGAAATACTCGTGCAACGCTAGGACGCGAGTTTACAAACTCTACCGCCGCGTATATCCTCGCACGCAACAAATCTATTCATGCACTTAAATCTATACTACTATTATAAAAGGGGCTTGAATTTCCTTCCTCCGGCAAATCTTGTTCATCCATTCTACTTATTTTTTAATTATCTTGGCCGTCCGTTCTATTAAAAGTATTTAATAAACCAAAAAAATTATTAACCTAAAAAATTATTATATAAAGCTCATTTAATTTTATGACCCTTGAGATTCCTAATTTCCGTTTTCTTTTTATTAAATCAAAAAAATTCACAATTAATTTTAAAGACCCTTCAGATTTCTTAAGTTGGCTTTATTATTTTTAACGGACATTTAGCTTTCTATATTCCTATTCTGATATTCTGATATTTTATTATATATTAAACGTTCATTATTCCTATTCCTAAGTTCCGTTTCTTTATTATACTAGTTTAGATGCACGTGCATAAAATGCACGTTGCTAGAATTTTAAATACAACAACAACGTTGCTAGAATTTTAAATACAATAACAACATCAAGTCTTTATCTCATTTTTTGGAGTCAACAAAAAGTGGAAATTTTCCTTTTTAACATATACTAAACACATATGAGCACAAATTTTTTATTATGAAATATTTATTTAAATGAAATTTATGAAATTAAATGATAATCACTTATATATATAATGTTTAGAGCTAATTAGTTGCAATATATTTATTTTAAACGAAAGAATTTGTATTTGATAAATAATTGCTAAATTAATAATATCTATTTTTTAACAAAAAATTGAAATCGAAACTGACATCAAATGAATTCAATTTTGATGCTCGACATTAACAATAATGAGAAAATGTGAATTTTATATAAAAACAAACTTAAAGTTTACAACTATTACAAAGAAAAAAAGCTATTTTGATAAAATTTCAATGCAAAACGAAATATTTAGATTATAAGTCTTCAAAAAGTGAAGAATTGATCCAAAAAGTTTAAATCACATTATAACCACGCAAAAAGATTATTGCTATTGCACTTGCTATAGAAAATCCTTGTGAAAAAATGAACATTAATATTATCCTTTGATTTGATGTAATTAAAAATCAATAGATTTTTAACTCAACAAGTGACTGAAAATAAAAAATCAGTACTTTTACAAAATATTCTTTTCATCTACAACTAATAACAGCAAATGGTATAAGACTATCTTAATCAATAAAACAGTTACATAAATTATATTCAACAATAAAACCGCTAAAATCAGGAGCATTCAAGTGCTCAAAGAAGTCTCCTATAATTATACATGTACAATTATCATTTATAATATTTTTTCTATATATATTAAAAAAATCATATATCATAAACAAGCATTCAAATAACATGAAAAATGAGACACTTGCACTTCTTCGCGCATGGGCTGCAAAACATCAACATATTCAGTAGAAAAAGATAAAATATATAATTATAATAACACTTAGCAAATCAAAAAGATTAAAAAAAAATTATTAATATTTAAATACAGAAATGAAGGTCTTAATTGCGTGAGGTTTGATAATGTGAGGGGGATAAGGATCATTCACATTTAAGCTTCAAGGCAAATTCTGCATAAAATTTTTTTCCTAAATAACAAATGGGACAAAAGAAAACACCGTAATAAATTCACTGACGAAATATCTCTTATAGTATGCAATTTATATATGAAATAAATAGATGAGTGCAATTTTTCTAAGCCTGTAAATAAGAAACTTAATGGAAAACATGTTATACTATCATACTAATGTAATTGTTATTTATGAGAAAAATTTTAACAATATTCTTAAGCTATACAAGTATAAAATAATAATGGTGCAACTGAATAACAATACTAATAAAATGGTGAAATCAAACATCATTCCGAAATTCAACAATTGGTTAGTAAATGCCATGAAACATCTAAACAACAAAATAAATCCTACAAGTAATCGTAACTAAATATATTGTGATTTATAATCATTTGCTATGTTGAATAGTTGAAAGGTTAAAGATAATATATTTTAAAACATTTCATACTTCCATTGGAACATAATATATTATGATAGAAACAACTACAAATTATTTAATGTAGTATAAAAAATTGAAGACATATTTGTGCTAGATAGTAGTATAAAAAATTGAAGACATATTTGTTCAGAGGTTATATTATGTTTTTTCCTTGAAAAGGTTGTAATATCTCGTTCCCTTACTGTTCCTCTCTGATTTGGATTTTCCTCCCAGAATCGGCCAGGACGAAGTTTGGATCGTCCAGGCCGATCAGTGCATGAAAAACAGCTGATTTCTAGAGCCATTTCTGGACAGAATCGTCCAGGACGATATTGAGATCGTCCAGGACGATCTGCACTGTTCACATAATACCGTCCTGATCATCGCCCTGGGAATGGTCCAGGACGATCAGAAATTGGTCTGATCGTCCCGGGACGATCGGGCGATCGGCCAGGCCGATCTGAGTATGATATAAGGAAAATCAGCTCGTTTTGAGGAGAGAGAGAAATTCATTTTAAAACATCAGATATTTTGAGGAGAGAGAAAGAGAAAGGGAAAAAGAGAAAAGCTTGGTTTTGGAGGCCGCGGAGCGCTTTTCGTCCGACGTCGCTGTTGGGAAAAGAGAAGATCTCGTGGTAAGGACTCCGAACCTTACTTCTGTTTTCGAAGATATTGTGTTTTGACCGAGTTGTGATCTGTTTTGTGTTTTCGTAGTCAACTTTTCGACATGGTTTTGATTTGACACAACTTCCACCGCACAACTTTTAGTATGTTATAGATATGATTATTGTACACGATTTGACTGTATTCTACAAAGATTTTACCGGTCGGAATTGATTCTACGTGATTTTAATCGAATAGAAAAATATCAGGACCTGATTTGATTTGGATTCTATAGATCGATAGTCTTGTATTGACGCTATAGATATTCTATTGTAATTTGGAAAGATTTGGAAACTGTGTCTTTTTGCAGGATTTTTGTGTAAATTTGACCGACTACCGTTATGCTGCCCGATTTTCGTACGATTCCTGAATTGTATGAGATTGATAGATTGAACTGATATGCATTGATTATGGATATAATTGCTTTAATATTGACTATTGAATTGCTTATTGATTGAATTGACTATTGATACTGATCGCAAGTGGAACCTGGTTGAACATTGGTGGAGATTGATATTGATACCTGTACAGGATGGTGGGCCGACGGGCTTTCCTTTAAACATTGATTATTGATTATTGAAGGGAGATATAAGGAGTTTATTGATATGCCGACGGGCGAAAAGAGTGACGACTCTTATTGATTGAACCAATGTATTATCTACAACAGCAATATGGATTCTACAACAGCAACATGACCAGTAGATTGTACTTGTTCAGTATATAGTATTGAATTGCATGTTTACTGTATTGATTTACAGATCTATTGCTTTATCGACTTCTGCTTTATCGACTTTGATTGGATTTACTAGATCGTACGATTGCATTGATTTCACTGATTGATTTCTGTGCATCAACATTGAGCATTGATATAGAAATGGATGGATATAGATATTGCATTGATAGCATGGACATCGCACTACTGCCTATAGATTTATTGTATTGCTGCCTATAGACTTATAGATTCACTGTTGCTACTGTTCTACACCGTATTGACTGATTTATAGATTCCTTGTCTCGTATCGCTTTTCTCATTTGATTTCATTGATTAGATCGTATTGATTTGACCGTATTGATTTGATTGACGGACGATGATTGATTGAATTGATTTATCGAATTGCCTGCCGCTGCATTGACTGGTTTTATTGACTATTGATTTCCGCTGCATAGACACATTGACCATTAACTGATTTGGATTGAATAGATTGACATGCATATTGATAGCATTGCCGTGCTTTGATTTCAGTTATAGGTATTAGGTGACCTGCTGGGCTTTGTAAAGCTCATTATATGTGGTTGATATTTTCAGGTCCGAGCAAGGCAACTGGAATGGAGTTCGATCAGAATGTCAGACGAATCCTTTTCGCTACACGGATCTTCGGGGCGTTACAAAGGTTGAATTGTCCAAAAACTTAACATAACACCTTTATTATAAAAGATCAATATCTTCGGTCATAGAAAAGGATAGCTTGATTCTCTAGGTCATGAAACTACGATTTCTTCTTCAACCTCTCATTTTCTTTAATGATGCAGTAGCTTATCATATGGAATAAACTGATCATCAATCAACAAAAAATTTTGGGAAAGAACAAAACATATTGAGTTCATGAAACATGAGATAATTCAAAGAGTGAAAAGAAATGTTAAAATTACATTACAGAGATCACTACAATGGACGTGGCTAATATGTCTTGCATCCGGTCTCTGTCTTCTACACCCATATAAAGGCAAAATCTCTATCATAAGTCTCATTAGGATATTTGAATGTTGAAATACAACAAATATCAGCCAAGAAAATCTTGATCTACAAAAACCATAATGAAAAATAATACTATGTTATGTGTATTTCTTAAATAAGTCAAAAAAACTATGTAGAGGGTGATTGAATCATGCCACATTTTAATAACTACATAAATAAAGATTTCGTGAATGTTTTATGGAGGTAATAATTCACTTCCATGTATTCACTACAAGGGTCTATTTAGTTGAAAGTTGTTTTAAAAACATCTATGAAAAACTAAAATAAATACCATACCTCCACATGCCCTGCATGGAACAGGTCAAATGCAACATCTATGTAGATTATTCGGGCATTCAGATCAGGTCTCTGTGGGAACAATATAAACAAAAAAAAAAAAAAATCATGTAGCAAGATGTAGAACTCAGATAGTTAATACTAAAGGTTAAAACAAATTTAGATGAGCGTGAATCAAACATATATCAATATGAACAAGGTTTTTGAAAAAAATTGACAAACATAATTTAGAATAACATTCAATGGATCAAATTATCCTAATCCATTACTAATGCAGCAAACTTGAACCACAAAACTGCATGTAAAGAAAAAATTATATTGTTTGCACGTTGCAATCTTAGTACACAAGCTGTTGCATTAATAATATAACCATTGAGGCTGGTAAATGACTCAGAAGCCTTACTGATGGAGGGATGACTTAGAACTATATATTAGAAGATACCGATAAAATAATTAGTTAGAACCTCTTTATATTACACGATGACTCAGAAGCCCCTCACAGCGACTCTTTCAGATATGAAAAAAGGTGAACGGAAGACATAAAATTTTCAAGGTTCTTCTTCACACGATGCTAGCGACTTCCGATCCGATAGGAGCAGAAGAAGCGAATAAGCCCCTATTGCTATTGCGACTCTTTCAGGCGAACAGAAGAAATAAAGGTTGGGGAGTGGAATTGGAAGAGGCGTTTCTTTTAATACCGCAAACCGTTCGGCTATTATGAACGCCCGACTGAAGAAATTTAAGCGTTAAAAAAAAAATTTTAAAGCAAACCGTCGGGTCACTTAACCAAGCCAAACTGTTCGGCTACCGGAGCAAAAATATATGAGAATATGAAGAGTTTAAAATGAATGTTGGAGATTTATTTAAATTTATTAATATAAGATCAGGATTATTTATGGGAAGAATTCAGAGAATATTTATATGCAGAATTTAAGTAGCATTAATTTATAATAACGGGCATTAATTTGTATAACTATTATCTAGTAATATAGATTTATTAATTCGGTATAATGAAATGAAGGGATAGTATAGATGTGAATTTTTTGATTTATTAAATATTTTTAATAGAATGGACGGTCAAGATAATTAAAAAATAAGTAGAATGGATGAACAAGATTTATCGGAGGAAGGAAACTCAAGCTCCTTTTATAATAGTAGTATAGATATATAAATTTACACCTTGTAGCTTTATTAAACTTGATCATAATGTTTAATTGATATTGGTGAATAGAAAAGCAATAAAATAAGAATCACTAAACCTTATTATTAAACAGAATTATTATATAATAAGAGTGACGAGACATCAATTAATTCTGCACGTTTAATCTCCACCTTTTCTATTCCGTCAAGTGTAAACCGACCTAATATCGCGATTCTTTGTCTTCTCCCCGTCTCCATATTCTTCGGCTTCGCCTAGCTTATTCCGTTCGCCGGCTTCGCCTAGCTTATTCCGTTCGCCGGTAGGTTTCTCTCCAATTAAATAAGTCTTCTGAAATTCTTCGACGTTTTGCTGCCTCCGCTCTCCGTCATCTCCTCTGGTAGGTTTCGTGGCCTCAAAATATTAAATGTTAGTAACTTCCGACATTTAATCACCGGTTTTTTCAAACGTTTCGTGTTTTCAAACGTTTCAGGATCCCTTCTCCAATTAATTTGGATGCATGAAGATGAATTCAACGGTCGAAACGTTGCAACCTCCGACCGTTCGGTGGCTGTAAGATGAATGTCGCATATTCTCTCTCCCTTATATATTATTCTCACATGTTCTTCCTTTAGCTCTTTTGTTTCTAGATCTCTACTTTAGCGAACTTGTGAATTTCGACACCATTTTGACTTCAAATTTAGCTAATGAATTTTATGATGTTATCAAGTTCATCTTTCTGTTTCAGATTTAATTTATATATTAATATTACCTCCCTACACCAATGTCGATCCTCATGGTTCCAGCATTTATTATTGTAAGAATTTTATGATGTAAGAAAAGTTTTGATTTTTTTTTCTTGTTTCGCAGATTGCTCTCGAAAAGAAGATTACTACAGCTCCACTGACCAAAGAGGAACTTGGGAGGGCTACTTGGACGCTTTTGCACATGGTTGCAGCCCAGGTGTTTGATCTTTTGCCTCACCCATTGGACATTTTTTTCTTTTCTTTTTTTAAAAAAATTTGTTTGTTATTGTGGTCTTATTTATGATTTTAAGGGCTTGATATTTGAAATTTGGAATTCGGATTGAGGTTTGCATACTTGTAGTTTGTGATACTTTGATAACCTATTTATGATTTTAAGGGCTTGATATTTGAAATTTGGAATTCGGATTGAGGTTTGCATACTTGTAGTTTGTGATGCTTTGATAACGAGGAATAATTGATGTAGAACGAAAATGAGGCTTTGCTAAGGAAAGGATCTCCTCTCCAAAAAAAAATCTGAATGCAAGCCTGGGAGAGGCCTTGGGAAATTTCAGCCTTGATGGTGAAGAGTCTTGTCTAGAGAAATTTGCTGGAATCCTTACAGCAGCTTTAACAGCAAATCGTGGTCTTCCAAAGTACTGGACAGCAACAAACTGCTGTGGGGATTTCTGGACAGCAGCTTTGAAAGCAGGGACAGCAGTTTTGATCTTTCAAACAGCCGATGTGAGTCTAGCAATGGCTGGGTTTGCATGGGCAACGGCTGAAACTTCAATCTACAGTTTTAGGAAGAAGAGGCTCAGATTTTGGAGTCTAAACCTGAGAGAAACTTCAGGTTTCTATGGTGAGAGGCAAGTGGTATTGAGAGGAATTCAAGCCTTGAGTCAAACCCAAGATTGACGTGGTAGAGAGGGAGTTTAAGAGGGAAATAAGGAGGGAGGGGCAGCGGGATAGGCAGAAAAATATCTGGGGGATTTCTATTTCTAAATCATTGCATTGATTTAGGAAATAGAAAAAGGAAATAAGGTTTAGGAAAATCGGTTAAGAGCAACGTGGGGGATTTGGAAATAGTTTCCAAGGCAGTAAGGGGAGAATAGGAAATAAATAATAACTCAAGCCCATATGGGATGAGAGGGGCCAACGGCATCCATAGGGCTAGGAATGATTGAATGCAATTAATTGAGATTGCTTAATTTAGGATTTGGGATTTACAAAAGAAGAGTCAATTTAAATTTGAAATTCAAATAAAATTCATTTAGTAACTTTCCAAAAAATGAATGATAAATTAGGAAAGAATTCAAATTTCAAATTAGTGAAATTTGAAAATTTGAAAACCGTCCAAAATTAAATCACACAAATTAAGTTTGAATTTCATCATGAATGATATTCAATAACTTTCCTAAAATAGCTTTCTAATTTAGGAAATCATTTGAAATTCAAAATTCGAATTTCAAATGATGAAAATAATTTCCTAAAGGGTGGCCGGCGGTGGAGGAGCTAATGGGGGAAGGTGACCGGCGGCGAAGAGGGTGGGATCTGGTGAAGGTGGCCGGCGGCTATGGGGAAAATTTTGTGGAGCTTGGTATGGAGGTTTGACCGAGGGGTTGAGAGGGGAAGAGGAAGAAATATGAAAACGACGACGGGGAGAGATAAGAAGGAAGAAAATAAAACAAAGATAAAACAAAAACTAGAAAATAAGAACCGCGAGCCTCGGACTCTTCCGAAGACTGACGGGTGATTCGTTGCCCTTCTCCAAGGGACTTCAAATCACGAGCCCGGACCCATCCTGCGGCTGGTGACATCTTCGATTCCTTCCCATAGGAATCTCACTCTTGTTCTCTCCCAAGAAGAACACAAAAGTGAAAAACACAAAATTTTTCATATCAAATTAACCATCCCATTACAATAGATTAAGGCCTTATATATAGACCATAACATGAGAAAATCAAAATTACAAAAATGCCCCTTGGGCCAAGACACTCACATAAACTATCCTAGGGGTAAAATAGGAAAATACATAAAACAAGAGCTAAAATTCAGAAAATAATACATAAATGAAAATTTAAATAATGCCCGTCGATTTACGACGCCGCCTGTGATAGATGCGCCAAATTTTCGTACGGATGTCCGCATCATTCTCCCCAGGTGGTGTTGACCTTGATTTTGCCCAGAATTGGGCTTGGAGGGTTGACTTGGTCAAACTGACCAAGTCAGACCCCAAGACCCTCTCCAATAGGTTCAGTAAGTCAAACTGAGTCTGCTGAGCCCGGGCCTAGGCCTTGGGTCAACCTGGTTGACCAGGTCAACCCGGGTTGACCCAAGTTGACCTAAAGAGCTCAAATCAATTTTTAAATAATTTCAAACCCTTTCATGGCTTGATCCGCATCCTCTTTGACCTAATTGACTTGTTTGACCAAGTCAAACCCTGACTTGGTCAAACCAAGTCATAATTTGGTCAAAATCACCTATTTATTTGGATTTAAGGCCCATTTAATGCCCCTAATCAATTCCAAGCGTTTGGGAATTCAAACCACGGCCTAATCACTCTGATTTCCCTCCAAATCAACCCTTGATTGAATCCTAGCCGTCCCTTGGTCGTTTAGGAGTTTAAATAGGTAGAAAATTAGGTTTTGAAGGATCTTTTCCCTCTTGCTCGAGCTCTAGACCGTCTTAGGCCCTGAGAATTGGTGAGAGGACTCCCATACCCCTTCCCCACTTTTCTCGTTCGAAACCCGGCCGCCTCGAGCCGCCGCCGGCCAGATCCCGGCGACACCCGAGCCCAAATCCGTTCCAGGACAAATCCCGGTAGATCGAGCGACTTTTGGATCTCGACGTCAACTAAAGAAACGTTGCTGCACCTCTCACGAGTCCAACAAGCCCAAGATATCCCGAATCCACCGTGTGGATTGAGGTAAAACCTAAACCCTAGTCTAGGTCACTTAGGGTTAATTAGCGTTGTGATTATTGAATATTAATTCAAAATAAACCTTCCCCATGAATGCTCTTCGTACATAGGACCTAAATCTCAAATTTTATGTAATTTGGTTGAGTATTGAGGGAGAACGAGCGGGAAAACGTGTTAGGGTTCCGGTCCGGGCTCCCTTGCACGCAGGTTTGATCCTGACCGTCGGATCCGGGATTAGCGGTTCAGATCTCACCCGCCCGCGGTTTGGCGCTGACCGCGCGGACGGGTCAGCGGTTCGGTCGGCCACGTGGTTCGATCGGAACCGTCCGTCCAAGACCGCGTGGATCTAACGGCTCTCGAGCCGTGCCGACGTGGTCAAGTGATGACCGCCGCCGCAATCAACCCGCAATCATTGCGGGCAATGATTGCGCCGCTTCCGCGGTTTCGGGAGCCAGTGGTAAGGCGCCACGTGGCGCATTAACAGCCGCCGACGTTTAATTAATTATTAATTAATATTTAAGCTATTTTTAAGCCTGATTTCTTTCAAAATTCGCCGAAAATTCATTTTTCGTCCGTTTTTTACGTACAATACCTCGTTTTGATCGTATTTTTATTCTCCACCTATTAAAATTTTTTTTTTATTAAAATGAACTATGGATTTAAATTTATTTTTAAAAAACAGCAAACTTTTTTTTTATATATTATTTAAATAATTATTTTTAATTTAATTATCATTATATTATTATCTTAATAATTATTTATTGTGCTAATTATCATTATTTAGTTCTTTATTTTGTTTTATTGTAAGTTTATTGTTTTTTCTTTTATTGCCATTATTATTATTGTATTAAATAAAAAAAAATGTATATTTTAATAATTAAATGTTATTTTAATTATTTTGATTATTTTAAGTGTTATAAAATATTATTATTATTATATATGTATATGTTTAAATTACTTTAAAATTTCAGAACTATCAAAAATTTTATTTTATATTTTATTATTTTTATGATATTTTAATAAATATATTTAAATATTATCTATTTTTGGTTATTTTAAAATCTATTTATTGTTTTAAAACTTCGAAAATGCATAACTTTCTCGTTTTCGATCCGATTTTGACGCACAACCCCTTGTTTTGAGCGTATTCGGATTCTGCACATTCTGGAATTGGTTTTATTTGAAAATTTTGGGTCTGTGTGCAGTTATTTTAAAAACAGCCAGCTGTACTATTTTAAAATTATTCAATTATTTTCTTTGAACTTCGAAATTGTGTAGATTTCTCGTTTCAAGTCGGATTTTTGCGCACAATACCTTGTTTTGGATGTACTCTGAATTCTGCATATTTTAAAACTATTTCCAGATGAAAATTTTGTCTGTATCTCTTGTTATTTAAAAAACAGTGAAACTGCACTATTTTAAAATATTATTTTATTGTATTTGAACTTGTAAATTTCGTATATTCGCCGTTTTAAGTCGGATTGCGATGTGCGACCTCTCGTTCTTTTCAGCAAGACGAGCTTTATGTTTTGGAACCATTTCCACCCTCTGATTTTGGCTGTATGAATAGATTCCTGTTTTGAGCCTATTATTTGTGTATTTTGATATTTATATAATAATTATTTCCAAGATACAAACTATTTTTCGAATCGTTGCGAGGTCTCGATTGAGTGGTCAGCAAGTCGCCCATATACCTATTCACTATAATCCAACCTATTTTTAATTATCTTAATTTCCAAAATCTATGTATATATATATTTAAGTATTTTTAAACTACTTTAAAACTACTTATATATTAAATCTCTTAACCTTGGGAGACTTGCTTCATGAAATTTTAGACATAAGTTCTATGAATGAAGAGCAGTCATGGGGGAGTGGGTTAGTGAATGGTTGAGTCCCAATCATTCACTAATCCTTTCTTTAGGTGTCTTTATTTTTTTATCTTTCGTAGATTGCATGTGTAGGTCGTCGCACCACAAGCACTTAGCTTAGGCTCTCCTAGATTTAAGGACATGGTGTGTTTATTTCATTACTGTACTCCCATGCATTTATTATCCCGAGGGTTAGTGTAAACATCACTTTAAACTCCTACAACGTAGTGACACCCTAAGGACAAAAATTAAGGACCTGTTTAGCGAACTTAGAAGTCTTCTAGGAGCTAGGATAGATCACTGATTGACACCAAAACCTCAACATTTAAACTTAGCGACATCTTAAACCTAACTGAATTTTCTAGGATTTTTTAGGGCTTGTTAGACCCCTTAATTAACCAACTATAATTAACCCGCTAAATAAGGCCCCGAGACCTTCTAAAAAATACAATAATTACATATTAGGTCAGAAAATTACCTATAATACCTTGAACTGACCAGAATCAGATCCTTGACCTTAGATAAATAGGGCTCCCTATTTTGACTTCAGGTTGACCCATAATTTGACCATAGGTGGAAATTACCATTTTGCCCCTAATAAATTATTAAAAATTATTAAAAATGCCAAATCTTCTCCAAACCCTTGGGATCACTTTTTCAGGTCATCCCTGACCTTTGGGAGTGATTCCAATCAGTTTGGGGCTTATTTGGATCAAAACAGTAAAAAAGACCCTTTGTTAGGAAATTTAGAAAATTTCCTTAAATACCCCAATCTTAGAAAATTCATAACTAATTGTAGAAAATTCCAAAGCAGGTAAACTCACTTGCATTAGATTCCAATTAGGGTCTAGTATTTACTAAAAATCTTAGGTTTCCAGAAAATGACCTAGATTAGAAAGTCAACTTTTTGGTCAACCCTAGCCTATAGTTTAGGGCCCGAAACTTAAAAAATTCATAACTTTGGATAGGAAACTCCGATTCCAACCTACTACATGTCTAACTACTCGTGTTGAGGTCTAGTATTTTCCTAAGGTGATAGGAGACCCTGACTTAGACTATTTCCCATAGTGACTTTTTGGACCCTTAGTCTAGTTCCTAGGAGGACCCAGGACTTTCTAAAATTGGCTAATACAATTCAAACTTCAAATATGAATATCCTTAGTTCTTAAAACTGATCAACAAATTAAAATAATCAAAATGGATCTAATTCACTAATATTTGAATTTCAATTAAAACATCCTTTTTAGACCCCCAACATACCTGAACTCTAGATAATTTCAACTAATTACCCCACTTAGGGTCTATCCAAACCACACTAGCCTTACACACGCATAGAATGGTTTGCTAGGGCACCACTTCTAGATCTAGGTTAGGCCGCTGGGTTTTATTTTTCTGCTGTGTGCCGGAGCTTTCCGTGGTTTTCATTGCATGCTGTTTGAAAAATGATTGGTGTGTTTGCTTATTTTCTCTGCACTCTGTGATGTGATGAGCGCTAGATTTACCCCTAGGTTAGGAACGTTATATATATATACTGTTCTTTCGTGCAGGTGGCCATGCTCAAGCTAATAAAAAGGGGGGAGCATTATGATTATTCCTAATAATATTTTATACAGGTGCTTGCTCAGCTCCCCCTAAATAAAAATGAGGGCTAAAATTAATAATTATAACTGCACAGATGGAGCTGCTTAGCCCTCATAATTAAGAGCATGGCTTGGCACAGGGTCAATGGTGTTAGCATTTTCATTTTTTATATAAACTGCTTGGGATGATTTTTATTAGGATAACCTTGCAGGGCTTTAGAATTTTCTGCTTTCTATTTAATGTAAAAATTTGTAATATTGTTAAGAGTTGTGAAAACAACTTCGAGTTGGGATATTCTTATCCAATTCGGATTCCAAAAGAAGAAGGCATCCCTAAGGGGAGAGTCTTCTTCCATTTGGAAGATCGAACTGGATGGCTTTAGATATCCAAAGAGAAAAGGCAATACACCCCTACTAGGGAGAATTGTCTCTTCGTTTGGATATTCAAGCCACGACGGATCCAAGGAGTCCAAGGAGGAGTGATCCAAGGAGTCCAAGGAGAGGATACCCAGGAGACTGAAGATATTGAAGATTTGAAGACCCAATATCCCACTCAAAATTGTTGGCGTCTGTCATAGGCTTAGAAATCCGGGTTGTTGGCAGTGGTGCCCGGCCACTTTACTTTTCCTGCATACCCTGGGTTGTAATTAAAGGGCAGTTGGCCTATGGATATTTATTTGATTAGTTTGTGGATTTATATTGATGTGCTTACCTGATTGTGCTTAGAAATACCTACTTTTCTAGGTTTATTCATTGCATGCCGACTTTTGTTTTCGCCTGGATATCGTTAGGCTCTTTAAGGATTATAAAAATTTTTATACTCATAACTAATTTTCTAATATTTTAAGGCTTTAAATAACATAGAAACTTAACGAACCTAGGGAACTGCCGGAATCGTCCGGGGTCACATGCATATTACTGCATCTTCTTTCTCCTTCTAATAAGACATCTCCCTGCCTGCAGGTAGAGTCCGGATAATCTGGCCTATGAGGATGAAGTGCCGGACCTAGGGAGACTCAGTCTTTTCTAAAAATTATTTTATATTAAGCCTGTTTTTAAAATCCAAAGCATTCATGAGCTGATATTTCAACTAGCATGCATTGCATTAGTAACCAACTAATTAAAATTTAATTGCATTAGCTAGGGGCATTCACCCAACATAAGTCCAGGATCACTTAGGAAATTCTCTAGAAGTCGGTCCTCTTTCCAATAAACTGTACCTCCCACCCATCTTTCATAATTGACCTGATAGCATGGTTTTGAAGCGATTAGGTGGTTAGCTGGCTCCCCAATCCAGGCCGGGATAAGTCCAGATCTTTGCATTGCATTAGCTAGGACACTGGTCTTAGTGTGTGTCGAACACTAAGCCCAACCTAGATTTAGGATTCGGGGCTACTACATTCGGTCTCGTAGTATGCCTTAAATAGTAGGTAGGTCCCTTCTTCTCAGGGACCCTAAATCCTACTTATCCGCGTTACAGGATGACGCCACCTCCATCCTTCTCTCACGCATGTGATTGAGTGTTTAGTTTTAGTTTCTCCAGTTTCCTTTTAGTACCCTAGAGCCTCCGAATGCTGGTATGAGCCACGCATGTCGATTCAGCCCTTCGGACCTTTCTTCCCTTTGAGTAGGATTTCCTAGTCTATACCCTCGTGCCGATCCCATTTTAGGAGAGGATAATGTATGATCCTTAATTGAGAGTGTTCTCAGGCTTCGGCCTGGGATGTAATTAACCACGGGGGCTTGCGCCCGTGGGAAACTTGGTCCCCACAATCTACTAAACCCCATTCGAGCTCTTTCATCGGGTGGGGGAAACCCGTGATTTGGTCATGTATATTCCTACCCATCGAGGTGTGTTGGCGTCAGCCTCTATCCTCAATGGTTAGTCGTATGCACGATCCAATCTGTCCCTTCCAATCGACCCGTTTGCGCGGTGTTCTTTTCGGAGGTCCACAGGTGGGAGAATACTTGACTCCGTCGAGTAAGTATCACAGCTGCTCATGTTCTTGAGAGAGATTTTTAAAGCGTCCACCAATTGTGGAGCAAAAGATTTTGTTGCAATGATATAATCGGGTCCGATGCAAGCTTGACCACTGTTGGATGGAGCAATTTCTGATGGCTTTAGGACAACAACATTACCAACTGCAATAGCTCCTATGACAGGATCAATAGCGAGTACTTCCTCTTTATTAGCCTCCTTGTCAATCAATCCATCTTCTTCTTCTTCATGTTCTTCCTTGATTATCTTAGGTTCCTCTTTGATTTGCATAGTGATTGGGAGATTGACAACTTCATTAGCCTCCATCCATTTGTCCACTCTATCCCTTATCTCTCTATCTCTTAGTGCCTTCTTTCGATCCTTTGATGATGGGGTTTTTGCATAAAATGGTGGGTTAGTCCTGCCTCGCTCTAGGTGATCGAATCGTTCGATTGTTTGACGGCGGAGGTCGGCTAAGTCCGCTTGATCTTCCTTGAGTTGTTGACTAACGACGCCCAGTTGACCTACCAACCAATTTAAAGTCCGTCCAAGTTGAACCGAGTCCATGCTCTGATACCAAACTGATGTAGAACGAAAATGAGGCTTTGCTAAGGAAAGGATCTCCTCTCCAAAAAAAAATCTGAATGCAAGCCTGGGAGAGGCTGTAATATCAACAATCTGCTCCAGTATCGTCCAGGACGATCTGGGATCATCCTGGGACGATCAGTTGTAAGTTTGCTCCAGAATCTGTCCAGAAGTGTTCCAGGTGATTTTCTGTATGCATCGTCCAGGCCGATTGGAGACATCGGCCAGGCCGATAGCTACTGTAGAAAATATCGGCCAGACAACAGCCCTGGGAAGGTGCCAGGACGATCCTTTTGGTCGGATCGTCCCGGGACGATGTTGCGATCGGCCGGGCCGATCTGAAGATTATAAAGCTGATTTCAGCTCATTTGAAGAGAGAGAAAATCAAAATAAAAATATCTGATTTTTCTGAGGAGAGAGAAAGTCGAAAGAGATTTTGGAAAAGTTGATTTTCGGATGACGCGGAGCCGTTTTCGTCCGACGAGACTGTTCAGGATATTGCTGTGCTCGAGGTAAGGCACATTCTGCCTTTCTCAATTTTCAGTTCCGTCGCGTTTGGCGGTAATTTCTGTCCGAATTTCGTTTCCGTTACGGTTTTTCGTCCGTATCTTTTGATTGGTTCGATTTTTACCGCGTAACTTTCCGTATATTGTTGAAGTGCCGAGTGTGCACATTTTGGTTATTTTCCGAAGATTTTTGTCCGGGTATTTTTGATTCGGCGATGTTTTTCGTAGACTACAATTTTCTGTGAAATTGTAAATTCTCTGTGCAGTAGAATAAATGTTCTGAAATATGATTATCTATGTTCTGTGCGAATTCGGTAAATTTTCTTTGCAGGAAATTTTGTGTAAATTCTGTATACTGCCGTTGTGCTGCCCGATTTTTGGGTAATTTCTGATTTCTCCGGATTTCTTCTGAATTGAAATGCTATGTGTATAAGCTATAAAAAGGGAGTTATAAGGGGCCTGAATCCTATGAGATTCAGTTAGTGTCGGGGAAATCTGAATGAGCTCAAATCTGAAATCTAATATCTGTTCTGTTCCGGATCCGATGAATTCTATTCTGGTGCTATAAGCACATCTGTTCTGGTGCCGTGAGCACAAAGGGAGGTATAAGGGGCCTGGATCCTATGAGATTCAGTCAGTGTCTGGGAAGGGAGGCATAAGGGGCCGGAATCTGTAGAGATTCCGTTAGTGTCAGGGCAAGCTATGAATGACATATGAATCTGTTCTGTTTTCTGTATCTGTTCTGTACGCGATTGTGATTCTGTATGATATGATCTGCAAATTCTGATTTCTGATTTCTGTATAATTCTGACTCTGTTGATTTATTCTGTTCTGTGATCTGATCTGTACGACTCTGATTCTGATTTGATATCTGTCCGTATAAGTTCTGATTTTCGATTCTATTCTGATTCGAGATCCGATTCTGTTCCAATTTTTGATATGATTTCTGTCTGATGAATTTAGTTTTGGTTTTTGAGAATTTAGATTGGTGGTTTGTTGCTTTGCTGAGCTGTTGAGCTCACCCTTGCTTTCTGGTGGTTTTCAGGTTCTGGGAAAGGGAAGGAAGTCCAGGACTAGAGTTCAGAGTCTGATCAGTATAGGTACTTTTGTACTTTTGATTTTTGTACAGTCATGACTTTTCTGTTCTGTCTTTCTTTCTGTTGAAAGCCATGTACTGTTCTGTAGATGATTATTTTGAAGAAATGAAAAGATAGATGTTTTGTTCCGCTGTGTTTGATGATTTATAGTAGCTCTGTTGTTCTGTGTTTGTGTGTCGGTTGAGTTAAGTATTTGGAAGATCAGTTCAGCAACCAAACTCCAAAGCCAGATCCTGGATAAGAAAGTTTCGTCGCGATCCGGCTCGGGCAGGATCCGTCCCCGTCGGGTCGGGTCGTGACAAGCTTTTTAAGTGGTATCAGAGCACTGGTTTTGGAAACTGGTTGGATTGTAAAACAGAGCTCTAGGAAGTGATCAGTGAGTCTGTCAGGGGGTAGTTTTGGGTCGTTTGGCTTTTTATTGTGTTGTTTTTGTGTTGTTTTTGTGATAGTTTTCCGGATTTTCTGGATTTTTCTGTATGGATCAGCCAGACCCAGACATGACAGACGGGCAGAGTGCCGATCAGGTAGCACCAGTGGGGAGTACAGCCCCAGTGGTCGGTGCTGATACACTGTCTCAGTTTGCTTCACTTGTTGCTCAGATGATGGGCGAGACTCAGAGCAGAGCTTCTACTGTTAGATCTGAGGACATTGATCGACATCTGCAGTTATTTTTGAGGTTGAAGCCTCCGAGATTTGAGGGCGCTGTTGAGCCCAGAGCAGCCGAGGAGTGGCTGAGGAGGTTGGAAAAGACTTTTGATGGAATGCAGTGTCCGTCAGACAGGAAGGTTCCGTTAGCTGTTTTTCTGTTAGACGGAGAGGCTGAGCACTGGTGGGACGACCAGCAGGCAGCCAGATTTCAGGGCAGACTGAACTCTTTGATCACTTGGGAAGAGTTCACTGAGGTATTAAGAGACTGGTTTGTTCCTCCTTCTACACGACAGCAGATGCAGGAGAGTTTTCTGAGGCTTGTTCAGGGGAGCAAGATGGTGATGCAGTACGAGGCTGAGTTTACTGCATTGGCCAGGTACACTCCGCAGCTGGTCAGCACTTCTGCTGAGAGGTGCTACAGATTTCTGAGAGGATTACGAGACACTTTGAGGCAGCCTCTGATACCATTCAGGATCACTGACTTCGCTGAGCTTGTGGAGCGAGCTCGTCTGATTGAGAATGACATGACGGCTACTCAACAGCGGTGGACTGCGAGTAGGAAGAGATTTGGAGGTGAGACTTCTGGCAGCGGTTCCTCTGGAAAGAGGAGATTTGTTCCAGGATCCGGATCTGGAGATTCCAGAAGGAGCGGAGGATCGTCTGGTACTGTTACCAGTACGACTAGTTCTGGATCTGTCAGTACGGCACCTGTGTGCCAGAGTTGTGGACGGCGACACCATGGCCAGTGCTACAGGATAGCTGGTCTTTGTTTCAGATGTGGTCAGCCGGGACATAGGATTGCAGAATGTCCACATACTGGATTTGATCGGCGTTCTGAGTACCGATCTGAGGGTTTTGTCAGATCTGCCGGTTCAGCAGGAAGACCGAGGACTGTTCCTCCTCGCCCTGAGGGATTTTCTGGTAGAGGTGGTAGTACTAGTTCGGGACCACGGAGACCACCTACGACTCCCTCTGAGCAGAGTAGTTCTATTGCTTCAGCTCCTATTCCAGTTCAGCCACGAGTTTACAGTTTGAGTCAGCAGGAGGCTCGCGATGCTCCGGATGTTGTGACAGGTACGATTCACATTTCTGATCAGCCCTGTCGTGTTTTGTTTGACTCTGGAGCTAGTCACTCGTTTCTTTCCGAGCATTGTTTTGACCGAATCCAGATGCCTTTGTTTTCTCTGCCGGTTTCTTTGTCTGTGATTTTACCGGCTGGAAGTAATTTGATTGCCCGCAAGTTTTGTTTGTGTGAGATTGACATTGCTGGCAAGAAGTGGAAATTTAGCTTGATTTTGTTGCCGATTTCTTCGTATGATGTGATTCTGGGAATGGATTGGCTGAGTCTGTATGAAGCCCAGATTGACTGTCTGAAGAAGTAAGTGAGTTTGCTTATGGCTGGAGAGAGAGTTGTATTTCAGGGATTACGATGTGTTCTCTCAAGTCTGATTTCAGCGTTGGAGGTAAGCAGGATGTGGAAGAAAGGATGCCCAGTATTTTTGGCTTCGGTGCGGGATCTGAACCTAGAGGTTGGTTCTGTTTCTGAGATCCCTGTAGTACAGGAGTTTGTTGATGTTTTTCCTGAGGAGTTGGTTGGTTTACCTCCGAATAGAGATGTGGAGTTCTCTATCGATGTTTTTCCAGGTATAGCTCCGATATCAAAAGCTCCGTACAGGATGGCACCGAAAGAACTTTCTGAGTTGAAAGTTCAGCTTCAGGAGTTGGTTGACAGAGGTTTTGTGTGTCCTAGTGTTTCACCCTGGGGAGCACCTGTTTTATTTGTGAAGAAGAAGGACGGTACACTCCGTATGTGTATTGATTACAGAGATTTGAACAAGGTTACGATCAAGAACAAGTATCCTTTGCCTCGGATTGATGACTTGTTTGATCAACTTTCCGGATCTTCAGTATTTTCGAAGATTGACTTGCGATCCGGATATTATCAGGTGAAGGTGAAGGAAGCTGACGTGGTGAAGACTGCTTTCAGTACTCGGTACGGGCACTACGAGTTTTTGGTTATGCCTTTTGGGGTAACCAACGCGCCCGCTATTTTCATGGATCTGATGAACCGAGTGTTCAGGGAGTATTTGGATCAGTTTGTGATCATCTTCATCGACGATATTCTAGTATATTCTGCATCTGAGGATGATCATGCAAGACATTTGAGGATTGTGTTGGAGACTTTGAGGAGGCATCAGCTGTATGCCAAGTTCTCCAAGTGTGAATTCTGGCTGAAGAGCATTTCTTTTCTAGGGCATGTGATTAGCGGAGAAGGCATTTCTGTAGATCCCCAGAAGATTCAGGCAGTTGCTGATTGGCCAAGGCCAACTACGGTATTTGAGGTACGTAATTTCTTGGGCATGGCCGGATATTATAGGAAATTTGTGAAAGGATTTTCACAGATTTCGACTCCTCTGACGAGACTGACTCAGAAGTCAGTACCTTTTGTTTGGACACCGGAGTGTGAAGCTAGTTTTCAGAGATTGAAGAATTGTCTGACTTCAGCTCCAGTGTTGGCACTTCCGTCAGGTACGGAAGGTTTTCAGGTGTTCAGTGATGCTTCACTGAAAGGACTGGGTTGTGTTCTGATGTAGCATGGTCAGGTAATTGCATATGCTTCGAGACAGTTAAAACCACATGAGAAGAATTACCCGACGCATGATCTGGAGTTAGCTGCAGTAGTTTTTGCTTTGAAGATTTGGCGTCACTACCTGTATGGCGTCAGATGTGAGAACTTTACTGATCATAAGAGCCTGAAGTATATTTTTACTCAGAAGGATCTGAATTTGAGGCAGAGACGGTGGCTCGAGTTGATCAAGGACTATGATTTGACTATTCAGTATCAGCCTGGGAAGGCGAATGTGGTAGCAGACGCTCTGAGCAGGAAATCTTCTGGATTGTCAGGTTTGCAGCTTACCTGTGATGACTTCCTGATTCGTGATTTGGAGCGATTGCAGTTGGAGGTGATTTCCTCCAGTGGTTTGGAGTTAGCTCAGATGAGTATTCAGTTTTTTTTGGAAGCACGGATTCAAGAAGCCCAGAAATCAGATTCTGATTATTCGAAGTTGATTGCACAGATTGGATCTGGTAAGACTCCTGAACTTCGAATTTCTGATTCTGGTGCTATTTTCTATAAGAACAGGTTATGGGTACCTGTGTTTGGAGATTTGAGGCAGGAGATTCTGTACGAATCTCATCATTCAGGTTACACTGTTCATCCAGGCAGTGGTAAGATGTATGCCGATATGAAGCTTTTGTTCTGGTGGCCTGGGATGAAGAAGGATGTGGCAGAGTTTGTGTCGAGATGCGAAGCCTGTCAGTTGGTGAAGGCAGAGCATCAGCGACCAGGTGGACTGTTACAGTCGTTGCCTATCCCTGAGTGGAAATGGGAGGAGGTAACGATGGATTTTGCGATGGGTTTTCCTCGATCTAGACAAGGGCACGATGCTATTTGGGTAGTTGTAGATCGATTGACGAAGTCAGCCCATTTTCTTCCGATTAGACAGACGGATTCAGTTGAACGCTTGGCATAGATATATGTGAAGGAGATAGTCAGATTGCACGGTGTGCCTCGCGTGATTGTTTCTGATCGAGATGGACGTTTTACTTCCAGACTTTGGAAAGGCATTCAGCAAGGCTTGGGTACAAAACTGCATTTCAGTACAGCCTTTCATCCTCAGACCGACGGACAGTCTGAGAGGACTATTCAGGTACTGGAAGATCTGTTGAGATTTTGTGTTCTGGACTTTAGCGGAAGCTGGGAAGATCATATTCCGCTGATTGAGTTTGCTTATAACAACAATTTTCAGTCCAGTATCGGTATGGCACCGTACGAGGCTCTGTATGGCAGGAAGTGTCGTACTCCTTTGACTCTGACGGAGGTCGGAGATAGGCAGGCTTTGGGGGCCACTTTTGCTGATGAAACTGCTCAGAAGATCAATTTGATAAGAGAAAGATTGAAAGCTGCTCAAGATCGACAGCAGAAGTATTACAATCAGAAGCACAGATTTGTTGAGTTTCAGGTTGGTGACTTTGTGTATGTCAAAGTCAGCCCGATGAAAGGTGTGAGCAGATTTGGTCAGGTAAGTAAGCTTAGTCCAAGGTATGTTGGACCGTTTGAGATTTTGGAAAGAATTGGAAAATCTGCTTATCGCCTATTGCTTTCTGATTCTATGCTTGATGTGCATAATGTGTTTCATGTATCCACTTTGAGGAAGTGGGTTTCAGACTCTGGGAAGAAAGTATCAGCTGATGAGGTTGAGATTCAGGAGAATCTGGCGTACAAGGAAGAGCCAGAGTTGATTTTGGCGTACGACGTCCGAAAGTTAAGAAATAAAGAGATTTCGATGGTTAAAGTCCAGTGGAAGCACCGGACTGCACGGGAAGCGACTTGGGAAAAGGAGTCTGACATGAGACGGTCATACCCGTACTTGTTTTGACCGAGTTTGGATTAGATAATGTCGAGGACGACATTTTTCTGAGTTGGGGAGATTGTAATATCAACAATCTGCTCCAGTATCGTCCAGGACGATCTGGGATCGTCCTGGGACGATCAGTTGTAAGTTTGCTCCAGAATCTGTCCAGAAGTGTTCCAGGTGATTTTTTGTATGCATCGTCCAGGCCGATTGGAGACATCGGCCAGGCCGATAGCTACTGTAGAAAATATCGGCCAGACAACAGCCCTGGGAAGGTGCCAGGACGATCCTTTTGGTCGGATCGTCCCGGGACGATGTTGCGATCGGCCGGGCCGATCTGAAGATTATAAAGCTGATTTCAGCTCATTTGAAGAGAGAGAAAATCAAAATAAAAATATCTGATTTTTCTGAGGAGAGAGAAAGTCGAAAGAGATTTTGGAAAAGTTGATTTTCGGACGACGCGGAGCCATTTTCGTCCGACGAGACTGTTCAGGATATTGCTGTGCTCGAGGTAAGGCACATTCCGCCTTTCTCAATTTTCAGTTCCGTCGCGTTTGGCGGTAATTTCTGTCCGGATTTCGTTTCCGTTACGGTTTTTTGTCCGTATCTTTTGATTGGTTCGATTTTTACCGCGTAACTTTCCGTATATTATTGAAGTGCCGAGTGTGCACATTTTGGTTATTTTCCGAAGATTTTTGTCCGGGTATTTTTGATTCGGCGATGTTTTTCGTAGACTACAATTTTCTGTGAAATTGTAAATTCTTTGTGCAGTAGAATAAATGTTCTGGAATATGATTATCTATGTTCTGTGCGAATTCGGTAAATTTTCTTTGCAGGAAATTTTGTGTAAATTCTGTATACTACCGTTGTGCTGCCCGATTTTTGAGTAATTTCTGATTTCTCCGGATTTCTTCTGAATTGAAATGCTATGTGTATAAGCTATAAAAAGGGAGTTATAAGGGGCCTGAATCCTATGAGATTCAGTTAGTGTCGGGGAAATCTGAATGAGCTCAAATCTGAAATCTGATATCTGTTCTGTTCCGGATCCGATGAATTCTGTTCTGGTGCTATAAGCACATCTGTTCTGGTGCCGTGAGCACAAAGGGAGGTATAAGGGGCCTGGATCCTATGAGATTCAGTCAGTGTCTGGGAAGGGAGGCATAAGGGGCCGGAATCTGTAGAGATTCCGTCAGTGTCAGGGCAAGCTATGAATGACATATGAATCTGTTCTGTTTTCTGTATCTGTTCTGTACGCGATTGTGATTCTGTATGATATGATCTGCAAATTCTAATTTCTTATTTCTGTATAATTCTGACTCTGTTGATTTATTATGTTCTGTGATCTGATCTGTACGACTCTGATTCTGATTTGATATCTGTCCGTATAAGTTTTGATTTTCGATTCTGTTCTGATTCGAGATCCGATTCTGTTCCAATTTCTGATATGATTTCTGTCTGATGAATTTAGTTTTGGTTTCTGAGAATTTAGATTGGTGGTTTGTTGCTTTGCTGAGCTGTTGAGCTCACCCTTGCTTTCTGGTGGTTTTCAGGTTCTGGGAAAGGGAAGGAAGTCCAGGACTAGAGTTCAGAGTCTGATCAGTATAGGTACTTTTGTACTTTTAATTTTTGTACAGTCATGGCTTTTCTGTTCTGTCTTTCTTTCTGTTGAAAGCCATGTACTGTTCTGTAGATGATTATTTTGAAGAAATGAAAAGATAGATGTTTTGTTCCGTTGTGTTTGATGATTTATAGTAGCTCTGTTGTTCTGTGTTTGTGTGTCGGTTGAGTTAAGTATTTGGAAGATCAGTTCAGCAACCAAACTCCAAAGCCAGATCCTGGATAAGAAAGTTTCGTCGCGATCCGGCTCGGGCGGGATCCGTCCTCGTCGGGTCGGGTCGTGACAGAGGCCTTGGGAAATTTCAGCCTTGATGGTGAAGAGTCTTGTCTAGAGAAATTTGCTGGAATCCTTACAGCAGCTTTAACAGCAAATCGTGGTCTTTCAAAGTACTGGACTGTCACGACCCGACCCGACGGGGACGGATCCCGCCCGAGCCGGATCGCGACGAGCTGACTTACTTATCCAGGATCTGGCTTTGGATTAGGTTACTGAATTGATCTTCCAAATTCTTAACTCAACAGAAACACACAGAACAACAGAGCTACTAAAAACATCAAATGCAGCGGAACAAAACATCTATCTTTTCATTTCCTCAAAAATAATCATCTACAGAACAGTATATGGCTTTCAACAGAAAGAAAGACAGAACAGAAAAGCCATGACTGTACAAAAATCAAAAAGTACAAAAGTACCTATACTTATCAGACTCTGAACTCTAGTCCTGAACTTCCTTGCCCTTCCCAGAACCTGAAAACCACCAGAAAGCAAGGGTGAGCTCAACAGCTCAGCAAAGCAACAAACCACCAATCTAAATTCTCAGAAACCAAAACCAAACTCATCAGACAGAAATCAGATCAGAAATCGGAACAGAATCGGAAATCAGAACTTATACGGACAGATATCAAAGCAGAAACAGAATCGTACAGATCATATCAGAACAGAACAAATCAACAGAGTCAGAATCAGAAATCAGATTCGTACGGATCATATCATATCATAATCACAATTTCGTACAGAACAGAACAGATACAGAAAACAGAACAGATACATATAGCTAAATGCCCTGACACTGACGGAATCTCTACGGATTCCGGCCCCTTATGCCTCCCTTCCCAGACACTGACTGAATCTCATAGGATCCAGGCCCCTTATGTCTCCCTTTGTGCTCACGGCACCAAAGCAGATGTGCTTATAGCACCAGAACAGAATTCATCAGATCCGGAACAGAACAGATATCAGATTTCAGATTTGAGCTCATTTCAGATTTTCCGTTTCACTAACTGAATCTCATAGGATTCAGGCCCCTTATAACTCCCTTTTTATAGCTTATATATATAGCATTTCAATTCAGAAGAAATCCGAACAATTCAGAAATTACCCAAAAATTGGGCAGCACAACGGCAGTATACAGAATTTACACAAAAATTCCTGCAAAGAAAATTTACCGAATTCGCACAGAACATAGATAATCATATTCCAGAACCTTTATTCTACTGCACAGATAATTTCCAATTTTGCAGAAAATTGTAGTCTACGAAAAACATCGCCGAATCAAAAATACCCGGACAAAAATCTTCGGAAAATAACCAAAATGTGCACACTCGGCACGTCAACAACATACAGAAACTTACGCGGTAAAAACTGAACCAATCAAAAGATACGGACGAAAAACCGTAACGAAAACGAAATCCGGACAGAAAAATACCGCCAACCGCGACGGAACTGAAAATTGAGAAAGACGGAATGTGCCTTACTTCGTGCACAGCAAATTCCTCAACAGTCACTTCGATCGAAAACGGCTCCGCGTCTTCCCGAAATCAACTTTTCCAAATTTCTCTTTTTCTCTCTCCTCAGAGCTGAAATCATATATTTTTATTTTTAATTTTTCTCTCTCTTCAAATCGTCTGATTTCCCTTAAATCATACACATATCGGCCTGGCCGATCGTCCCGATCGTCCTGGACGATCAGACCAAACCAACATCGCCTGGCCGATACTCCAGGGCGATGATTAGGCCGATCCTTATGAACAGTGACATCGTCCTGGACGATATCCAGATCGTCCCGGACGATCAGACCAAATAGATCGTCCTGGTCAGCTCACAGGGCTATTGCACGGCCGATCCTTATGAACAGTGTCAATCGGCCTGGCCGATGTCCCCGATCGGCCTGGACGATACATACAGAAAATCACCTGGAGCAAAACTGGGCAAAATCTGGAACTCAATTTCTACTGATCGTCCCAGGACGATCCAGATCGTCCTGGACGATCCTGGAGCAGATCGTGATATTACAATCTCCCCAACTCAGAAAAATGTCGTCCTCGACATTATCCAATCCAAACTCAGTCAAAACAAGTACGGGTACGACCGTCTCATATCAGACTCCTTTTCCCACGTTGCTTCTCGTGCAGTCTGGTGCTTCCACTGGACTTTAACCATCGGAATCTCTTTATTTCTTAACTTTCGGACGTCGTACGCCAAAATAAGCTCTGGCTCTCCCTTGTACGCCAGATTCTCCTGAATCTCAACCTCATCAGCTGATATCTTCTTCCCAGAGTCGGATACCCACTTCCTCAGAGTGGATACATGAAACACATTATGCACATCCGGCATAGAATCAGAAAGTATTAGGCGATAAGCAGCTTTTCCAATTCTTTCCAAAATCTCAAACGGTCCAACATACCTTGGACTAAGCTTGCTCACCTGACCAAATCTGCTCACACCCTTCATCGGGCTGACTTTGACATACACAAAGTCACCAACTTGAAACTCAACAAATCTGTGCTTCTGATTATAATACTTCTGCTGACGGTCTTGAGCGGCTTTCAATCTTTCTCTTATCAAACTGATCTTCTGAGCAGTTTCATCAGCAAAAGTGGCACCCAAAGCCTGTCTATCTCCGACCTCCGTCAGAGTCAAAGGAGTACGACACTTCCTGCCATACAGAGCCTCGTACGGTGCCATACCGATACTGGACTGAAAACTGTTGTTATAAGAAAACTCAATTAGCGGAATATGATCTTCCCAGCTTCCGCTAAAGTCCAGAACACAAAGTCTCAACAGATCTTCCAATACCTGAATAGTCCTCTCAGACTGTCCGTCGGTCTGAGGATGAAAGGCTGTACTGAAATGCAATTTCGTACCCAAGCCTTGCTGAATGCCTTTCCAAAGTCTGGAAGTAAAGCGTCCATCTCTATCAGATACAATCACGCGAGGCACACCGTGCAATCTGACTATCTCCTTCACATAAATCTGTGCCAAGCGTTCAACTGAATCTGTCTGTCTGATCGGAAGAAAATGGGCTGACTTCGTCAATCGATCCACAACTACCCAAATGGCATCATGTCCTTGTCGTGATCGAGGAAAACCCATCGCAAAATCCATTGTTACCTCCTCCCACTTCCACTCAGGGATAGGCAACGACTGCAACAGTCCACCTGGTCGCTGATGCTCTGCCTTCACCAACTGACAGGCTTCGCATCTCGACACAAACTCCGCCACATCCTTCTTCATCCCAGGCCACCAGAACAAAAGCTTCATATCAGCGTACATCTTACCACTGCCTGGATGAACAGTGTAGCCAGAATGATGAGATTCATACAGAATCTCCCGTCTCAGATCTCCAAACACAGGTACCCACAACCTGTTCTTACAGAAAATAGCACCAGAATCAGAAATTCGAAGTTCAGGAGTCTTACCAGATCCAATCTGAGCTATCAACTTCGAATAATCAGAATCTGACTTCTGGGCTTCTTGAATCCGTGCTTCCAAAGAAGACTGAATACTCATCTGAGCCAACTCCAAATCACTGGAGGCAATCACCTCCAACTGCAATCTCTCCAAATCACGGATCAGAAAGTCATCACAGGTAAGCTGAATACCTGAGAATCCAGAAGACTTCCTGCTCAAAGCATCTGCTACCACATTCGCCTTTCCAGGCTGATACTGAATAGTCAGGTCATAGTCCTTGATCAACTCGAGCCATCTCCTCTGTCTCAGATTCAGATCCTTCTGAGTAAAAATATACTTCAGGCTTTTATGATCAGTAAAAATCTCACATCTGACGCCATACAGGTAATGACGCCAAATCTTCAAAGCAAAAACAACTGCAGCTAACTCCAAATTATGCGTCGGGTAATTCTTCTCATGTGGTTTTAACTGTCTCGAAGCATAAGCAATTACCTGACCATGCTGCATCAGGACACATCCTAGTCCTTTCAGTGAAGCATCACTGAACACCTGAAAACCTTCCGTACCTGACGGAAGTGCCAACACTGGAGCTGAAGTCAAACAATCCTTCAATCTCTGAAAACTAGCTTCACACTCCGGTGTCCAAATAAAAGGAACCGACTTCTGAGTCAGTCTCGTCAGAGGAGTCGAAATCTGTGAAAATCCTTTCACAAACTTCCTATAATATCCGGCCATGCCTAAGAAACTACGTACCTCAAATACCGTAGTCGGCCTTGGCCAATCAGCAACTGCCTGAATCTTCTGGGGATCCACAGAAATGCCTTCTCCGCTAATCACATGCCCCAGAAAAGAAATACTCTTCAGCCAAAATTCACACTTGGAGAACTTGGCATACAGCTGATGCCTCCTCAGAGTCTCCAACACAATCCTCAAGTGTCTGACATGATCATCCTCAGATGCAGAATATACCAGAATATCGTCGATGAAGACGATCACAAACTGATCCAAATACTCCCTGAATACTCGGTTCATCAAATCCATGAAAATAGCGGGCGCGTTGGTTACCCCAAAAGGCATAACCAAAAACTCGTAGTGCCCGTACCGAGTACTGAAAGCAGTCTTCACCACATCAGATTCCTTTACCTTCACCTGATAATATCCGGATCTCAAATCAATCTTCGAAAATACTGAAGATCCGGAAAGTTGATCAAACAAGTCATCTATCCGAGGCAAAGGATACTTGTTCTTGATCGTGACCTTGTTCAAATCTCTGTAATCAATACACATACGGAGTGTACCGTCCTTTTTCTTCACAAACAGAACAGGTGCTCCCCAAGAAGAAACACTAGGACGTACAAAACCTCTGTCAACCAACTCTTGAAGCTGAACTTTCAACTCAGAAAGTTCTTTCGGTGCCATCCTGTACGGAGCTTTCGATATCAGAGCGGTACCCGGAAAAACATCGATAGAGAACTCAACATCTCTATCCGGAGGTAAACCAACCAACTTCTCAGGAAAAACATCGGCAAACTCCCGTACCACTGGGATCTCAGAAACAGAACCAACCTCCAGGTTCAGATCCCGCACCGAAGCCAAAAATACTGGGCATCCTTTCTTCCACATCCTGCTCACCTCCAACGCAGAAATCAGACTGGAGAGAACACCTCGTAATCCCTGAAATACAACTCTCTCTCCAGCCACAAGCAAACTCACTTGCTTCTTCAGACAGTCAATCTGAGCCTCATACTGACTCAACCAATCCATGCCCAGAAAAACATCATACGAAGAAATCGGCAATCGAATCAAACTCGATTTCCACTTCTTGCCAGAAATCTCGATCTCACACAAACAAAACTGTCGAGCAATCAATGGATTCCCAGCCGGCAAAATCACAGACAAAGAAACCGGAAGTAAAAGAGAATCCAAATGTAAAATCTCAAAACAGTGCTCGGATAGAAAAGAATGACTCGCTCCAGAGTCAAACAAAACACGACAGGGCTGATCAGAAATGTAAACCGTACCTGTCACAACATCCGGAGCATCACGAGCCTCCTGCTGACTCAAGCTGTAAACTCGTGGCTGAACTGGAACAGGAGCTGAAGCAACAGAACTACTCTGCTCCCTCTGAACAGTAGGTGGTCTCCGTGGTGCAGAACTAGAACCACCACCTCTACCAGTAAATCCCTCAGGACGTGGAGGAATAGTCCTCGGTCTTCCTGCTGCTGAACCAACGGGTCTGACGAAGCCCTCAGATCACTGCTCAAATCCCATATGTGGACATTCTGCAATCCTATGTCCCGGCTAACCACATCTGAAACAAAGACCAGCTATCCTGTAGCACTGGCCATGGTGTCGCCGTCCACAACTCTGGCACACAGGTGCCATACTGACAGATCCAGAACTAGTCGTACTGGTAGCAGTACCAGACGATCCTCCGCTCCTTCTGGAATCTCCAGATCCAGAACCAGGAACAAATCTCCTCTTCCCAGAGGAACCACTGCCAGATGTCTCACCTCCAAATCTCTTCCTACTCGCAGTCCACCGCTGCTGAGTAGTCGTCATGTCGTTCTCAATCAGACGAGCTCGCTCCACAAGCTCAGAGAAATCAGTGATCCTGAATGGTATCAAAGGCTGCCTCAAAGTGTCTCGTAATCCTCTCAGAAATCTGTAGCACCTCTCAGCAGAAGTGCTAACCAGCTGCGGAGCGTATCTGGCTAATGCAGTAAACTCAGCCTCGTACTGCATCACCGTCTTGCTCCCCTGAATCAGCCTCAGAAAACTCTCCTACATCTGCTGTCGTGCAGAAGGGGGAACAAACCAGTCTCGGAATACTTCAGTGAACTCTTCCCAAGTAATCAAAGAGTTCAGTCTACCCTGAAATCTGGCTGCCTGCTGGCTGTCCCACCAGTGCTCAGCCTCTCCGTCCAACAGAAAAACAGCTAACGGAACCTTCCTGTCTGCAGGACACTGCATCCCGTCAAAAGTCTTCTCTAATCGCCTCAGCCACTCCTCGGCTGCTCTGGGCTCAACAGCGCCCTCAAATCTCGGAGGCTTCAACCTCAAAAATAACTGCAGGTGTCGATCAATGTCCTCAGATCTAATAGTAGAAGCTCTGCTCTGGGTCTCGCTCATCATCTGAGCAACAAGTGACGCAAACTGTGAAAGTGTGTCAGCACCGACCACTGGGGCTGTACTCCCCACTGGTGCTGCCTGATCGTCACTCTGACTGTCTGTCATGTCTGGGTCTGGCTGATCCATACAGAAAAATCCAGAAAATCCGGAAAACTATCACAAAAACAACACAAAAACAACACAATAAAAAGCCAAACGACCCAACACCACCCCCAGACAGACTCACTGATCACTTCCTAGAGCTCTGTTTTACAATCCAACCAGTTTCCAAAACCAGTGCTCTGATACCACAAAAGCTTGTCACGACCCGACCCGATGGGGACGGATCCCGCCCGAGCCGGATCGTGACGAGCTGACTTACTTATCCAGGATCTGGCTTTGGATTAGGTTACTGAACTGATCTTCCAAATTCTTAACTCAACAGAAACACACAAAACAACAGAGCTACTAAAAACATCAAATGCAGCGGAACAAAACATCTATCTTTTCATTTCCTCAAAAAATAATCATCTACAGAACAGTACATGGCTTTCAACAGAAAGAAAGACAGAACATAAAAGCCATGACTGTACAAAAATCAAAAAAGTACAAAAGTACCTATACTGATCAGACTCTGAACTCTAGTCCTGAACTTCCTTGCCCTTCCCAGAACCTGAAAACCACCAGAAAGCAAGGGTGAGCTCAACAGCTCAGCAAAGCAACAAACCACCAATCTAAATTCTCAGAAACCAAAACCAAACTCATCAGACAGAAATCAGATCAGAAATCGGAACAGAATCGAAAATCAGAACTTATACGGACAGATATTAAAGCAGAAACAGAATCGTACAGATCATATCAGAACAGAACAAATCAACAGAGTCAGAATCAGAAATCAGATTCGTACGGATCATATCATATCATAATCACAATTTCGTATAGAACAGAACAGATACAAAAAACAGAACAGATACATATAGCTAAATGCCCTGACACTGACGGAATCTCTACGGATTCCGGCCCCTTATGCCCTCCCCAGACACTGACTGAATCTCATAGGATCCAGGCCCCTTATGTCTCCCTTTGTGCTCACGGCACCAAAACAGATGTGCTTATAGCACCAGAACAGAATTCATCAGATCCGGAACAGAACAGATATCAGATTTCAGATTTGAGCTCATTTCAGATTTCCCGTTTCACTAACTGAATCTCATAGGATTCAGGCCCCTTATAACTCCCTTTTTATAGCTTATACATATAGCATTTCAATTCAGAAGAAATCCGAACAATTCAGAAATTACCCAAAAATGGGCAGCACAACGGCAGTATACAGAATTTACACAAAAATTCCTGCAAAGAAAATTACCGAATTCGCACAGAACATAGATAATCATATTCCAGAACCTTTATTCTACTGCACAGATAATTTCCAATTTCGCAGAAAATTGTAGTCTACGAAAAACATCGCCGAATCAAAAATACCCGGACAAAAATCTTCGGAAAATAACCAAAATGTGCACACTCGGCACGTCAACAACATACAGAAACTTACGCGGTAAAAACTGAACCAATCAAAAGATACGGACGAAAAACCGTAACAAAAACGAAATCCGGACAGAAAAATACCGCCAACCGCGACGGAACTGAAAATTGAGAAAGACAGAATGTGCCTTACTTCGTGCACAGCAAATTCCTCAACAGTCACTTCGATCGAAAACGGCTCCGCGTCTTCCCGAAATCAACTTTTCCAAATTTCTCTTTTTCTCTCTCCTCAGAGCTGAAATCAGATATTTTTATTTTTAATTTTTCTCTCTCTTCAAATCGTCTGATTTCCCTTAAATCATATACATATCGGCCTGGCCGATCGTCCCGATCGTCCTGGACGATCAGACCAACCAACATCGCCTGGCCGATACTCCAGGGCGATGATCAGGCCGATCCTTATGAACAGTGACATCGTCCTGGACGATATCCAGATCGTCCCGGACGATCAGACCAAATAGATCGTCCTGGTCAGCTCACAGGGCTATTGCACGGCCGATCCTTATGAACAGTGTCAATCGGCCTGGCCGATGTCCCCGATCGGCCTGGACGATACATACAGAAAATCACCTGGAGCAAAACTGGGCAAAATCTGGAACTCAATTTCTACTGATCGTCCCAGGACGATCCAGATCGTCCTGGACGATCCTGGAGCAGATCGTGATATTACATGGACAACAACAAACAACTGCGGGGATTTCTGGACAGCAGCTTTGAAAGCAGGGACAGCAGTTTTGATCTTCCAAACAGCCGATGTGAGTCTAGCAATGGCTGGGTTTGCATGGGCAACGGCTGAAACTTCAATCTACTTTTAGGAAGAAGAGGCTCAGATTTTGGAGTCTAAACCTGAGAGAAACTTCAGGTTTCTATGGTGAGAGGCAAGTGGTATTGAGAGGAATTCAAGCCTTGAGTCAAACCCAGGATTGACGTGGTAGAGAGGGAGTTTAAGAGGGAAATAAGGAGGGAGGGGCAGCGGGATAGGCAGAAAAATATCTGGGGGATTTCTATTTCTAAATCATTGCATTGATTTAGGAAATAGAAAAAGGAAATAAGGTTTAGGAAAATCGGTTAAGAGCAACGTGGGGGATTTGGAAATAGTTTCCAAGGCAGTAAGGGGAGAATAGGAAATAAATAATAACTCAAGCCCATATGGGATGAGAGGGGCCAACGGCATCCATAGGGCTAGGAATGATTGAATGCAATTAATTGAGATTGCTTAATTTAGGATTTGGGATTTACAAAAGAAGAGTCAATTTAAATTTGAAATTCAAATAAAATTCATTTAGTAACTTTCCAAAAAATGAATGATAAATTAGGAAAGAATTCAAATTTCAAATTAGTGAAATTTGAAAATTTGAAAACCGTCCAAAATTAAATCACACAAATTAAGTTTGAATTTCATCATGAATGATATTCAATTATAACTTTCTAAAATAGCTTTCTAATTAGGAAATCATTTGAAATTCAAAATTCGAATTTCAAATGATGAAAATAATTTCCTAAAGGGTGGCCGGCGGTGGAGGAGCTAATGGGGGAAGGTGACCGGCGGCGAAGAGGGTGGGATCTGGTGAAGGTGGCCGGCGGCTATGGGGAAAATTTTGTGGAGCTTGGTATGGAGGTTTGACCGAGGGGTTGAGAGGGGAAGAGGAAGAAATATGAAAACGACGACGGAGAGAGATAAGAAGGAAGAAAATAAAACAAAGATAAAATAAAAACTAGAAAATAAGAACCACGAGCCTCGGACTCTTCCGAAGACTGACGGGTGATCCGTTGCCCTTCTCCAAGGGACTTCAAATCACGAGCCCGGACCAATCCTGCGGCTGGTGACATCTTCGATTCCTTCCCATAGGAATCTCACTCTTGTTCTCTCCCAAGAAGAACACAAAAGTGAAAAACACAAAATTTTTCATATCAAATTAACCATCCCATTACAATAGATTAAGGCCTTATATATAGACCATAACATGAGAAAATCAAATTACAAAAATGCCCCTTGGGCCAAGACACTCACATAAACTATCCTAGGGGTAAAATAGGAAAATACATAAAACAAGAGCTAAAATTCAGAAAATAATACATAAATGAAAATTTAAATAATGCCCGTCGATTTACGACGCCGCCTGTGATAGATGCGCCAAATCTTCGTACCGATGTCCGCATCAATAATAGGCTAAAAATTTGTGCGCGACAGTTTTGGTTACTTTCTGTGACAGTTGTTCGACAACAAATATTTTGTATCCTTGTGAAATTGTGATTCGGCCTTTTTGTTTCCATAGTTTGAATGGAGGAACATTATCCCAAATTGAATTCCAAACCTTCAGAAATTATAGAAGATGGCTAATTAATGTATGTAAAATTAGATTTAGGCCCGTCCAAATCAAGGTTTCTTGTGTATCTTATATGGATGAAATTGAGCTTTTAACTTGGAAAAGAAAACTAATTCTTGCTACTGCTGAAATCCACCGGTAGCCACAAGACAAGAACGATTCCAGCAAATTAATAAATTCAAATAAATACAACTAATATTTGATTCATAAATTATTAATTAACAAATTAATTAACAGATTCAGATAGATAGATAAGCACATGCATATAGATATGCCATGCCAGACTTTTTCTCACGGTACTCCTACATCCAAAAAATACTACTAAGAACATTTATGCCACAAGTTTACTAAGCTATGATGCAATACAAAATATTTTCTCTGTACCATAGGACTGTAATGTTCACACACAATAAACAAGAATTGGTCTGAACCAAACAGAAAATTCTTAGGCTTTTTGGCTCAGTTTCTAGCTCTAAATTTCGAGAGCCAACTCTTTCAAATCGTTCTTAACCAAGTAATTTTCCTCAGGAAATAGCTAAAAGTGTTACAATTTAAGCTGCAATCCTTTGAACAAAAGTCATGCCATAGACGAAATCGAATTATGCTATGAATTAATATTTACTTCAGATTAATGAATTATAAACATAATTAAATTATTCTTTATCAGCAAATAAATTCAATTCAAAATCTCATCTGACCTCACTTTTCTGCCCCAAATGGAGGCTTCAGCTTCTGTCCATCTCCATAGAAAAAATCCTCATCGTCAACTCTAAAAACCGGCCATCTCAATGGAGCTGCATCCTGCCACCTTGCTTATAGTCTCTTCCCCCACCAACTCCAAATCCATCACTTTTCTGGCTTCTTCCCATCTTCCTGCATAGGCGTAACTGCTGGATAGAAGGATGCTATCAGTTGGGTGTTCCTCCCCCATTGCCGCTAAAGCTTCTCTGGCCAGCTTCCTATCCTTATTTCTCCATGAACCCTAGATGCTGCAAGCAAAGCTCGCCAAGCCATGGCATCTCCTCCATAAGGTAAGCTTTTCACCAGTTCATAAGCTTCTTGCAAAAACCCTGCCCTACCCAATAAGTCAATAATGCATCCATAATGCTTAATCCCAGGACATAGCCTGTGCTCTTGAACAACTCTCTTGAAGTAATCTTTTCCTAAGCAGAAAACTATTTTCTCTATTTTTATTTCTTCACCTATTTAGGATTAGTAAAACTTTGTGATAAATATTATGGACTAAGTTGCAGATTGAGAAATGTGCTACCATCATGCACATACTATGCAGCATAGAAAACTCTCTTTCTAGCGTTTTAGCCATTCATCGCTGAAAGAAGGATTTGAGTTTTAAGCACTTTTTACACCTCAAACCTGGCAGTTAATGTTTTATTTCTTTATTGTCATAATCATGTACTCCTTTTATTTATTTTCCTACCTTAACTCTTAAGCAATACTTGCAGTCTTTCATCAATGGTACCAGAAACATTTCATTATTTTATTCAATTAATTTGTATCCAAGGTTACCTTGCATTACCCATGCACATAATGACAAAGCATCAGCTTTTGGCATATCCTGAAAATTAGGCTCCATTTGGGCAGCTTTCCTACTGCTTCATAATGCAGTTTTCTAGCACAAAAATTTTGGAACAGCTTTTTTTGGGCTAGGTTTTAATTCATTGTGGGTATAAAACTTTGTGAATTTTATACATTGTTGTTTTATTGAAATCTTTTTTTTTTTAATGCTTGTGGAATTTGTGCTATTTATCCTAATATAGGATTTTATCTTTTCATTTTTTATGTAATATTGTTTATTTAAAATTTCAATGATTCCAAAATATTATGTTACAATTATCCCCAATTAAATTTATGAGATTCCTTGTTCACATTATTAAGTGAAGATTCATGATTCTTTTATGTTCCTATCCTATGACAAATATTACCCGGTTTCTAATGTTCAATATTTTTAATCAGAGGCAATTTATATTAATTCATATATAAAATTTACCTTTATAATGGTTATCATATCTTCTCTTCGTCATTAAATTATTTCTCACAAATATCATATAAAGCTGTATGGAAACTTAAAACTAACTAATTTTATGTAACATATAAATAAAAATTTGAGATATATAAGTACTTATTTGCTTCAGTGAACCCAAAATCTGATTCATGAAGAGCTCTTTATGCTATTCGCATCTTTGGCAAACTAAACTTCACTTAAAGCTTCAGATCATGTCTAGCACACCTGTTAATTATTATCCAATAACAATGGTCCAGGGAAATTAAGCTACTGAAGTGAAGTCTATGGACAGTTCTAATAGTAAAATAAAGCATTAAAGGAATATGCTCTCCTCCAGTTGTTATTAGCTTCAGTAATCAGTAATTTGCGAAAAAGGAGTTGAAATCTTTTACTAAGAAATCTATGACTGGCACTAAAATCAATTATAAAAAAGAATTCCGTTTTACAACAATCAATCTTCTGATGCCATCCAACACTAACGATATAAAGAAGCAATCATATCGGAAATCATTGATAGTGAAGAGCTTATACAAGTAGCTGATAATAGCCATAGAGATGTTATGATGTGTAGAACAAGAACTAATTAGTAGTAATCTCACTTATATTGTTACAATTATTCCTATCTATAGTTTTCTTGTAAAGAAAGTCCATATTATTTTCACCATTGGTTAGCCACATGACTTTAGATCTCTAGATGATCAAGAGGACCAAGAATAGTAACAAGAAACCATTTGATGACTAATATCTTTAAAACAGGATTAATTAATTATTTAAATAATTAAAATATAACAAAAATAATCATGTTCTAATTTCTCAATCCTTGCACTCTTTCCACAGCTTGCCGACTCTTCTGAATTTATATGTAATCTTCAACCTCTCTTTTTTAATTTATTGTTTTCAATTTATTGTCCTCAACAATACTTTCTTCCTTCTCGAAGTTGCCATCTACTTTGAACAAACATTTTCAATCCTATCACCATTGCCTTGTATTTCTCTTATAACAAATATTTTATGTATCTCTCCTTCTCGCTATCTCTTCAGACTGTTTTGGCTCTGAAAATTTTAACCTCTCCTTATAAATTTGCATCTCTCCTTGTCTCCTCACGTATTCTTCATAGAGCTATCAAAATCAAAATTACAGGTACGTGAAAGAGAACATACAGTCTTTCTAAACAAATAAATTGAAGTATGGAAATAAAACTTCATATGAGGCAACCAATGTGGTGCATCTTAAGAAAGCAACTTAATGTCTGGCTCCCCATATTTAATGGAATTTTTTTGGGTGATGATAGATCTCAAAGTAATTTATTTTATTTCAAATAAGTATAATGAAACTTTTGATTTATAACCCATAAATTACAATCATCTCAATTCTAATCCAGTGAATAGGGATCTCTCTAAGTTCTTCTCAGCAATGAAAAAGTTATATGCACTTCGGTTGAGCTTTGGCCTGGCTGGGCCGCGGTTCTTAAGCTGTCGTCTCCTTCCCGCAAATTTTGTTGCTGGCATATAAGATAAATTGACATTTACCATGGTTGCAACAACAATTGAGCAAGGTGAAGGGTTTTGGAAGTTTAGCTTTACTGGAGAAGAAATTGGCTGGTCGGGATTACGCATAGATGGAGGACTTCCTATTTGATGTTGATGGATAAGATATAGTATCCCGTGAAGTAGCTTCAAGCCAGTTTTTACAGTCACAAAGTATCCATACTCAAACTTGTATTGAATGTAACGTCGCGAGGAATGGGAAATTCCAAGAAGCTGAAAAACAAGAAATAAATTTTACAAGATATGTTATTTGCGCAAGTTTGGGTAACAAGAACAGTTTTAGATGCTTTATTCTTTAGTGCTTGAATCAATTAGGGAAAACAATATATTTTGTTTTCATGAAAACAAATTTTTCAAGTGTTCATCATTCAAGAAATCAACTTTCTATTTTAAATTTAAATGAGAATTAAATTTTTAGAAATGATTCTATGTAGCCAACCCCATATAGTGGGATAAAGGCTTGTTGCTCTTGTTGACAAAAATCTGAAAATATTTAACCATAATTTTTTCTCCACTTTTCGCATGACTATTCTTCATTCTTTTATTCTCTTCAAACCCAAGCATGATTCATCCATCAACTATGCTCACTGTAGATAAAGGAAGGCCAATCAAAGCTGGTTGCCTCCATGTCGAACCAACTTGTAAGTAAACAACTCATGTTGTAATATTACGATCTGCTCCAGGATCGTCCAGGACGATCTGGGATCGTCCTGGGACGATCAGTTGAGAAACTGCTCCAGAATTTGCCCAGATTTGCTCCAGGTGATTTCCTGTAGGTATCGTCCAGGCCGATTGAGGACATCGGCCAGGCCGATTGCACTGTTCATAAGCATCGGCCGGATCATCGCCCTGGAGTATCGGCCAGGATGAGGTTGTTTGGTCTGATCGTCCAGGACGATCGAGACGATCGGCCAGGCCGATCTGTGTATGATTTAAGGGAAATCAGTCGTTTTTGAAGAGAGAGAAAATATTTTATATAAAATATCTGATTTGCCGATCCGAGAAAAGAGAAAAAGAGGAAAAAAGGAAAAGTTGATTTCGGGAAGACGCGGAGCCGTTTTCGTTCGAAGAGACTGTTGAGGAAATTGCTGTGCACGAGGTAAGGCACATTTTGTCACGACCCGACCCGACGGGGACGGATCCCGCCCGAGCCGGATCGCGACGAGAGACCTTCTTATCCAGGATCTGGCTTTGGATTAGGCTACTGAACTGATCTTCCAAAATACTTAACTCAACAGACACACACAGAACAACAGAGCTACTAAAATCATCAAATGCAGCGGAACAAAACATCTATCTTTTCATTTCCTCAAAAATAATCATCTACAGAACAGTACATGGCTTTTAAACAGAAAGAAAGACATATCCGAAAAGCCATGACTGTACAAAAATCAAAAGTACAAAAGTACCTACTGATCCGACTCTGAACTAATCCTGGACTTCCTTGCCTTTCCCAGAACCTGAAAACCACCAAAAAGCAAGGGTGAGCTCAACAGCTCAGCAAAGCAACAAACCACCAATCTAAATTCTCAGAAACCAAAACCAAACTCATCAGACAGAAATCAGATCAGAAATCGGAACAGAATCGGAAATCAGAACTTATACGGACAGATATCAAATCAGAATCAGAGTCGTACAGATTAGATCACAGAACAGAATAAATCAACAGAGTCAGAATTTGTAGATCATATCACATCAGAATCACAATATCGTACATAATAGATACGGAAAACAGAACAGATACATATAACTAAATGCCCTGACACTAACGGAATCTCTACGGATTCCGGCCCCTTATGCCTCCCTTCCCAGACACTGACTGAATCTCATAGGATCCAGGCCCCTTATATCTCCCTTTTGTGCTCACGGCACCAGAACAGATGTGCTTATAGCACCAGAACAGAATTCATCGGATCCGGAACAGAACAGATATCAGATTTCAGATTTGAGCTCATTTCAGATTTCCCGTTTCACTAACTGAATCTCATAGGATTCAGGCCCCTTATAACTCCCTTTTTATAGCTTATACACATAGCATTTCAATTCAGAAGAAATCCGAATAATTCAGAAATTACCCAAAAATCGGGCAGCACAACGACAGTATACAAAATTTACACAAAATTTCCTGCAAAGAAAATTTACCGAATTCGCACAGAATATAGATAATCATATTCCAGAACACTTATTCTACCGCACAGAGCATTTACAATTTCACAGAAAATTGTAGTCTACGAAAAACATCGCCGAATCAAAAATACCCGGACAAAAATCTTCAGAAAATAACCAAAATGTGCACACTCGGCACGTCAACAATATACAGAAACTTACGCGGTAAAAACTGAACCAATCAAAAGATACGGACGAAAAACCGTAACGAAAACGAAATCTGGACAGAAAATACCGCCAAACACAACGGAACTAAAAATTGAGAAAGACGGAATGTGCCTTACCTCGTGCACAGCAATTTCCTCAACAGTCACTTCGAACGAAAACGGCTCCGCGTCTTCCCGAAATCAACTTTTCCAAAAACTTCTTTTTCTCTCTCCTCAGACGCAAAATCAGATATTTTAATTTTTGATTTTCTCTCTCTTCAAATGAGCTGAAATCAGTTTTATAATCTTCATATCGGCCCGGCCGATCGCCAGATCATCCTGGACGATCAGACCAAACAAGATCATCCTGGTCGATACTCCAGGGCGATTGCACGGCCGATCCTTATGAACAGTGCAATCGGCCTGGCCGATGTCCTCGATCGGCCTGGACGATGCCTAGAGGAAATCACCTGGAACACTTCTGGGCAAATTCTGGAACTCTTTTTCCACTGATCGTCCCAGGACGATCCCAGATCGTCCTGGACGATTCTGGAGCAGATCGTGGTATTACAATCTCCCCAACTCAGAAAAATGTCGTCCTCGACATTATCCAGTCCGAACTCAGTCAAAACAAGTACGGGTACGACCGTCTCATGTCAGACTCCTTCTCCCAAGTCGCTTCCTGTGCAGTCCGGTGCTTCCACTGGACTTTAACCATCGGAATCTCTTTATTTCTTAACTTTCGGACGTCGTATGCCAAAATAAGCTCTGGCTCTTCCTTGTACGCCAGATTATCCTGAATCTCAACCTCGTCAGTAGATATCTTCTTCCCAGAGTCGGATACCCACTTCCTCAGAGTGGATACATGAAACACATTATGCACATCAGGCATAGAATCAGAGAGCAATAGGCGATAAGCAGCTTTTCCAATTCTTCCCAAAATCTTAAACGGTCCAACATACCTTGGACTAAGCTTGCTTACCTGACCAAATCTGCTCACACCCTTCATCGGGCTGACTTTGACATACACAAAGTCACCAACCTGAAACTCAACAAATCTGTGCTTCTGATTATAATACTTCTGCTGTCGATCTTGAGCAGCTTTCAATCTCTCTCTTATCAAACTGATCTTCTGAGCAGTTTCATCAGCAAAAGTGGCCCCCAAAGCCTGTCTATCTCCGACCTCTGTCAGAGTCAAAGGAGTACGACACTTCCTACCATACAGAGCCTCGTACGGTGCCATACCGATACTGGACTGAAAACTGTTGTTATAAGCAAACTCAATTAGCGGAATATGATCTTCCCAGCTTCTGCTAAAGTCCAGAACACAAAGTCTCAACAGATCTTCCAGTACCTGAATAGTCCTCTCAGACTGTCCATCGGTCTGAGGATGAAAGGCTGTACTGAAATGCAGTTTCATACCCAAGCCTTGCTGAATGTCTTTCCAAAGTCTGGAAGTAAAGCGTCCATCTCGATCAGATACGATCACACGAGGCACACCGTGCAATCTGACTATTTCCTTCACATAAATCTGTGCCAAGCGTTCAACTGAATCTGTTTGTCTGATCGGAAGAAAATGGGCTGACTTCGTCAATCGATCCACAACTACCCAAATGGCATCATGTCCTTGTCGTGATCGAGGAAAACCCATCGCAAAATCCATCGTTACCTCCTCCCATTTCCACTCAGGAATCGGCAACGACTGCAACAGTCCACCTGGTCGCTGATGCTCTGCCTTCACCAACTGACAGGATTCGCATCTCGACACAAACTCCGTCACATCCTTCTTCATCCCAGGCCACCAGAATAAAAGCTTCATATCAGCGTACATCTTACCACTGCCTGGATGAACAGTGTAGCCTGAATGATGAGATTCATACAGAATCTCCCGCCTCAAATCTCCCAACACAGGTACCCATAACCTGTTCTTACAGAAAATAGCACCAGAATCAGAAATTCAAAGTTCAGGAGTCTTACCCGATCCAATCTGTGCAATCAACTTCGAATAATCAGAATCTGACTTCTGGGCTTCTTGAATCTGTGCTTCCAAAGAAGACTGAATACTCATCTGAACCAACTCCAAATCACTGGAGGAAATCACCTCCAACTGCAATCTCTCCAAATCACGAATCAGAAAGTCATCACAGGTAAGCTGAATACCTGATAATCCAGAAGACTTCCTGCTCAAAGCATCTGCTACCACATTCGCCTTTCCAGGCTGATACTGAATAGTCAGGTCATAGTCCTTGATCAACTCGAGCCACCTTCTCTGCCTCAAATTCAGATCCTTCTGAGTAAAAATATACTTCAGGCTCTTATGATCAGTAAAAATCTCACATCTGACGTCATACAGGTAATGACGCCAAATCTTCAAAGCAAAAACAACTGCAGCCAACTCTAGATCATGCGTCGGGTAATTCTTCTCATGTGGTTTCAACTGTCTCGAAGCATAAGCAATTACCTGACCATGCTGCATCAGGACACATCCCAGTCCTTTCAGTGAAGCATCACTGAACACCTGAAAACCCTCCGTACCTGACGGAAGTGCCAACACTGGAGCTGAAGTCAAACAATCCTTCAGTCTCTGAAAACTAGCTTCACACTCCAGTGTCCAAACAAAAGGAACTGACTTCTGAGTCAGCCTCGTCAGAGGAGTCGAAATCTGTGAAAATCCTTTCACAAATTTCCTGTAATACCCGGCCATGCCCAAGAAACTACGTACCTCAAATACCGTAGTCGGCCTTGGCCAATCAGCAACTGCCTGAATCTTCTGGGGATCTACAGAAATGCCTTCTCCGCTAATCACATGCCCCAGAAAAGAAATACTCTTCAGCCAAAATTCACACTTGGAGAACTTGGCATACAGCTGATTCCTCCTCAAAGTCTCCAACACAATCCTCAAATGTCTGGCATGATCATCCTCAGATGCAGAATATACCAGAATATCATCGATGAAGACGATCACAAACTGATCCAAATACTCCCTGAATACTCGGTTCATCAGATCCATGAAAATAGCGGGCGCATTGGTTACCCCAAAAGGCATAACCAAAAACTCGTAGTGCCCGTACCGAGTACTGAAAGCAGTTTTCACCACATCAGATTCCTTTACCTTCACCTGATAATATCCGGATCGCAAGTCAATCTTCGAAAATACCGAAGATCCGGAAAACTGATCAAACAAGTCATCTATCCGAGGCAAAGGATACTTGTTCTTGATTGTGGCCTTGTTCAAATCTCTGTAATCAATACACATACGGAGTGTACCGTCATTCTTCTTCACAAACAGAATAGGTGCTCCCCAAGGTGAAACACTAGGGCGCACAAAATCTCTGTCAACCAACTCCTGAAGCTGAACTTTCAACTCAGAAAGTTCTTTCGGTGCCATCCTGTACGGAGCTTTCGATATCGGAGCGGTACCCGGAAAAACATCGATAGAGAATTCCACATCTCTATCTGGAGGTAAACCAACCAACTCCTCAGGAAAAACATCCACAAACTCCCGTACCACTGGGATCTCAGAAACAGAACCAATCTCCAGGTTCAGATCCCGCACCGAAGCCAAAAATACCGGACATCCTTTCTTCCACATTCTGCTCACCTCCAACGCAGAAATCAGACTGGAGAGAACACCTCGTAATCCCTGAAATACAACTCTCTCTCCAGCCACAAGCAAACTCACTTGCTTCTTCAGACAGTCAATCTGAGCCTCATACTGACTCAGCCAATCCATTCCCAGATTTACATCATACGATGAAATCGGTAATCGAATCAAACTCGATTTCCACTTCTTGCCAGAAATCTCAATCTCACACAAACAAAACTGTCGAGCAATCAATGGATTCCCAGCCGGTAAAATCACAGACAAAGAAACCGGTAAAAACCATCGAATCCAAATGTAAAATCTCAAAACAGTGCTCGGATAGAAAAGAATGACTCGCTCCAGAGTCGAACAAAACACGACAGGGCTGATCAGAAATGTAAACCGTACCTGTCACAACATCCGGAGCATCACGAGCCTCCTGCTGACTCAAGCTGTAAACTCGGGGGCTGAACTGGAATAGGAGCTGAAGCAACAGAACTACTCTGCTCCCTCTGAACAGTAGGTGGTCTCCGTGGTGCAGAACTAGAACCACCACCTCTACCAGTAAATCCCTCAGGGCGTGGAGGAACAGTCCTCGGTCTTCCTGCTGCTGAACCAACAGGTCTGACGAAGCCCTCAGATCGCTGCTCAAATCCCATCTGTGGACATTCTGCAATCCTATGTCACGGCTGACCACATCTGAAACAAAGACCAGCTATCCTGTAGCACTGGCCATGGTGTCACCGTCCATAACTCTGGCACACATGTGCCATACTGACAGATCCAAAACTAGTCGTACTGGTAGCAGTACCAGACGACCCTCCGCTCCTTCTGGAATCTCCAGATCCAGAACTAGAAACAAATCTCCTCTTTCCAGAGGAACCACTGCCAGAAGTCTCACCTCCAAACCTTTTCCTACTCGCAGTCCACCGCTGCTGAGTAGCCGTCATGTCATTCTCAATCAGACGAGCTCGCTCCACAAGCTCAGAGAAATCAGTGATCCTGAATGGTATCAAAGGCTGCCTCAAAGTGTCTCGTAATCCCCTCAGAAATCTGTAGCACCTCTCAGCAGAAGTGCTGACCAGCTGTGGAGCGTATCTGGCTAATGCAGTAAACTCAGCCTCGTACTGCATCACCGTCTTGCTCCCCTGAACCAGCCTCAGAAAACTCTCCTGCATCTGCTGTCGTGCAGAAGGGGGAACAAACCAATCTCGGAATACTTCAGTGAACTCTTCCCAAGTGATCAAAGAGTTCAGTCTACCCTGAAATCTGGCTGCCTGCTGGCCGTCCCACCAGTGCTCAGCCTCTCCGTCCAACAGAAAAACAGCTAACGGAACCTTCCTGTCTGCAGGACACTGCATCCCGTCAAAAGTCTTTTCCAATCTCCTCAGCCACTCCTCGGCTGCTCTGGGCTCAACAGCGCCCTCAAATCTCGGAGGCTTCAACCTCAAAAATAACTGCAGGTGTCGATCAATGTCCTCAGATCTAACAGTAGAAGCGCTGCTCTGAGTCTCGCTCATCATCTGAGCAACAAGTGAAGCAAACTGAGACAGCGTATCAGCACCGACCACTGGGGCTGTACTCCCCACTGGTGCTGCCTGATCGGCACTCTGACCGTCTGTCATGTCTGGGTCTGGCTGATCCATACAAAAAAATCCAAAAAATCCAGAAAACTATCACAAAAACAACACAAAAACAACACAATAAAAAGCCAAACGACCCAAAACTACCCCCAGACAGACTCACTGATCACTTCCTAGAGCTCTGTTTTACAATCCAACCTGTTTTCAAAACCAGTGCTCTGATACCACAAAAGCTTGTCACGACCCGACCCGACGGGGACGGATCCCGCCCGAGCCGGATCGCGACGAGAGACCTTCTTATCCAGGATCTGGCTTTGGATTAGGCTACTGAACTGATCTTCCAAATACTTAACTCAACAGACACACACAGAACAACAGAGCTACTAAAATCATCAAATGCAGCGGAACAAAACATCTATCTTTTCATTTCCTCAAAAATAATCATCTACAGAACAGTACATAGCTTTTAAACAGAAAGAAAGACAGATCCGAAAAGCCATGACTGTACAAAAATCAAAAGTACAAAAGTACCTACTGATCCGACTGTGAACTAATCCTGGACTTCCTTGCCTTTTCCAGAACCTGAAAACCACCAAAAAGCAAGGGTGAGCTCAACAGCTCAGCAAAGCAACAAACCACCAATCTAAATTCTCAGAAACCAAAACCAAACTCATCAGACAGAAATCAGATCAGAAATCGGAACAGAATCGGAAATCAGAACTTATACGGACAGATATCAAATCAGAATCAGAGTCGTACAGATTAGATCACAGAACAGAATAAATCAACAGAGTCAGAATTTGCAGATCATATCACATCAGAATCACAATATCGTACAGAACAGATACGGAAAACAGAACAGATACATATAACTAAATGCCCTGACACTGACGGAATCTCTACGGATTCCGGCCCCTTATGCCTCCCTTCCCAGACACTGACTGAATTTCATAGGATCCAGGCCCCTTATATCTCCCTTTTGTGCTCACGGCACCAGAACAGATGTGCTTATAGCACCAGAACAGAATTCATCGGATCCGGAACAGAACAGATATCAGATTTCAGATTTGAGCTCATTTCAGATTTCCCGTTTCACTAACTGAATCTCATAGGATTCAGGCCCCTTATAACTCCCTTTTTATAGCTTATACACATAGCATTTCAATTCAGAAGAAATCCGAATAATTCAGAAATTACCCAAAAATCGGGCAGCACAACGGCAGTATACAGAATTTACACAAAATTTCCTGCAAAAAAAATTTACCGAATTCGCACAGAATATAGATAATCATATTCCAGAACACTTATTATACCGCACAGAGCATTTACAATTTCACAGAAAATTGTAGTCTACGAAAAACATCGCCGAATCAAAAAATACCCGGACAAAAATCTTCAGAAAATAACTAAAATGTGCACACTCGGCACGTCAACAATATACAGAAACTTACGCGGTAAAAACTGAACCAATCAAAAGATACGAACGAAAAACCGTAACGAAAACGAAATCCGGACAGAAAATACCGCCAAACACAACGGAACTGAAAATTGAGAAAGACGGAATGTGCCTTACCTCGTGCACAGCAATTTCCTCAACAGTCACTTCGAACGAAAACGGCTCCGCGTCTTCCCGAAATCAACTTTTCCAAAAACTTCTTTTTCTCTCTCCTCAGACGCAAAATCAGATATTTTAATTTTTTATTTTCTCTCTCTTCAAATGAGCTGAAATCAGTTTTATAATCTTCATATCGGCCCGGCCGATCGCCAGATCGTCCTGGACGATCAGACCAAACAAGATCATCCTGGCCGATACTCCAGGGCGATTGCACGGCCGATCCTTATGAACAGTGCAATCGGCCTGGCCGATGTCCTCGATCGGCCTAGACGATGCCTACAGGAAATCACCTGGAACACTTCTGGGCAAATTCTGGAACTCTTTTTCCACTGATCGTCCAAGGACGATCCCAGATCGTCCTGGACGATTCTGTAGCAGATCGTGGTATTACACATTCCACCTTTCTCAATTTTCAGAACCGTCGAGTTTGGCGGTATTATCTGTCCGGAATTGATTTTTGTTCGTGATTTTCGTCCGTATCTTTTGATTGGTTCAGTTTTTACCGCGTAAGTTTCTGTATATTGTTGGCGTGCCGAGTGTGCACATTTTGGTTATTTTCTGAAGATTTTTGTCCGGGTATTTTTGATTCGATTGTGTTTTTAGTCGACTGGTTTTTTTTCTGTGAACTTGGAAATTCTTTGTGCAGTAGAATAAATGTTCTGAAATGTTGATATCTGTATTATGTGCGAATTTGGTGAATTTTGATTTTCAGGAAAATTGTGTAAATTCTGTATACTGCCGTTGTGCTGCCGATTTTTGGGTAATTTCTGATTTGTTCGAAATCCTTCTGATTTGATATGTTATCTATATATGCTATAGAAAGGGAGTTATAAGGGGCCTGGATCCTATGAGGTTCAGTTAGTGAAATGGGAATTCTGAAATGAGCTCAATATACATTTTGATATCTGTTCTGTTCCGGATCCGAGAAAAAATCTGTTTAGGTGCTATATGCACTATTTATGTATTCTGGTGCTATAAGTTCTGGTGCTGTAAGCACATCTGTTCTGGTGTCGTGGGCACATTTAGCTATTAATTACTCAGCTATTGTTCTGGTGCCGGGGGCACATTTAGCTATTAATTAAATATCTGATATCTGATATATGATTCTGATACGATTTGTTCTGTTCCGATATGATCTGTACGATTCTGATTCTGTTGATTTGATATGTCTGATCCGTTCTGTTTCTGATTTGATACGACTTCTGTTTCCGTACAGTTCTGTTTGATTTGATATCTGTCCGATTCCGTTCTGATTTATGTACGGATTTGTCTGATTGTGTTGGTTTTGTGATTCTGAGGATTTTGATTGGAGGTTTGTTGCTTTGCTGAGCTGTTGAGCTCACCCTTGCTTTCTGGTGGTTTTCAGGTTCTGGGAAAGGGAAGGAAGTCCAGGATTAGTTCAGAGTTTGATCAGTTTAGGTATTGTTTTGTACCTTTTGATTTTTGTACAGTCATGGCTTTTCTGTTCTGTCTTTCTTTCTGTCTAAAAGCCATGTACTGTAGTTGTAGATGATTGTTTTGAGGAAAAGAAATGATAGATGTTTTGTTCCGCTGCATTTGATGTTTTTAGTAGCTCTGTGTTTGTTTGAGTTGTTTAAAATAATTTGGAAGATTCAGTTCCGAACCAAATTCCAAAGCTAGATCCTGGTTAGTGCTTCTCCGTCGCGGCCCGGTGCGAACGGGATCCGTCTCGTTTCGGGTCGGGTCGTGACACATGTGACCAAATAATGTGACAATTGTCTAATTTCACTTGAGGACACTGGCTTCTGCCATCTTCAGCCCATTAATGGTTATTAAGAACCCCCCTCTACATGACATCGACCAAGATAACAATTAATATTAGTCTCTACACTTGGTTGAATGAAGAAATATGAGTTAACTTGTAGAAGAAATAGAGATGAAAAGCTAACTTGTAGAAAATTTAGTAAATATTTATAGAGATTAAATAGAATTCTCAGGAATGCATACAAACACAATAAAAAATAGAAAAATATCCATCTACTTTGTTGAGTTTATATAATACAAAACGTGCATTAAATATATTGAGTTTTTTCTTTTCAATTTGTTGCATTTTCCCAATAAATCAAACTACAAAATTTATATATATGGATGCCATTGAGTTTCTATATTTGATACTTAGGTTATCAAACAGTCTCTTGAGTTTCATGTAAAAGCTACAATGCAAATGATAAATAGTTTATGGAATCCATGCTACTAAAAACTTACACATGATTAAAGTTATATTTTACCTAACACTAAAGTTATAGTTTACCTAACGCTTTCTCCATATCAAATCAATTATCTCCCCCATAATTTTATATATAACTTTTTTAGCATTGGATATATTTAGACAAATTCATGTTCTGCTTTATTCTATAATTTTTTTCCCATAACAAATATTTCACTTTCTTTTTAGGATTATTTCTATAACTTGTCCGCATCTAATATATTGAGGTTGTGATTGATCCTGCTTTTTTACCATCTACTTCTGGCCTCAGGTAAGTACTTTGGAATTTTCATTATTTTATTTAATGAAAATTTATATTTTTTTGTGAAATTATGCTTTTATGATTCTGTAATATTATTATTTATAATTCAGAGTTTTTTTGTTGTTTTACATTATTTTTTTTCCAACATTTATTTTCATGACATTATATTTTTCGCATAATTTGTGTCTAACTTTATTATTGGCATTTTTTGTTGATACTTATTTATCATTCTCCTTAAAATTACTAGGTTATGTCATTATTATTGATAGCCTTTGTTGTGCAGAATCTCTATTGCATTTGCATTGCATTCTGATTGAATGTATGAGATTTGAATTGAAAACTTCATAAGAAAATTATAAGCATGAAAAAATTTACAAAATTAATTCAACCCCGTCCGCCCTTAAATTAGTAGAAGCAGAACCACGACCTATGCTTTGATATCCAATTGATATAAAAAACCTAACACAACCAAGCACCCCAAAAGATAAAACTTATTGAGAAGGCCAAAAAAGACTATAGCAAATCGACAAATCATCCCAAGTCCATAGATGCACTGCATCGACCTTGACTCAACCATCTATAGTTGTTCTGATGCAAGTCCATGATTGAATCATCTGTAGTGAACTTCTAAGAGGCATTACACAGCTCTGTCTCATAAGACTTTTTCACTACCTTGATATCCTCCAAAATGAAGTATTTTCAACCACCTTATGCTTTCAACACCTAATTTTACAGCCATATGATTGTTCCAAATATAAATCTCTAGAATTTTTTGCTTATGAATAGGAAAATCTGGAAATCATAAGTAGTTATTGATGGGTGGTGGAGAGAGGTAACCTTAATATGCGTAATATAGCATATATGAAAACTATACTATTAAATTATAAATAAGAAAGGCTTTTGATAAAAGAACTTTTTAAGAAACATCTAAAGTGCATATGAGTTCTCAACACAAAAATGAATGAAAAGAAAAGAACAAGTGGTCATGAAATTTGAAAATTCGTGAAGGTGGGAGAATTGAGTGCTTCTTCTTCTCAAATATGCATTGTAAATATAGAGTTTATGCCTACAAACTATTTCTTATAAATTCAAGAGAAAGAGAATAAGCAGTTTTTTTTACTATACTAAGAATATAAACAAAAGATATATTGTAAATCTTATCTTACATGCAGCTAAATAAGGAAATGGAATCCAACATAGTAAATATTTGTATAATTAAACGACGAAAGCACATCCAAAATATCCATAATAATATAAATACTAGCATTAGTGATATAAATCTCCACCCCGCAGATCTCACGTTAGACCATACAAATCACAATCTTCCAATAGAAATACTATAGCATTATGAATCATCATTTTTCACTCGCTCATGTTAAGTGCTTATACAAATTATATTTAAAAAATTTTAAAGTGTCGATCATACATTTCAAACTTATTAATTTGTTTATCATCGTTAATATCTATTAATTACATTGTTAATAATTTTATAGATATATATTTACATGAAAAGACAAAGACAAATACAATATGATAGGGATAAATATGCTAAAATGTCTGCTGATGACAAGAAAAGAAAAACGGAAGCCATTATTCTTGCTAGAAAAAGAAGAAAGCAATTATCAGATCTTGAAATTGCATGTTTGCCGTCATCATCGCATTCAACAGGTAAGTTTCTTATAATTATTTAATCATTACATATATTTCTAGATATTAAATTTAAAAGTATGATATTTTTTAAAAACAGATTCTGAAGTATCAAATATGAAAGATGTGATTATAGAATATGATTCAAGTATGTCAGAAATGCATGTTCTTCAGGAACCACATATATGTTCCTATTGTAATGCAAAGAAATTCCATTATGAGCCACCAACATTTTGTTGTTATAATGGAACGGTTTTGCTTGCACCGACAAATGTCCCTGAGCAACTTTATCAATTATTCACATCGACTTCATCTGAATCGAAAGAATTCAGAGCCAAGATCAGGGGATATAACAGTATATTCGCATTCACATCTTTTGGAGCTCATATTGATAAAGATTTAGCAAATTCAAGACAAGGGATTTAAACATTTAGAGCTCAGGGACAAATTTATCATAGTCTACCACCAATTGCAAAAGGATCAAATGGCCCATGTTTTTTTCAATTATATATTTATGATACTGATGCTGAAGCAAATAATAGAATGAATGTTATTGAAGACTTGAATCTTTCAGAAGAATTGGTGAATAAATTGATGGATATACTTTCTCAAAATCCTTACGTACAATTCTTCAGATCTTTGAATAATAGAGAATTATTGGAAAATTTTGAAATAAGCATTACATCTGATGTACGATTAGATCAAAGAGTTTATAATTCTCCTACTATTCACAAGTAGCAGCAATATGGATTGAAGGAAACAATACAACAGGTGTAGCAGAACGTGATATCATTTTGACTTCACATTCTAATACATATCGAAAGATCAAACATTATTTTGAATGTTATGATCCTTTACAATATCCTAATCTATTTCCAAATGGAGAAGTTGGATGGCATCAAAATATCAATCGAACTTCTAAATTTCATAGAAGTAATGATTATGTGCCTATCCAAATAATGGCTCGACATGCAATGGAGGATGAGTTATTCATCCAAGAAGAACATGATAATTTATTATATTATTTTTTAAAAAAAAATTCCAATTATATTATATTACCAAATGTTAAAATACTTTTTTTTTTGTTATTTTATAGGCATTCAGAAGTCATCAAAGGAAAGGATTTCATGCAGAGAATATTATAGTTACAAGCTTCAAATTCGAGAAAATACTAAATCAATTATTTTATATGCTGGTAGATTATTGCATCAATATGTTGTTGACATGTATGTGAAGATTGAAACAAGTCGGCTGGATTTTTATAGAAAAAATCAACATACAATCAGATCAGAATTATATAAAGGAATTATTGATAGTGTGACAGCTGGTGAAACATTAAGCAATAATGTCGGTCAAAAAATTATACTTCCACCCTCATTTATTGGAGGACCTCGTGATATGAGACGTAGATATTTGGACGCAATGGCTCTTGTCCAACATTTTGGAAAACCTGATTTGTTTATAACAATTACATGCAATCCTGATTGGCAAGAAATTCAGAATGAGTTAAAACCAGGGCAATCCGCACAAGATAGGCCAGACTTAACTACACGTATTTTTAGAGCTAAACTACAAGATTTAAAGGACCAGTTATTTAAAAAATCTATTTTTGGAGGTGTGGCTGCTCATGCATATGTTATAGAGTTTCAAAAAAGAGGTCTTCCACATGCACATTTTTTACTTATTTTGAAGACTGGATTTAAGATATCAACTCCGGTGCAATTTGATAGAATTGTGTCTACAGAATTGCCAGATCCATCGAAGTTTAAGAGACTGCATGAATTAGTTGTGAAACATATGATGCATGGTCCATGTGGAACATTAAACAAAAATAATCCTTGTATGAAGAAAGGATTATGCAAGAATAAATATCCTAGATCCTTCTCATCTCAGACAATAATTGGTGAGGACTCATATCCAATTTATCGCAGAAGAAATGATGTCAACAAGTAAAAGTGAGAAATTATATTCTAGATAATCGTTGGGTAGTTCCTTATAACCCATATTTATTATCTAGATATAATTGTCATATAAATGTTGAAATATGTTCTGGTATCAAGGCAGTGAAATACATTTACAAATACATCTACAAAGGACATGACAAAATTTCAGTATCATTTTCACAACAGAATACACAGAATAATTTTGATGAGATTCAACATTATCAAGATGGAAGATGGGTATCTACATCAGAAGCATTATGGAGAATATTTGAATTTGATTTAAATGAGATGTATCCATCAGTATGTAACTTACAATTACATTTAGAGGAGAAATAAAGTATTTACTACAAAGACAATCAGAATTTATTGGACATATTAAAAACAAATATTGGAAAAAAACAATGTTGACAGAGTTCTTCAATCTCAACAAAATAGATTCAGAGGCAAGAAATTATCTGTAAAGAGAAATTCCAGAAAAATATGTGTGGGATAAAACAAAGAAAATTTGGAAGAGAAGACAAAAATACGAGCAAATAGGTCGTATTAATACAACAAATCCAACCGACGGTGAAAGATATTATTTGAGAATTTTGCTAAATCATGTATATGGACCTACATCATTTTCTGATTTATTACACGTTAATGGAATACAATGTTTAACGTTTAAAGAAGCTGCAGAGAAACATGGTTTGTTAGAAATGGATAATTATATATCAGAGTGTTTAAATGATGCATCTGTTTATCAAATGCCATATGCATTCAGACAGTTATTTGCTGTTATTCTTATTTACTGTGAGCCAACTAATGTTCGTCAATTGTGGATTGATTACTACAAAGATTTATCTCATGATTACCAAAAAAATAGTTTGCTTACTGATGAAGAATGCATGATAAAAACATTATCAGATATCAAACTACATCTTGAAAGAATGGGGAAATCACTTGATGAATTTGATTTGCCAAAAATGCCAAGTTTAGAAATCGACTCTACTGGAATTCATGATGAGCTTTATGATAAAGAAATAATGGAGGAGCTAAATGTGGTTACTACTGCTAAAGATATAGACATTATTAATTGCCTCAATGTTGCTTAGAGGAGTGCCTATGATGAAATTATCAACCGTGTTAATAAAAAGCAAATGGCATATTTTTTATTGATGGTCCTGGAGGTATAGGAAAAACGTATTTATATCGTGCTATACTTGCAACTTTAAGAAATCACGGTCATATAGCATTAGCAACAGCTACATCAGGAGTAGCAGCATCAATCCTGCCAGGTGGTCGAACAGCTCATTCAAGGTTTAAAATTCCTATAAATTCGACGGAAAGCAGCATGTGTGCAATTACTAAGCAAAGTGGTCTTGCTCAGTTATTGATTAAATCAAGTATTATAATTTGGGATGAAGCACCTATGGTCAAACGTACAGCAATAGAATCTTTAGATAGATCTCTAAGAGATATTATGAACAACTCTAACTACTTTGGTGGTAAAGTTGTAGTATTTGGAGGTGATTTTCGACAAGTATTACCAGTGGTAAGACGTGCATCTAGATTGGAAACGATTAACTATAGCTTGGTAAAATCATACTTATGGTCAGACATGGAGGTTTTCAAATTAAAGGAAAATATGAGAGCAAGAACAGATCCTCTATTTTGTGAATTCATACTTAGAATTGGAAATGGAGATGAAGAAGAAACTGAAGATGGATTAGTGCATATTCCAGATGATATGATTATAGAATATTCAAATGATGAGAATTCTGAAGATTTATTAATAAACACAATATTTCCTTGTCTACAACAAAATGGTGCATCTTCAGAATATATTATGGAAAGAGCTATACTAGCAACCAAAAATGAGTTTGTTGATAAACTTAATAAAAAACTTATTATGTGTTTCCCTGGAGAAGAGTTTGTTTATTTCAGTTTTGATAGTGTTACTGATGATACATCAAATCTTTATCAAGTTGAATTTCTTAACTCATTGACACCAAATGGACTACATCCTCATCGCCTTCTTCTGAAGAAAAATTGTCCAATAATGTTATTAAGAAATTTAGATCCATCAAATGGTTTGTGTAATGGGACACGACTGATTTGCAAATCATTTATGCCCAATGTCATAATTGCTGAAATTTATACCGGGCAATTCTCTGGGAAAACTGTTATGATACCTCGGATTCCATTATGTACAAGTGACGAAGAATCTCTACCATTCAAATTTAAGAGGAATCAATTTCCTATACGGTTATGTTTTGCAATGACAATCAATAAGTCATAAGGTCAAACAATTGCCAATGTTGGGATTTATCTTCCATATCATGTTTTTTCACATGGACAATTATATGTAGCATTATCAAGGGGCATTTCAATGAGACAAACAAAAATCCTTATTATACCAGATATATATGCTTCAATTCAAGGTCCTTATACAAAAAATATTGTATATAAAGAGGTTTTCAAATCTTCAGAATAATCAACAGGTATTCTCATCCAAATTTTAAATTATTTGTTATACTTATATATTTTCTATTAAATATATTTTACAATAAGTTTTTTATTATTTTTTGTTTATTAAGTTTAATTTTTTTTAATGTTAGATAAAGATCAATGGATTCATCAACTCTGATCAAGAATTTAACTCTGCATCAACGTTTTTGGACAATTATTGTTGTTTTAACTGAAATGGATGCTGTAAGAAATTTTAAATCTGGACAGGGAAAAATTCAGAAGCTGACTTTCATGGATACTGAGGTAATTCTCTTTTTCAATATTTTATTCTAATTGTAAATACTAATATGGTTGAATTTTTTCATAATTTTTGTTTCATTAAATTTTATTATATATTAATTTTGTTCTTATTTTATGTAGGGGTCGCAGATTTATGCTATTATGTTCAATGAAATAATAGACAAATTTCAAAATATATTAAAGATCGGGCAAACTTATATGATTTCAAATGGACAGATTAAAGATATAAATAAAACTTTTTACAATGTTCATGAAAAATTTGAAATCATATTAAATAATCTTTCAGAAATACATGTTGTTGTGAATCATAATATACAATCATTGCATAAAAAATTATCGACAATTGAAGAGATCACGTCAAATCCAAATCTACCATCAGGTATGTAAAGTATTTCTCAATTTTAAAATAAATTTATTTATTGTTATTTTTAATAATATAATTGATTTATGTTTATTTATTTTTACACAGATATAATTTTATTGGTTTTAAAAGTTTATGAAACAAGGACAATATACAGACAGAGGGATAAAAAGAAAATTATTAAGCGAGACTTGCAAGTTATTGGATTGAGGTATGTAAATTTATTAGTACTCCTATTTATTTTTATTTTTTTTTTGAAATATTTTTTATGTTGTAGGTCTGAAATAGTAACTTTAACTTTATGGGAATCACTAGCAATAAAAGAAGGAAAACAATTAGAAGATATGGTGAATGAAAAACCCATCATTTTTGTGAAGGGAGTTGTTGGAAAAAATTTCAATGGTACGTCTATCTTATATGTATTATATTTAAATATTACATCACTCTAACATCAATCGCATATTTAAATATCAGGTTTTACGCTGTCATCAACAATGTCAACAATTATAGAAATCAATCCAAATTTGCCAACAATAAAAGAATTGATGGATTGGTATCATTTTAGTTATTTATAAATTTTTATTTATATTTATTTTTTTAATAAAGTTTTTCTTAATTAATAATTAACTCTATAGGTTCAATGAGGTTGGTTTTCAGCATGCATCATCAAATTTTGAAGTTTATGTGATGGAAAATTTATTCAAAATCACAACTTCAGAACTTTTAACAGGAGAGGTAATATTTGTATTAATTTTATTTTTTAAAATTTATTTTAATTTTTTTAAATTAATTTTTCAGATGAAATACTATACTACCAAAGTTATAATAAAAGGTTTACAACAAGAAGAAAGTATATGGTATCCCTCTTGTAATATATGTAAATCAAAGGTTACTATCAATGAAGATGTTGTGCGCTGTGCTAAATGCTCTAAAGAAAATATTGATTATAGTTTGAGGTAATGATTTCTTATATTTTTGTTCGAATTTAAAAATTGTTAAAATTCTTACTAATTTATTTGTTCATAACTTGTATAGATATCTTCTCAAATTATATGTTGAAGATGAAACTTCAAATGCAATTTTCACGCTATTTGATAGTGAAGCAGAAAGTATTATTGGTGTGCCAGTTTCGGAATTAGAAAATATAAAGGTAATTATATGTTGTACTATTTTATTTAGATTAAATTTTATTTATATGTAATTTATTTATTGATTTATTTTTGTAGGTGACAAGCATAGAAGAATATAATAAAATAATCAAGAATTCTTGCGACAAGGAGATGACCTTCATAATTAAGGCTCAAGACAAAATTTGTGGCAATCGAACTTTTCGTTCTCTAACAGTTCAATCAATCAAAAAAGACTCTCATGAAATTAACCATGGCATATCAAAAAAAATCAAATTAGAGGAAAATTAAATAAAACTAATTATGAACATTAGTTTGCGAACTCTTTTATCTTCGTACTCATGTTTTATATACATCGTTTTATTTGTCTTAAATATACTTATAAGAAGTTTTAAATTTGTTTTTGAAGTTGTTTAATTTTATATCTTTATTTTGTATTTTATGTTTGCTTATGGTTAGTAAAAATTGTGTTGATGATTTCTTTTTTTTGTGATATCATGCTTGAGATAACATTATACAAAAAGTTTTTGAAACCGCCAATGCCGCTCGCAAGCGCGGATGAAAAAGGTTGAGGGTTTATTTTTGTTACAATAAAACTACTTCCACAACTTCTCTGGATCCTCACAAGATTCTAATTTCTCCTTGAACATCTTGAGCACTGCAACCATGCTATCACAGAAACAAATAAAGATTATATATGAAAAGGAAATGAATAGTTCAATAAAACTTTACGAACTTCTTAAACCAACATGCTTAGAGTCATGGTCATACTTGGCAATAACAAGGATGGGTCGAGTATGCAGATTGTAAAGTGCCCACTTTTAATCATACAAAAGTTAGAATGCCTGCGTAGAATATTTTTCCTTAACCTTTACAAATATATCATGATTATTTCTTTTGTTGACGGCTTCATGGAAATGAAAGCAAAAGCATTTTGCATATTGGCAAGCAAACATTTTCATGCGTGGAGTGTTCCATTAAGTGGAAGGACTTTCTAGAATTATAAATGCACCGAATAATACTTACGTGCTCTTGATTTGATTTCAACTTTAAGTTCCATTTGTTATTTTTGGTCTACTCTCAATCTTAGTTGAATTCATTTCCATTGTTTATTGCACGTTCCATGTTATGATCTTCTTTTACACCTACATCCTCATCATTAGTAGTATATTCATTATCTTTAGAATTTTTACTATATCAATTTCAATTTTGGGATTACTTAATATATTTTTTTAATTGATTAGGTTATGGTTGGAGAAATACTTTTAAATTGGACATTTGTTGATGTCTATATGTAGAAGGTGGTGCCTGAAACAATAGAAAAATACATTGTATTCTTAATATGAGGATTAATTTTTTCTTTTATTTCTTGTCACGTTTCTTTAAGCTTCATCTAGAGTTGTAGGAGATTTACTTTTAACCTTTTTATAATATCAAATTACTTTGTAAATCTTTTATCTTTGTTCTCATACTTTATATGCATTGTTTATTTTTATTTTAAAAATATTTATAAGAAGTTTTAAATTTGTTTATTGAAGATTTTTTTATATTTATTTTGTAACTGTTTGCCTTATGTCTACTAAAATTTGCATTTATATTTTATTTTTTGATATGATGCTTGAGATAACATCATATAAAAATTTTTTAAAACCGCCTATGCCGGTCCCAAGCCCGGATGAAAAAGGTTGAGGGTTTATTTTTGTCTCAGTGCTCTTTAGAATATTAGGTTATAGACTTGGAACTGTATAAAAATATTCATGCTTGTGAAAATAACTGATATTGATTCAATGCCCTACTATTTATTCGATTAACAGATTTTTGCATAAATGCAACAAGCTACTTGTTCTATGTAGACTTAGGCTACTTGTTACAAACTATTTTAAAACTATTTCAAAAAGTTATAGTTTTCTTTACGCTCAACTCCAAGCGAAGTAAAACTCTTGAAAACTTCTGCAGATGATAAATGAATTACTTTGAATTGAAGGTCTGAAATTTGGGAGATAAAAAATTTTAGCTTGCAAATTTGTCTGGACTTTTGAATATCTATCTTGAAGGAAAGTTTATAGAAACTGTTTTGGCTATTCTGGGTTTTATGGAAAACAGCTGGAGGCTCTTGAAGCTTCTTTGTCAGGTTTTGAATACAATACTTCAATTTATTAAATGAGACAAACTGAAACTAATATGTTAATCATTCAATTTCTTTTTTTTTTATACATATTTTCCTCCTTTTCGCATTTTCTTTAATTCTTTGATTTTTGTTTATATACTAATAACTAATTCAAATTGCTAATAAATTTTGTTACTGGAAGGGATTGCTTTTGTTACATGCTAACAAGGGGATGAAATTCCATGCATTATCAGATACCTGTATTGGCAACTTCAGGGACTATGCTTGTAATTTCTCCTTAAATTTTTGAATATCGTGGATGCAATGTCATTTGAGAAAGAATTTTTCTACTATTACTGCTACAAAAATCAAGTCTTATTTAAATTATTTATTATAAATTTATGTTCATCTTATTTCTTTTAATCTGTCAAAAAATTTTATTAAAACAAATGCTTACAATATGTTTTGCAAAAGTATCTCATTTTCGTACATCATAAAACTAATGTTTGCTTCACCAACGCTTCCAATTCTTGCTTTCAATGTGGTCGCTGATTTCTTCTATTCCTTGCTGGCTCAAGCACTGCCTAACCAAATTGTAGGAGAGCCCGAGGGGGGCTCATTGCTAGCTAATGCCAGTAATCTCTCACACACTGATTTACAGAGTCATCTGTCTTTCTTCCTATATGATGCTTTATGTTGAAAATTTAGAGATAATTTGTTTTTTAAATTTCTTACCAACCGTTCAAACTGTTGCACAATGATTACTGATTTGATGAATTACTTTTCTAAACAACATTTGCTATTCCTTTCTATCGTGACTTTTACTTTGGACGAGCTTGGGCCTTGAAGCAGCCACAAGCAAATTTGGCCCTTTGACTTTCGTTCGATCATGTCCTCTTTTGGTCAGGTATAAAAATAACTTTTTCAGTACTAATACTAAGCTTCATTTATTATGATTTAATATTTGCATTGGTTGGATTTAAATGTTCTAATTCTAACTTATTGTTTCTACCATCACTCTTACCCTTGCCATCAAACTTCTTACTGGTCTTTCTTATTCAAAGGTGTGTGTATATATAAGCTGAATATTATTCTAACATTTAATTAAATTCTTGCAAACTATACAGAAGTTTTATTATCAAATGATATTAAGGAATTTGTAAAACTATACTACTATATTAGTTTGAATTTTGATTCTTCTCATAGGTAATCCTGACATTTCCTTTTTAAATTTAAATTAGATATCCAACATTTGATTTCACACCTCTTCAAATTCCAATTCGCTATTAATTCTCTTAATGACATCATCTTGTCTTCTTCATATTCGCGGTAGAGTTTTGAAGGAGTCACGAAAGAAGCTTCTTTGCTTTTGTCGATGATGTTGTTCATGTTGGAACGGAAGTCACAAAGCAACGAGAGCTCGTCACAAAAAGTAACAATCTTTTTCTCCTAAGTGCTTCTTCGGCTCCATAACTTTATCTCTTTGGTTTCTTGTTCTTCGTGTGAATAAGAGTTTTAAAAGAATTGCTAAAGCTCCTTTGCCTTCTTATATAATATGATGTTGTTCTTATCAGATCCAAAGTCACAACATAATTCAAGATTATGCAGTTAGAATTTTAGTCATATATATCATTTTTTTTTCTCAGCAGAATACAATAATGAAGATAGCTGTTTAGATATGTTTGGTTATACATGCATAAAGCCTTCATTTAGTTTAAATTATATTTATTCAATGATTTTATGTTTCTGTTGAATTAGTTGTCTGTTTTTTTTTTTTTTTTTTTTTTTTTTTTTTTTTTTTTATCTGCTAGGATTGTTTGATGCTAAGAATAATTAAACTTAGGCTCTAATTGTGTAGGTTACAATTCATGTTTACTAGCTAGCAATATCATTATTCTGTGCATGTTTAATCTAAATTGAGGCAATGACAACACTTAATATCTGATGTATTTTCCCTCAGTGTATTGACGAAATATTTTTCCAACATAAACACAAGTTTAATTTACGGGAAAAGCATCAAGGACACCAATTTTGTTATTAAGTTAATTTGATTGAATTAATGAAAATTGAATAAGAAACATAACAAAAATGTTTGCAATAGCTTAATCCAAGTTCAAAGTTATAGAAAATAATCTTGGTCATGATGGTTTGATAAATGTGATTATGATCGTTGTAATGGTTAGATGCCATTTTATGGCCAACTGTATCAATATTTTACTTTTTTTTCTGCATTGTTTTTTATTTGATTTGATGTTATAAGGGAAGCACCAAACTTGAAGTAAAAAAGTCATGAAGCTTGTTATTGCTCACTTGCAGGATTTAATTGATGTGGGAATAACTGTAGTTTAAGATGGACCAGCTACTTGATGTCATATATATCAAGAGGGGCAAGTTTTCACCTGAACATGTACAAACCATCCTCAACTTCCACTCAATCCTCGGCAACAAATAGCTAATTTTTTCCATGCATAGGCTTTCTTTTATTATTTGTAGATATATAGCAAACATAATTAGAACATGCTGATTTATTTTTTTATTAATTTTCTATGTGAAAAATTAAAATCAATACATATTAGAGATTTCAAAGGTGTTTGAGTGGTTTAAAATCAATAACGATTTCTAGCTGCATCAACTAAATTGCGTAACCTATTAAATTTATCACATTTTTAAGTTAGTTTTTTTTTTAAATTACCTTTTAAGTGAAAGGAATTTGTGATAAGATCAAGTTTTTGAGAGCTATTATATGGAAGAATGCAAAAAATAAGTTGATAAATTCTTCATAATTAAGATTGAGTAATTAAAATAGCGAAACATCATTACATATGTAATTATTTCACTCATGTTAATCACACTCAAGCACGTGCATTTCTATCTATTGATATAAAATTTAACAACATTGATATGACATTTAATAATTTATTTTTACATTTTAATTATTTCTTATTTTTTAAAATTTTATTCATGTGCTTCATGTGCATGTGCATTTATACTAGAAGATTATTATATAAATACTTAAATTTTATGCACATTAATACTTAATTTTTATACTAGAATATTATTCTATAGAGGTACACAAATACTTAATTTTATAATATAAATTTATATGCATATTGATTATTTATACATGTAATTTTTATAAAGACTTAAGTATCAATTATATAGCATGTCATAAATTAATTTTAAATTGTATCTATATTTTTTTAAATTTTATTCACGTGCACATGGTGCACGGGCATTTTACTAGTTTATATAAGTATAAATACATATAAGTAACTAAATATGAATTCTATCATTTAAAAATAATTTTTAAATAAATATTATGTTTGTAATGTTTGGCTTAACTTATCAAGCCAAAACATAAATTTTTGACTTGTATGTTTAATGAACCAAGTCAAACAATACATGCTACTTTAAACTCGGCTCCTACAATCAACTAGTGTTAGATCAATTAAATCTTTTATAGATTGGAATTAATGTAATTAATCACAGGAGATTACTTCTCTAAGAATCATGAATGCTAAAATAAAATAAATAAATTCAGTTCGAATCAAATATTTTATTTATGAAATTGTTTAGATAAATATATATATATATATGATCTATGTTTAATAGACCTATCATGAATCTTTATTAGATTGGGTTGGTCATGGACACATAATAACCTCCTTCCTAAGCATTTCTTTATAAGACTTTATGAATTTTTTTAAAACACAAAAAAATCATCCATCAGGTAAAAATTACTAAAAATGATTATTCCCAACATCTATGAATAGATAATGAACCTTACACACATGCATAAGACTTTTGGATGGGTGGAGACAATTATTGAAATAAGAGAAATCTAAAGCTTTGGTTGTCATGCTAAATTTCACCCGACATCAATAGGGCAAGAGCCACATCATGAACCTTTAAAAAAAAAAAAAAAAAAACAACAACAGTGAAGGTTACAACAGCATAAAATAAAAGCTAACAGAATAAAAGACTACAAAAACAGAAAGAAAAATAGAAGCTAAAAGCGAGCTCAGCAAAAGATCAAGGCTCCCAACGTCCAGGACGTCCCGTACGGACCCTCCAGTAAGGCGTAGATAGCGTCCCAACGATCCATCCCGAAAAAGCACACCTACGGTTGCCACCAGCAAAAATGACCAGGACGCGAGCCTCGACCACATCATTGCTCTTAGCCTCACGAAGCCGCAAATCGAACAAAATAGCCGACAAATCCCGAGGATAAACAAAATAACGAAAAGAAAATTCATCTTTTGCGTCGACCTCTCCCCTAAAATTTTTCGCGAGTGGCAATCTTTGAAGTACGCACAAGATCAAAATCATGGTCGGACTTAAACGTCTCTGAATTCGAATCAACATCCGACGAATCCACCAGCCAATTATTTTGATTCCTAATATCCAAACCAGAGGAATTACCCACACATTTAGCCATTACTTGTGTATCAGCCTCACTAAAAGGGATCACAACTAAACTGTTGTTAATCGAAATAATTTCTTCTCGACCCAAAGACGGAAACTCCTTCTCACTTTCCACCGGCACCACCTCAACAGGCACAAAACCATCAGAACCATCATCTGCATCATTTAAAACTTGAACACCCCCATCAACAGCCACCTGACCTTCCAAATGTAACAAACAATTACTCACAGGCTCGGCACCAGGGGGAAAGAATGGCAACGCATTTGGAGATAACACATTCACTCCAAAATCCTCTCTAATTAAACCGGAATTTACATGAACAGAAATCGACTCCGACAACTCCTCTTGAGCTATATTCACCAAAACAGGATCAACCACAGTACCACCCTCCACATTAACCGTCGGGGCCTCCACACCAGGGGACGAAACAGCCAAATTCAGAGAAGGCACCACACTAACACGATTACAAATCAACTCATTCTCAAGCATTTTTCTATTCTTAATATCTTGGATCTCAACAACGCCAACAACAGGAGGCTTAACAATCTCAACGGGGGAAGATTCGAGTTCAAACAATGCATCGTAGAGGGGGCACAATGACTTTTAAAATGCCCCAAACACTTGCAAGACTCACAAAAATCAGGAAAAGATTCAAATTGAACATTTTGGATATACCCAGACACCTCAGAACCCAGCCATATCTGTTTCGGATAGACCTTAGTCACATCCAGTTCGACTAAAACTCACGCGAGAGAGGGTCGAGAACCAACCGAAGTAGTCGAGTCTACCTTCAAAGGGTTACCAAACAATGGACCTAGAGCATGCAGGATTCGGGGAAAGAGATGAGGTCTCAATTTAGGAAAAGAAACCCAAATTGGAATGACCGGCGATTCCCAGCCAATGTCCAGAAGAGGCGACCACTTCGTGATTTTCATAAAATAATTATTCACCATATACGAACGATGACAAAAAATACGGCTGTAATCAAGCTCATTTGACAATTTAATAAGGACATGCGATTGATCCAGAACCGTGTCCGAAAACTCCGCTTTGAGTTTGAGGGCAAAAAAAAATTTTCCGAATGACATCCAGAGAAGGGCGTTTTGTAGGAAAAAACCAACTAATGCAAATTGAAAAGGCAAAGAAAGCGCACAAATTTCAGCTTCAGAAATCCACAAGGACAGTAAACCTCGAAAAGATCCTTGTCGGAGATCAGGAAAACTCTCCGAGGAAGAAGAACCAACGAGTGCCTCAACAAAAGACTTAGATTTAAACGAACTAACCAAAAAGCCCGGATTGTCCACCCGACGGACCGCCATCCAGACGGAACGGCCAGAGAAGAAAGACCAAACGTGTCAAACAACAGAAGAAGAAAGAAACATTTAACGAAAGCACCACAGAGAAGAGAACTCCCCAACAGGCAGAGGAGCATCACCATCCGCCGCCGAGAAACCTAGGGCGAAACCCTAGCAGAGCTTGCGACTGAAGAAACATGAACATAGTTTTTTTAATTTGTTTCCTCTTGAGCCACATCATGAACCTTTGATTCTCCCGCTACTAACAACTAAAGTATCTATCTTCTATGATTTGAAGTTACTCATGTGTCATCACTCATTCTTTGATGATTGTTGTTGATCGGTTAATTGTCAAAATTCATAATAACTGGTCGTCACTTAACACCGACAATTTTCATTATATGTTATGTTACAAATTATTTATTTGAGTATATGATATATACCCACATCATACAATAATATCATAAATAATTTTTTTTTAATAGTAAACATTATTTTAAAATATAAGAGGGAGATATTTTTACTTAAATTGAAAGTCCTAATTTATTCTATACCATGGCTTCAAAATAATTGGTTGGATTGTTATATGATTATTCAGATGAAGCGAATGAAGAGTAAAATTCATATTAATTTATTTGATCAGATGTGTTTATTACAGATGAATTAACGTGTTTATAATTCCTTCGGAGAAGGAGAACCCTCCCTTTCCTCCCCTACCTCACATGCACCGAAACACGCACACCTTTTATTATATAAATGTAATAAAATTAAATCATAATAGCTGTAATTAAATAATATATATAGATGAATATTTTTGTCAGTTGGCAGATCAATTTTGTTTGTTTATTAGGCATTTTAATCATTAAGATGGCTCATCAACTCCGTGGCAGATAGAATTTAATTACTATAACCTCTATCATTTTTAACTTAACTCTTTTTTGATCTATTAGTTAAAAGTTTTGATTATCAACTAAATATTTTGAGATTGTATATAAAAATTATCTTATAAACTCTAATTCATTTTGAGATTTATTTAGAAATCACCTCTTTTGAATCAATCATAAGTACACAAGTTGGAGAAAAATGATGCTCGTGCGCCAGTGTTATTTGCCTGTCTGTAGGTCATCGATACTATTGTCTATTGCCACTCATCTCTTGCTACCATCGCCGCCTATTATTGACCACCATTATCATCCATTATCGTCAACCATCCCTGATCAATTATTATTTTAAATGCATTACTATTTTACTTTGTAATTCCTTCAAGTCAATAAAAAAATAAAATCATATATTCAACCAATTAAATTAAAAACATTTTCAACACATTAATTTTTTTATAATGTATTTTTTAATCTGTCATTACTTGTAATCAAATCAAACAGCTCCTCAATGAGCAAACTGATTCAATTAAGAAAAAAAGGCTCAATGTGATCTGTCAAAATAATCAAGTTTGAGCAAAATGTTTTTTTGTTTTGTTTTAATCAAACTAATATAATACAAATAAAAACCGATCTACCTATGTTTAGCTGAATAAGAATTGAATGCACAATAATATACATTTATACATAATCTTTAATTTCATTCATTTAAATTTATTATAAAATACTCTAAAAAATTATTAGAGATTTAATCTCTATATGAAACTCTTTCAGGGCCGATATAGCTTATATTTTCAAAATAATACATTTTTAGATTTTATTTGGGATGATTTTCTTCCTGTTTTTTAAACATCATTTTAGTAAAAAAAAAATTGTGCTAAAAAAATGTTTTAAGAAACGATAAGTAAGCTGTCCCAAACTAAGGTTTTATTTGGGACATTTTTTCTACTTCTTCTTAAAGCATTGTTCTAATACAAAAATTAATTTTTTTATAAAATAAAACTGTTTTAAGAAGCGATAAATAAGCTGTCCCAAACTAAATCTAAGGCTTCGTTTGATTCGGTTTATGCTTACATAAAAAGGAGTTTTAGAAAAGGAGGTTGAGAAAAAGCCGTTCAATAAAATGGAGTTTCAATAATGAGATATGCTTGACTAATATTTTTAAAAGTACTTATTAATACTTGAAAGTAATTTTAAATTGTTTGTTTAGGAGTTCTGCTTTTGAGATTTTATTATAAAAGACATAATCGCTTCCGAAACTCCGTTTTGTGACCGAAGAAGCAGATACGAAAAGAATTTTGTAACCTCCGAAAAAACGATGTTTATTAAAAAGGAATTATTGTTAAGCTTTGATTCCAAACATTAAATACTAATTGATTTCAGTGTATTCAGACGGAAACGGAGAAAAAAAGCCTAATCAAACGAGGCCTAAACCAGTACTTAAAATCAGGAGAATTCGGTGAGGGCACGGCACGTGAACCATTACGCACCTCATTGAAACGACTCGTGAGCTCCATGAAAGCTTATCTTTCTCGAATAAATCGAATAATTTTTTGCTTGCAATTAACGAAAAAAACCCTTTTGCACAGATGAAAGAGGAAAAGGCCCCTTTTTCTTTCTTTTTAATTTCCCCTTCATATATTAATATTGTTGTCTCCCACACGCTTTGCAGGAAAACGTTTCGGACAATGAAAGTCTACCTCCTCCGATTTATTTATTAGGAAAAAAAAAAAAACAAAAGGTTAGTATATTCTCATAAATTTAATCAAATTATTTTTTTATAAATGATATTTAAATTAAAATTAATGAAAATTCAAAAGTTTATTCAGAACTTATACCATCTTCAAGAATATCAATTACTGATGACAACATTATAATTAATCTTATAATTGATTCATATTTTGATCTCCATTATCATGTATCCCCAACCACCTTAGAGTTATTTCTTGATTCAATTCTTGTCATGTTAGTTCTCTATTTTGTAATTCCATTAAATTTTTATCTCGCTGTTTATCTGGAAGCTTGCAAGAAACACTAACAATATTTATCATATTGAAAATTAAAATATTTTATTGTGTACAACATTTATTATATCCCTCTAAACCCTATGAATAAAGGGCAAGAAGGCTTATTTTAGATATATTGAGCTCTCTCATATCCCTCTCAGTCTTCACGCTCACCTAAACTCATGATTCTCCGATTCTACTCAAGCCATGTTATTTGTTGCAATGCAAATTAATTAAACTCTATTAAATTAATATTAACGCACAGATTAGTTAAAAATAGAATCTTTCATATGAGCTTTTAAATAAAGTTCTACCCAAAAAAAGCTTTTAAATAAAGTTATACCTTTCTTGGCAGTAGACGGCAACATTCAATAAAAGTTCAAAGCGACCACCCACTTTATTATTATCACACTAAATAAATAATTTCCCAAAAAAAAAAAAACACTAAATAAATAAGATTTTTTTTTTTAATTTTAAAATTTTGTAGTCAAATTAAATGTCATTTTATTTTCTCTTATATATATATATATTTCAAAAGCTAAGCTTCGAGTCTATCTATTACTTATATTATAATCCTCTGATTGTAGTAAAATTTTACATAAGAGATTGTAATCAAATATTTTGTCGGCTAGCTCCTGCCAAGTGCCAAGACTTCCGCTGTTTCTACCAGAATGATCGATCTCGCGCGTCGATCCTCTGTCGGCAACGTCCCACTCAAACTTCCGTTTCGTTTGGGTTAGCCACTGCTTTTTTTGGTTGCTTTAATTTTTTGTTTTTGTCCTCACTAAAATAGGGTACAAATAGTTTACACTAGCTGAAAATGCGATCTGAACCCGTACTAAATATTTTGGAATAGGGTCAACCCATTTGAAAAATTGGTCGTGTTCGGAAATCCGACCAGTTTGTAAAATCGAGTCGGGTTGCATCAGAAAACCGCACGGGTAGGGTTCGGGTTCGGAAATCCGACCAGTTTGTTGGTCGGGTCAAGTCAACCTAGTAACCCGCACGGGTAGGGTTCGGGTTGACAATCCTGACCGTTTGCAAAACCAGGTGAGATTAGGGTCAAGCCGTTTGAACCCAGGTCAACTTGGATTAAACCCGAACCCGACCCGTCAACCCTTTTTGACATCCTTACCTAAAAAGATGTTTTAGAATATATATATATATATATATATATCCCAAATAAAGCTTTCATGTTCTTCTCTCATAATCTTGAGACCTTGAGCACTCAAGTTAGCTTGTGAATAAATGGGTGGGCCTAGCTTGAACTAAATGAATGAGATTGGTTGAGCTAAGACAGAGGTAAAATTTTGATTGACTTGAACGCGGCTCAACAAATCTACAATCTTAATTACATCACTCCTTATGACACAGATCCTCCAATTAATTCAAATCCATACTGATTATTGAAGCAATTACATCATATATAGCCAGTCATCATATTCATCTATTTGGACAATGAAGAGGAAGCCCCTGCTTCCCCCTGTTGCCTTGGCCTGTTGGCAACCTGGGTGTTTTACTTGGATTTTTTGGTGGCTATGGTGTTATGGAGCTCTCACATATGAATGGTCTGTGGCTGGTGCTGGGGGCTTTCATACTTGAGTCCAATTTTGTTGTTATTTCTCCTGCTTGTTGTTGCTTTCGCGTCTTGCTGTATGCTTTGATTTTCTGTTGTTTTCATGCTGTTGATGTCAGTCCTTGGGTCATGTGATCCTTTGCTCCTATGAATAAATTGTTGTGTTAAAAAAAAAATCTTATTAATCTATTTATTTAGATCAATAAGATTGATTCTGATCGATATGCCATCAAAATTGGCCCGATCAAGCACAAATCATTATATATATTAAAATTTTAAGTCATCAAAATTAAATTCACAGCCATCTAAATTGTTATTTTAGTCAAACTGAGCATCTCGACAACATTGATCCATCCACAATAAGAGTGATTTGATCCAAGTCCAAATAAGCACATATCAAGCACTTGAAAGATAATTAGAAAATTAAAAATGTTAATTAGTGGATCGGACTTATTATGTGATAGAAAAGTTCCACTTAAACTTAAGGAAAAATTCAATAAGATGGCAGTGAGACCTGCAATGCTTTATGGTGCATAATGTTGGTCTTTAAAAGAGAAACATAATATTAAGTTAAGTGTTGCAGAGATGAGAATGCTCAAGTGTATGAGTGGATTTACTCTTAGAGATGGGATCCAAAATGAGCATGTATGTGAAAAGGTTGTAGTAGTCTTGGTTAGAAAATATTAGAAATGACAATACTTTATTAGATTTAAATGAGATTTTGACTCTTACCAAGACACAATAGAGAAAAAGGATTCATGTAACCGACCTCACATAATGGGATAAAGGCTTGATGATGATGTTGTAATTAGTGGATGTGGACCTCCGAAAGAATAGCACTCAACGGGGGACAGAGTGCAAAGGGTGTACGACCGCACCATCCCGAGGACGAGACGATCGCAGGCCTTCACGCTTTTCGTAAGCGGGTCAATGGAATAGCAGATCAGATCGTACATACGATTAACCATTGAGGATAGCAGCTATCCCCAACGCACCCCGATGGGTAATTATGTGTACGACCTGATCGAAACAACGGGTTTCCCCCACCCGATACATCAGCTCGAGTCTGATTTATTTGATGGTGGAATTCAGGGGAGCACTCACACACAATCCCTTGGGCATAAGAGGCTTGGAGCAAAAGTAATTGCAAAAAGCTCCTTAACATCAACCCTAATCCATCTATTTAACGGCTAAGGCTCATCATGGACATCTTGGATCAAATCTCTAATGAATTAGGAGGGAAATCAAGCTTTTTGGTTGTGGTTTGAGTGGAGACCTCATTAGGCAATGATTAAATGCATTAAATATAAATAATTTGACCTAAATATGTCATATTTGACCAAGAAAGACTTGGGTTGACCAAGTCAAAGCTTGACCCAGTCAGCTTGGTCAAATTGAGTCAAAGGGGTAAGGGGTTGAGTCTAAGAAGCTCTAAAATTAATTTGAATTGAATTGAGCTCCATAGGGCTTAATGGGTTAACCTGGGTTGACCTTGTCAACTAGGTTGACCCAAGGCATGGGTTTGAGCTCAACAGATGTGGGCTGGTTCATGGAACCCAAGGGAAATGAGATTTGAGCCTAGGATAGGTTTAAATTGAATTTGAATTCAAAATAAGGTCAATTGGGTTAAGTGGGTCAACCAGGTTGACCTAGGGCATAGGTCTAAGCTCAGCAGACTTAGTTTGACCCACTAAACACAAAGGAGGTGGTCTTGGGGTCTGGCTTGATCAATTTGACCAGGTCAATCCCCTTTGACCTATGTAAGGGTGAAAATAAGGTCAACAGTGGATCAAAGGATGTCCAAATCTCATATACTTGTAGTCAAATTGAGCGTCTTGATGAGATTAATCTAATGAGTCCAATATCACTTAATTTAGACATCATTAATGCACTTAAGTATTGAAGGAACTATTTATAATAAATGGAATCAATATGAGTCATCTGATTGATTGCTTTTGAGTCAATAGAGCTTAGTGTCGCATCGTCTTTTACCAACACCCCAATGTTGCTTCAGTGGAACTTTAAGATTCTTGTTGTTGTTGTTTTTTTTTTCTCTTTTAAATCTAATGTCAAGAATCCCCTTTATGTGGAGAGCTATGATCTATTAATAAAATTTGAAATTGACATTCTCTATAAATATGGTCAAAATCAAAAGCAATCAATCAGATGACTCATATTGATTACATTTATTACAAGAGAAGAAGAGGAGAAGGGGGAAGGAGTGGAGAGAGAGAATAAATAAAAGGACTTTGAGGATTTTTCATCTGTCATTTATGTTACGAAAATTATTCTGATAATTGTACGTGACTTCTTACCTCTATTTTCAAATATTTGAATATGTGGCTTATTTTCATATCTAAATCAATATTTATTGTATTTTTTTCTGATTCAGTAAACCACCACTACATAACTTTTGGTATATTATATTATTAATCATTCTAATCAATTTGAATGGATGATTTTGTATTTTCATCAGTTGAAATGTTATTTATTGCATTTTGTACAATTTGATTAGAAATAATATATATATGCGATGAAGACAACTCCTTGTTTAATATAATTGCATATACATGTATTGTTATTGATATTATACTAATTTAAGAATAAGATATAAATGCGATGAAGACAAAGACAAGATACTATTGATGAATCAACCTGGATAGATTCTATATGATATAATTGCATACATGATATTACATTTTTCATTTTTGTGAATTTCCAACAGTCGTATATATTTTTGGCTTTGATGATTGATGTGATCTCTTTACTAATATGATCTTCTTACATATTTGATGATAATGCACAGATGATTTCCTTGATTTATAGCTTTATTGTTCTAGCATTTGCACTAGTACTATTTTTACAGCTTATGATTTTTAAATTTATTGTTTTGCATATATTTATTATTATTCTGAATGCCACTTTTATGATTTGAATGATTGCATGCAAGTTGTTTCCTTTTCGTGCTTTAAGTACAGTTGTATATTTTGATTATCTGCTGGGCTTTATAACTCATTATGTGGAGTTTATAAATTTTCAGGTCCAAGCAAGGATCCGGTGCTGTGAGGCTGATCAAAGTTTAAACCTTCACAGTTAGTTTTATTTTTGTTATTCTTCTTTTGTAGCATGAAATTTTTATGAATAGTGAATGTAATACATTAAACTTTTGGTTATTATAACTAATTTTAAAAGGAATAATATAATTGTATACGGACATTTTGATAAATAGAATTTTTGTTGATTATTTTGCTTTCAATTGACATTATTAGTTTTGACTTTAATCTAGAAGATAGAAAATGTATAATTCTTTCAATTTAGGATTTGAGGCATGACAAAGTTCATTGTTGCGCTACCCACCAATGCCCATTGGACCACCATATAAAACCACCATCATTGAGCATTTGAACTGCAACAAATATTGTTAGACCACAATGATCATCAAATCTTCGACACTTAGCTGTCATCCAATCTTTCTAACCCCTTAGTGACTTAGTGGCATTTTCCACCAATAATTCAAACTCTTGTAATCCTTTCCTCCAAATTTGGAGACAAATGGATTTCATAATCAAGTTTAGTTAACAACTGATTCAACTGGGCATGCCCTATAGTTTTGTCCAATCTCGAATTTTTCTCATAAAAACTCAGATGTCTTCCCATTCTTTTTTTTTAATCTAAGTTGGATATTTATATAAAATCAAATTATTAAATTCTCTCTAACTCCTCAATATTGTAGCTTGCAACACTACTTATTATTTTAAAGCATTATTCTTAAAAAAAATAATTAAATAACTCGATTTGATAAGTGTACATTTATTAAAATAATAATAATTTCACTCGAACAAAGTAATTGCCTAATTGGTGAAATAAAATAAAATAAATTTTGATATGCAGCATCGCAGGAGGAATTCGTATAAATTAGGATTAAAAATAAAATATAAAATTTACGATAAAGTTACCCCAATTAATTAACACTAAAAATGACCTGACGGTGCTTCCGTATTTGTGAATCCGATTCGGCCGCGGTGACTGGAATCTGATTTTCTCCGCAAAAATATCTGTTGGAGTCGAGTCATCATAGCCTTAGTTTTCGGACCATTTTATCTGACCGCGCTGGCCGCAGGAGGACCCACCACTTTCGTTACATTATATTCAACTCGGTATCGATTTCGGGAGGCCGTAAACATCGTAATGCTGATTAAAACGGTTATCTTACCGGTAGAAACGAATGCTGATTAATAAATCTGCTCAGTAGGACGCGCATCGTCTTTCCTTTGTTTCTGGTCCCGTGGTCCGGAACGTCGTGGCTTATTAAGCACTCTTGCCGGCGAGCGGCGCATACTACCCCTGTCCCCTTATTCTGTGCAGCTCCGTCGACGAGTCGCTGGAGTTGGAATCACTCGAACTGCGCAGAGCTTGCTGTGGAAGATGGGTCAGGGGTTGAGCTGCGGCCAGCCGAGCATCAAACCAAATTTCTTCGCCGCCGTTCAGTTCGGCGAGCTCCAATTAGTGGAACGTATCCTCCGTATAGACCCCGGAATCATCAATAAAACTACCGCTTATGGCCGCCTCTCCTCCCTCCACATCGCCGCTGCAAATGGGCACGACGAGGTTTCCCTTTTTTATTGACGAGATCTTTCCAAAGGCGGTTCATTTCTCATTCAATCCTTGATAGCTTCGTTAACATTGTTCTCAGATGCTTTCAATGCTTTTGGAGCGATGGAATCACCCCGACGTTCTCAACCGGCACAAACAGGTAACAGGAGACGAAAAAATCGAATCTTTTTCTTAATTCTGCGATCAAAATCTGATATGTCTGTGATTTTGCTCCCAAGACTCCTCTTATGCTGGCCGCTATGCGTGGGAAGATTGCTTGCGTGGAGAAACTCCTTCAGGCGGGAGCAAACGTAGGATTTCTTTTCTATCTTCTTTTGCGTTTCTCTGTTATCCGCTTTCATCGATCGACGAACTTTTAATTTTCCCTTACGTTCAGATCTTGATGTTTGATTCGGTGAATGGAAGAACATGCTTGCACTATGCAGCCTACTATGGTCATTCTGATTGTTTAGAATCAGTTCTTGAGGCTGCCCACTCCAACCCGATTTCGGAATCCTGGTACAGAGTGATAAAAATCTTATAAGTCGGATCATTCGGATTTCCTTGCAATTTCTAACAATCTTTCGGTCTTCTTTTAATCTTTTCCTTCTCAAACATTAGGGGATTTGCCCGTTTTGTTAATGTGAAGGATGCCAAGGGGGCAACGCCATTGCATCTTGCTGCGAAGCAAGGTCGGTCAGCCTGCGTCAGAATGCTATTGGATAAAGGAGCTCTTGTCTGTGCTTCTACCGTTGACTACGGGTAACTTCAATGAATTTCCGTATGCTCTTGTTCTGTTAGTTTTTGAGTTTCTGAACTTTGAAGTATTGAAATTATATGTTAGATTGATTTATAAGACTCATTCATCTCTACAGTTCCCCTGGAAGCACCCCCCTTCATTTGGCAGCTCGCAGAGGTTGCATAGACTCTGTTCGTGAATTGCTTGCTTGGGGTGCTGATCGCCTTCAAATGGATTCAGCAGGGTAAAAATCCCCCAAATTTTGTATTTTTCGATGTTAGGAAGAGTCTTCAGAGGATGATAGAAACATTATTACGATTAATGGTATTTGCAGGAGAATACCATATGTCATTGCATTGAAGAGAAATCACATGTGTGCTGCTTTGCTGAATCCATCTTCAGCAGAACCTTTAGTATGGCCTTCTCCATTGAAGTTCATCAGCGAGCTCAAACCAGATGTGAAGCTTCTCTTGGAGACAGCCCTCATAGAAGCCAACAAGAAAAGAGAAGACAAGATCTTAAAAGGATTTGTTTATTCATTGCCATCCCCTCAACATAGTGTAGTTGATGATGACAAATCTGAGGTAGTTTCCCTTCCTGCTTTTCACATCAATCTGTACGTACAATGATAAGCAATACTAATCTCATAAATTTCTTTGTTTAATAACCATTAATTACAGGGAAGCGGCATCGAGCTCTGCTGCATCTGTTTTGAACAAGCCTGCACAATTGAGGTTCAGGACTGCGGGCATCAAATGTGTGCTCAGTGCACCTTAGCCTTGTGTTGCCACAACAAGCCCAATCCTTCAACTCTTTGTCCGCCTGCGCCGCTCTGTCCCTTCTGCAGAAGCAACATAGCTCGGTTAGCCGCGGCCAAGTCTGAGATAAACGAAGATATAAGTAAAGATATCTCTCCAAAGCTGAGGAGATCAAGATTCATAAGTTTAAGTGAAGGGAGTAGCAGCTTCAAAGGCCTCTCCTCTGCCATGGGCTCCTTTGGAAAGATGAGCAGCCGCGGCTCCGGTCGGATTGCCAATAGCAGTGACATGATTGACAAACCTTGATTCTGTATTGAAAGAAAGATTGTTCCTTTTTAGCAATGGGGAGTTGTTTTGACGTTTGTAAGTAGGAAAGTTTTATCCTTTTTATTTGGAAATGTATTATTCATTCATGAAACTTTGGCTATAATTGAGAACTGGGATTTGGGCTCCATAGTCTGAATTTTTTTTAAAAAAAATTTTGGTTAAAGGTAGTTGAGTTTATTGATGGAGGGAGGAAGACAAAGCTTGGTAGCTGACTATGTTTGGTTTTCTTTTTCACTTCTATGGAAGTACTTTTGATGAATGTGATGAGATGTAGTAATGGAGGAGCTGTAGCTTGTGGTGTGGAAGATGTCATTTTCTTATTGTTATTTTGTGCTGTGTGGATGAGAAATTATTAACTGCAGATGCAGATGCATATGCAGATGCGGATGAGAAAAATATATTTAAGGTGATGCAGATTTCTGTTGGAGCGGTTTAATTTATCAAAGCAGATGATCAAATTGAAGGACTAAAGAGCAGAAATAATGATGAAAACTTTGGATTGATGATGTCAGGTTTTACTTTTTATGCTATGTTATGAAAGCTTAAAGAAAATTGCCAACGGTGAGGTCACTAATTTTCCTCCGTCATGTTTTTTTTTTTTTGCACAAAACATTAAAAAAAAAAGATAATAGATCACTAATTTTAAATTATTTCATATAAATTGACAAATACTTTAAAATTCCATCAATAAAATTTATAAAGTAGACATAATTTCGATTTAATTATTATGTTATAATTGACATTATAAAAACAATCCAATTTATTCTTTAAGATTTCATTCATGATATAATTTATCCCTAAATATAAAAAACAATATATCAATAAATATAATAAACAAAATATTGATATTTCTTTTTATAATATTTTCAAAATAGAACATTCATAATTTATCATTACCCTATTTACTTACAACATTGAAATTCCAAGTCAGACCACAACCAATTTCTCCGAAATCTGAAAGTGCTAAATCTAGGCTTCGTTTGGGACGACTTTCTTTTTTGCTTCTTAAAGTAGCATTTTTGTATAAAATTTTTAATTTTGTACTAGAAAGTTGCTTTAATAAGCATAAAGAAAGACATCCAATATGAAGCCCTAATTTCAAGCAATTACAAGGTTAAATTTAGCAAAATGAAGTCAAGATCAATTGTTAGGATTTCACATCACGCTCTCTGCTAGGGTTCCCGCCTGGGCGATTCCGGCGCTCCTCGGCCTGCTGGGGCGTGCGCTCCTCGATGCTTCAGGGAAGTTTCTTCTTCCCTTGTTTTCGTTTTCTGTGGTGATTTTTTGTTTTGTTTTGTTTTCGTTTCGACATGACCAGCCTTTCTTGCCATAATGGTGGGGAAACGAATGTGCGATCTTGGATTTTTTGAAGGATCATTCAAATCTCGGTCTTTTCTCGATGCTCTTGCTGGTAGCTCCTCTGATGGTATATTTCCTATCCTCAAACCTTCTTTGTTTCGTGGTTTACCGCCGCTGTGGATTTCAGAGGAAGAAATCAATGCCATTGTGATTCATTTTCAATTTTCCTTAATTGATTTTTTCCCTTCTGAGAGGCCTTCATTGGAATATATTCGTAGGTTTTTCTTCTCCCTTAAGCTTACGGGTGAGGTTTATGTGACTTTGCTTGATCAGACACATGTCTTGATCAAGTTGAGCAATGACCTTGATTATTGTAGGATTTTCTGTCATTGTTCCTACTTAGTTCATAATTGCTATATCAAGTTGAACAAATGGTCTAATCTGGTTGATGTTGGTGTTGAGTCGCCTGTTATCCCTATCTAGGTCTCATTCCCCAATCTCCGACCTCATTTGTTCTCCCCCCGTATCCTCTTTTGTTTAGGTTCGATTTTTGGTCGGCCTATGAAGGTTGGTGCAGCTACTTTAGTGGGTTCTACACCGTCTGTAGCTTGTGTGCTTGTTGAGCTTGACATCACGAAATCCTATCCTGATAAAGTCTGGTTGGGTCCTGAGAATCTAGGTTATATTCAATGTCGATGGAAGCTTTCCCAGCCTTTTGTGCTTCGTGTAAATATTTAGGCCATTTGAGTGGTGATTGATGGCCTCTTCAGGTTGCCCCGCCAAATGTTGTTCCTGTTGTATCTAAACCATTGACTGTGAATGTTAGCTGTGAGGGTGATATGGTGGAAAATTCTGTTTCTTGTGATGCCATTGATGGAACTCTAGTTTTGCGTCTCACTGTTGGTAATGATGAGAATGTTGTGGCCAATGACAATATTGTTACTAATTCTGTTGATGAAGTACTTAACATTATTTCTGATTTGTCTAAGGATTCAAAATTGAATTTTGCTGTTGGTGAGGTTATTCAACCCGATGATGAGTTAGATTTTGTGATGGCGCATGAATTGGATGATGTACCTATGGCTAATGCTGATGCTCTGGATGGTCTGGATAACCCGTCGCCTATTCTGGATGGGGTTATGGTTCCTGTGGGCTGCTCTAACTTGAATGTTTCCATTTCAACTAGGGAAGATGTGCAGTCCGCTGCGCTTGTTTGTGAGTCGTTGAACGCTATTGATTATTGTATGAACTTGATAGTTAGTCCTACTATTGAGCAGGATGAAGAGGTGTTGGGTGATTATTCTATTTCCTTAAGTTCTAAGGAGGCTGGGGTTTCGGTGGGGCTACTTGTGTCGTCTGAGCTCCACAATTCTCCCATTGATATCCTGGAGTCTTTAGTTGATGTTCACATTTATGTCATTTCCAATGCTAGTATGTTAGAACACCTAGCGAAGAATAATGTTCGGAGCCAATGCGATTGTTTAGAGAAGGACAATTTTTTAGCTGATGGGGAAGATATTAAGGAGTTAAAATTGGTTGATCATGACAATTTTGATTTAGATTGTCTTCAAGTTGCAGATGGTGGTTTCTCCAAAAATAATGTTAAGCGTAATAAAAACAAACCCAAAAAGAAATGATTTTCTTTTTGGAGTCTTTCTATTTTGGATTGCTCATTTATCTTAATTTTGGCTCTTTGGCGGCATCATTTTTGGATTAGGACAATGATGAAGCATGTTTCCTGCAAGCCCCTTAGACGGTCATGGCTTGGTTGGCAACCTAGGTGGTTTTGTGGTCTTTTGGCTATTTTCTTTTTCCCTCATTGGATGGTACCAAGCTTGGCAACCAGGGGCGGGCTGAGGCCTATTGGCTGGGGGATTTCTAATTTGATTTTGTTTAGACTGTTTGGCCTGATTAATTATTGTACTTTTTATGATGTAATTTTCATCTATGTGGCCATTATTTGGCCTTGTGGTGTATTGTTCTTACTGATTAATATATCCTTTTTTTTTCTTGAAAAAAAAACTTTAGCAAAATAAAGTGCTTATATTATAGTACAATAAACAAGTGGTTCTTAGCACTTTTGTGCGATGTCTCTGAGGCGTGTTAGGGCATCGCCCTAGCCGCCTTCTACCGTCGTGCCTAGAGTGGCTTCCTCCGTCATTCGCCTGCCGAGGGAAGTATTCTCCACTTGCTTTATTTTTCTTGCGATTTTTCCTCTGTCGACATGCCGATCCTGGTTTTTTGGCTTGATCGGCTAAGTCCCATTCGTTATTGGAAGCTTTATATGGGTCTTCTATTCCTGGTAGATTTCCCGATCTCAAACGTACTTCATTTCGTAGTGTTCCTGCTTTGTTGGTTTCAAAGAATTGTTTTACCCTAACCGAACCTTTTAAATTTTCGTTAGTTGGTTCCTTCCCCTCTCATCGTCCTAGTCTCACTTCGACAAGGATTATTTTTTTCAATCTTAAGTTGAATGGAGTTTTTCTGTTACTTTGTTGGATCAATCTCAAGTGCTCATTAAGTTGGAGAACGATTTTGACTATAGTATGGTTTTTTGCCATATGTCTTATCTGGTGTTTAATTATTTCATGAAGGTGACCAAATGGTCCCCTTCCGATAATATTGGTGCTTATTCTCCCATTGTTCCGATTTGGATTTCCTTTCCTAACTTGCGACCTCATTTCTTTTCCCCTCGTATACTGCATGGTTTGGGGCTTCTTTTTGGTAATCCTCTAAAAGTGGATAATGCCACTGCATTGGGGTCTCACCTGTTTGTGGCCCGAGTTCTGGTGGAAATCAATATTACCCAGAAATACTTGGATAAAATTTGGCTATGTCCTGAGAAATTAAGGTATTTTCAACAAGTTGTTATGGAGGATTTTCCTCATTTTTGTGTCAAATGTAAACGTCTAGGCCATTTATTTGATGCTTGCCGCCCTTCATTTGATAATGACCTGGTTATTGCTCCTTCTAATCATAAACATGTTTTAAGGGTTAATGAGAAAAATGATCTTCTATTGGGTGGTTGGGTTTTGGTTGATTGTGTTCCTACTCATCCTAGTCCTAATGTGGATGACCCTTCTCTTGTTGATTTGCCGCTTCTGAATCAAGGTGATACCAATGCGGGTGATGTGGCTGTCTCATGCTTTCCTGCCTTTTACTTCTAATGGTGTTTAAGTTGTTGGTGCTGATGGAGAATGTTTAAATTCTAATCCTATTTCATGTCATGTTGCAGGTCCTGGAGTGTTTGTTTCTAGTTTGGTTGGTACGAATTTGGTTTCCAATCCTTCTAGCCCCATTGTCCCCCCATCAGCTCCTTTTTTCTGCTGATGTGGCTTCTTCTATTAGCACTCAGGTCGCTAATATTGATGGTGGAATGGCGATTTGATGTGCCTTTGACAGTGATGTTAATCCTACTGTGACTCATGTTCGTCTGGCCATGAATGATAATAATTGTTGTATTAATTTTAGAGTTAGTCATACTTGTGCTAATGTTGCGGAGATGTTAGATGATAATTTTGTCTTTTTAGTTGATGGGGGTGGTGAAACCTTGACTGAGTTGGGGGAGATCGAGTAGTGGTGTCTATAGTGGAAGTGCTTATTTTTGTTATCTTGAATTCTAATATGTTAGGCAATATTGCTAGAGATAGTGTTGTGAGGCAATGTGATTTGTTACATGATGACATATCGTCCGCAAGAGGGGAGGAAATTATTGAAAGCGGTTGGAAAGCTATCTTGCTCAATAATAATGTTTAGCATAGAAAATGAAAATCTTAAAAAAATGACTTTCCTTTTTGGAAATTTTGTGGCTATGGTGTTTGGATTTATTCAGTTTTGATTGCTTTGTTGCGAGTGAAATGAAACAGGATTATGATGAAACAGTTATACTCCATGCGCCTCAAATGGCTAGAGTTTGATTGGCAACCTTGGTAGCTCATTTTAGTGGTTTGATTGCTTGCCAGCTTGGAATCTAGACTGTTTATCTTTTTCCTCATTAGATGACCCCTCCCTAACAACTAGGTGTCGGTCTGAGTCCTCTTGATTTTAGTTTGATTAGTCTTACGCTTAGTTTTCTTTGGACATGTTACTTTTTTATTTTCTCTTATTGTAATTCTCCATATGTGGCCATTTTGTAGTCTTGTGATGTATCCATATCAATTAATATATTTTGGTTAAAAAAATTTATAAAAAAAAAAACTTTAGCAAAATGAAGTAATTTGTCATATCGTCAATTCCACAAGTGAGAAAGCAAAGTTGAAACCGTATCAAATAGTCCCTTCACGAGAGTCAGGTCAAAAAAGATTAGTTAAGTTGGTGTATCATATTATAATTATGATGTTGAAGATGATTAAGATACGTAAAAGGAAAGAGATTAAGAAAAGTCATCAGACAGAAACAAGAAATAGAGCAAATAGCCATTTGATATCTTCAATTTTTAATTAATATTATATCAACTTGGAAGAATAATATGCCAATTCGATGAAAAGGCCATCATATTTAATTAAGAAATAAGCATGCTTTTTTTATATTTCTTTCTTTCTTTTGACCAATGCACCGAATTCAACCTTCAACTCTGCAAGCAGCCTCTACTCTGAATGATATTTATCCATTTACTGAGAAAATATGAATGCCCAAGCGATTATTATATGAATTATTCTGGAAAAATTTTCTATAAAAATATTGATTTACATCTGAACCTCTTTAAATCTTCAATAGAGGAAATTATTCTATGCGGTCACTTGATCGTCTGAAGGCAAATCAACATGCGCCACATCATCTGATATACAACAAAAAAATGACATGACACGTCCTGATTCACCTCTAGACATCATCCAATGATCGTACAGAATAACTTCCTCTTCAATAGACACTTATCTAAAAAGATTTGATAAGACAATCAATGAAAACTGGTCTTTACATTCCAAGAAGAAACAATCCCTAGAGTCACTGAGAAAATGCTATTTTTATGAATTCAATCTTAGATATTGCTAGCAATAGTAAATTTGTAAATATATACAGAAAAAAGTCACATGCTGCTAGTCTGCTAGACATTCAAATCAATGGAAATAGTATTTCCCATAAGCCATGGTGATTTTGGTCCCCATCAACGCCACCTACTTCATGGGACTTTGAAAAACATCACGGACACAACTATTTATCATTTTGGAACAATAAAAATTAACCCTAAGCCATATTATGATATTAGAGAATTAAAATATCAAGATCTAAATTTGATTAGTATGGACATCATAACCACTAAATGTATATTAGACTAATATCAAGTAAATGAGATAGATATAAAGTCCATTTTGACTAAATTTGAGTCTACGATACTAACATTTGATACTGCTTGATGAGAATTGTCGCCAAGCATTCCAGAAAAAAATTAAGAGACTAAGAAAGTGGCCTGTTTTATTAAGCTACCAGTCTTGATTTGCGTTTGATGCATAAAGGATGAAAAAGAGGGAATCCAGTTGAAGAAAAAGAAGATGATGGATTAGGATTTTGCTTTTGCTTTTCTAATGGGTGGGCAGTAAACGGATCTGATATGAACTAATAATCAACGGGTTGGAATCAGTCATATGTGGCCAGAAACTAAGTTCTGCTAGAGATTGGGGTTTCGTTTGGGACAGTTTTCTTACTGCTTCCTAAAACAGTTTTTTAGTATAAAATTTTTAATTTTTGTATTAGAAAACTGCTTTAAGAAGCAATAAGAACACCGTTCCAAACGAAGCCTGAGAACAAACAGTGAACGAATCTTCCCATCACAATGTTTAGTTTATGCTTTGAAGAAACTGTAGGAAGACATGAATATAACATGTGCATTGCTTCAATAATTCTCCGCTTTACCCTTTATTTGGCTCCGTTTTTTGTGGTCTTATATAAAGCACTATTGGAGATGAGAACTAATCTGGAATACAACTGAAGATTAAATTTTACATGATTTCGGGAGGAAAGAGTGTTGCATTAGAAGATGAAGGTAGAGCAACTTCTTACACAAGTCGCACTTAAGAATGGTTATTCCTCACATCTTTACGCCAGGTCTGTACTCACCTATACCAAGTAGATCCTACAGAGGAATAAATGATGTCAGAAAATAATTAAACAGAATGTCTCAGGCTTGGACGCAAAGAATGAATATAGTGAACATTCTCTGTTTAGGAAACATAAATGAGAGAGCAATCGGAATTGATTTAATAGACATTGAAATTATTTGAAACCATGCTTTTACCAGTCTGGGAAATGCGAGGATATTGAAAGATTATACTAAATATATAAAAAAAAACAGGCCTCAGCAGCTGATAACTGTTTTTTTTTTTGTTGGCTGGGGATGTAAAACAAAAGTTCAATCATAGAATTTCGACAATAATTTTTAAAACTTTTACCAGCTGACGTCCACTAAGCATGAAAATTTCTACAATAATTTCGACAATAATTTTTTCCTTCGCGTAGTATTGAAAAGCTTATGCGCACTAAGCATGAAAATTTCTAGAAGCCTCTGTTTTGTCATATGCCCTGGTTTTAATTTTTTAACAGAATGCCAGCAACCCCATTAAAATCTCTTAGGTATACAATATGGGTTAAACATATTACAAATTAACAGTTATTCAAATTATGAGAATTATAATTTATTATATTAGATATAAAAATTCTTTAACTATAATTTTATTACAATATTTTCTTTCATTTATAACCATATATTTAATTCTTTGATTTTCAACCTAAAAGTGCTTATTAGGAGAGCTTAAAATCTGGTACCATTATCTTTGATACCCTAAGTTAAAAAATATCAATGCTAAATTCTTGCCGAAAAAAGCTAGCGGCCAAAAAAATTGCTAGAACTTTCCCCGTTAAATGATTTCTAAGAACTAAGAATGAAAACGGCAAGGGGTACTTGTCTTCCTAACCTAATTCATTATAGACAATAAACAATGTTCTTATGCCAAAATTTAAGTTAATAGCTTTATACATCAACCAAGAAATTGTCATCTCTACAAGTAAATGCTTGGTTAAGATAAACCATCCTAAACAACCATAAACACAAACTAATTCAACAACAACAACATCAAGCCTTTATCTCACTACGTGTGGTTGGCTACATGAATTCTTTTTCTTCATTGTGTCATGTTAAGAGTAAAATTCTCATTTAAATCTAATAAAAAAATGTCATTTCTAATATTTTCTAACCAAGTCCTTTTAGGTCTACCTCTACCATTATTAACATAGTCCAAATCTAATGCATCTACTCTCCTAACAGGGTCATCACAAGGCCAGCGTTTTACATGATCAAACCATCTAACGCGACTCTCTCTAATCTTATCTGTCACTAGAACTACTCCAACATTTTCCCAAATATGCTCGTTTCGTATCATGTCTCTAAAAGCAAGTCCACTCATCCACCTGAGCATCCTCATTTCAGCAACACTTAACTTAATATTATGCTTCTCTTTTAATGGTCAAAATTCTGCGCCATAAAGCATTGCAGGTTTCACCACCACCTTATAAAATTTCCCCTTAAGATTGAGTGGTACTTTTCTATTACACAATAAACCCGAAATATTACTCCACTTCAACCATCTAACTTGAATTCTACTAATAATATCCTCATCCATTTCACCATCACTTTGAACAACAAACCCAATATATCTAAAACGAGTACACTTATTAATGACTTGATCGCTCAAAGTCACAACCCCCTCCCCCAACTAGATCTATTACTACTAAAATTACACTCCATGTATTCGGTTTTAGATCTACTCAAATGAAAACCTGTAAACTCTAAGGTTGACCTCCATAATTTGAGTTTACCTTCAACTCCCACTCTAGTCTTATCAACAAGTAGAATATCATCAATAAAAAGCATACACCAAGGTACATCGTCTTGCAAATGCCTAGTGAGAACATTCATGACTAAAGCAAAAAGATGAGGTCTTAAGGCTGATCCTTGATGTAATTCAATTTAAATAGGAAAATACTTGGTCAAACCACCTTGTGGTTGAATACAAATATCATTTCCTGTATACATATCCCTAATGACTTGAATATAAGCATTATTAACCACTTTCTTTTCTAGAACTCTCCATAGCAATTCTCTTGGAACTTTATCATATACTTTCTCTAAATCAATAAATATCATATGTAGATCCTCCTTAGTCTCTATAAACTTCTCCATCAACCCTCTCAATAAATGAATATCTTCCATAATAGACCTGCCCGGCATGAATCCAAATTGATTTTGAGAAACATTAGTATCATGTCGTAACCTATGCTCCATAACTCTCTCCCAAAGTTTTAAAGTATGACACATCAACTTAATTCTTCTATAATTCGCACAATTTTGTGCATGACTTTTATTCTTAAAAATATGAATCAACATACTAATTCTTCACTCATCTGGCATCTTTTTAGTCATCAAAATAATATTAAAAGTTTAGGAAGCCAAAAAATTCCTTCATCTCCTAAGCATTTCCACACCTCTATTGGAATATCATCAGGTTCACTAATTTTTCCACACTTCATTTTCTTTAAAGCCTCTCTAACTTCAATTTTACTAATACGCCAATAAAAATAAAAATCTTTATTTTCATTTAGAGTGCTAAGGCCACTAAAATCAATCGTATTCTCACAATCTTCATTAAAAAGCTTAGCAGAATATCTCATCTAGTATCAGAGCATGGTTTAGCTTAAGATATTCATGCTAGAAATCATCCTAGGTTGTTGCTTATTCATGCTTATTTAATTTTACATGCATTTCATTGTTTAAATTATTTTAAATCATTGTTGTTTTGCTGTCCATAAAAATTTCTGCACCCATTTAGTGAGTTTTAGGTTGTCTCTTAAGTATTTAGGTGTTGCCCTCAATTTGACAACTTCCCTAGTCACCTAGAAGGCTAGAATACTTAACGCCTTGTTGTAGTTTGCTGTCCAAACATTTTCTACATCGTTTAGTGTCATTCTAGAGAGTCTATCTTCATAGGTGTTGTGCTCCTTCTAGATTCCTGTCCTAGTGTCCCCTACTGTCTAGTTATGAACCCGAAACAACTTAGCAGGACTTTAGACTTGTTGGTAGGCCAAATGAACAACATTAGTCAGCAACTCAAAGAGAACCAAGCCGACCTAGCCGAGCTTTGTAGAGACACTACCGAGCGCTTTGACAAACTTGAGAAATCTAGAGAACATCCTACTCCCTACACCCCATCTAGGCCATCTTCTATGTATGGGGATGATACCTACCCAGATGAGAGGCCGCATCGTGCCAATCATCGAGTTCCTCACTTTGGACATGACTCTCGTCATGATCCTGACATACCACTTATGAAGAACATTAAAGTCGATACTCCTACCTTTGATGGAACTCTCGATCCCCAACTCTTCCTGGACTTGGTCAAATGTATGGACAATTTCTTTAAGTGGTATAATATCTCTGAGGCTAGGAAGGTTAGTTTTGCCGAGATGAAACTCACGGGTAGGGCAAGTCAGTTTTTGGCCAACTTAGAGAGCCTTAGGGAAGCCAGGAATGATTACCCCATCACTGATTGGCCATCTATGAAGCATGAACTTAAGCAGAAGTACTTGCCTCCCTCGTACTTCCCTAGGTTGTTGGATAGGTGGAATAGGCTGACACAGAGCAACAAACTAGTCAAGGATTACATTGCATCTTTTGACGACTATCTGATTCGTTGCAAATGGGAGACCTCCACCACCCTCGCATAGATCTTATCCATGTTTCATACCATATTACAAGAGGATCTTCGCAACAAGTTGTTCGCCCGGAACATCACTACCCTTGAAAATGCCTACAGTTTAGTGTTAGACCTAGAGGAAACCCGTTCCCAACACCCTAGTCGACACCACGACTCTAGGCATTCCTACAGACCTTCTTGTACTTCCACCCCTCACACCCCCACGACCCATCCAACCCCAGGGAGCACTACCCGACCCTCACATGGTTCCTTCACTTCCCGTCCTGATGTTAGAAGTAAACCTCCCACTCCGATACCCCTCGGTCCAATCCCGGGACATGCTTTAGATGTCAGGGGTATGGGCATATCGCCTCTCAGTGCTCTAGTCCATATAAAGTCACGATTATCGAAGAGACCACTGAAGCGGAATTTGAGCCCGAAGTCGATCAGATTCACCAAGTGGACAACGATGGTGAATTCTTTGAGGAGGATGACGACACTGCTGTCATTCAGTACATCCAGAAAATTGACACTTCTCTCACCTGCGTGGGCACTGTCACAACCCGTTACCACCGACGACTGGCGTAAGACTACGATCTTTCACTATACACCAAAATCAAGGATAAGAACTGTAAAGTCGTCGTGGATAGTGACAGCTGCATCAATGTTGTCTCCTCCAACATGGTGTCTAAGCTTGGCATGTATGCCGTTCCCGACCCCAACCCCTATAAGGTATCTTGGGTCAACACCACTGTCTTGGAGGTAAAGGAACAAAGCTTCATAGCTGTCTCCTTCGCTGGCTATAAGGAGAATGTTTGGTGTGATGTGTTGACTATGAATGTTGGACAAATCCTTCTAGGTCATCCCTGGCTATTTGACAACGATGTCCACATCTATGGTTGTTTAAACATCTGCATGTTTGAACATGAGGGCAAAAAGATCAAGCTTTTGCCATTATAGCCTAGGGTTATGGATGATCCTGAATCCAACCCTGTTAAAGCCAAGAAGGGACTGAACCTAATAGCAGCCATAACCCAAAGCGCACCTTTACACACCTTAGTTGATCGTGAGACTCCCATTGAGTTTGACGAATCAGTCCCTCAGGAGATTCAGCCCATGCTTAGTAGACTTTGAGGTCTTATCTGATGATCTTCCCGATCCATTAACCCCGATTAGAGGCATTTCGTATGTTCTAGATCTAGCCCCTGATGCCTCCCTACCCGAAAGCCTCACAATTGGACTCATATACCTTGATTCAGTGACCCGTACCCTTGGTTTAAATCCTAAAATTGTTTACGGGTTCAAACCTAAACTGCCACTAGATCGTATACCCATGTGTCCTAGGTATAGGATTTCTGAGTCTGCATCATCATTTGCATCTCATATGCATTGACTTCATAAAGAAATTGCACGACAAATTGAAAAGAGCAATAACAATTACAAACTATATACTGATCTGAAATGAAAATTTAAATTTTTTGAGATTGGTGACTCCGTGATGGTGCGGATTCGTCCGGAACAGTTCCATCAGGGAACAGTTAGGAAGATGCATGCTAAGAGTGCTGGACCATTCAAAATAATTAAGAAAATCACTGATAATGCTTATGTAATAGATATGCCTGCATAATTCAACATCAATCCAACATTTAACATAAAAGATCTAGTTGCATATGAAGGTTCTGAATTCAACCCACCAAATCCACTCATACGGCAGCCTCGTGTGACCCCACCGTGTGAGAACCCAAGCCCACCTCTACTACCAAATATTCCCAAATCACCCATGGCAGAAAATGTGGACTCGATTCTAAGTGATGACATCATCTCCACAAGGGAAGGTAGACGATGGAGGTACTTGATTAGGTGAAAGGAAAGCCCGAGTCAGAGGATACATGGCTGGATCGTGAGGAGCTGCAGCAGATTGACCCCGACATATTGGAGATCCACGAGAGCACCAGAGATGTTTATCTTTGAGTCATTTTTGTACGAGGCTATTTATAACCCTCATGTTCTTCTTCTAAAGTTAATGATTGAATGATAAAAAAAAAATTGTGCTATTTCTTGAGTTCTTGAAAGATCTTGAGAGTGCTTGGAGAGAGAGCGAGATCCCTAGGAGAGGGAATTTAGATCACCCACCAACCTTGGAGACGATCGGGTTCATAGTTTTCTTCGTTATCTATTTTCCTTTCTCCTCATCTCTTACCCAACTGTCCACCTAACCCCACATCACTCCAAGCCGCCGGCCACCTTCATCCCCACCATCCTTCCACCAAAAACTCCCCAAGTCACCTCCACCTAGTCGCCGGCTCCTTTACCCGAACCCCAAGCAAGCAGTCGGACCTAGCCCCTTGCACTCTCTTGGATTTATTTCCTATTCTAGATTGCCATAATTTTGGATAGATTTTGAATTCAAATTCACTCAATTTGGAATTTAAAATCTTTCCTAAAATTATAAAATCTATTTTAGGAAAGTTTCCTAAATTAAACTCTATTAGAATTTCAAGTTAATTGAAATTCCTTTACCACTTTCCTTATTTAAGTCAACTTATTTTTAGAAAGAATTTGAATTTGAAATAAATCAATTTCAAATTTCAAATCTTTCCTTTTCTCTTAATCCTATTTTAGGAAAGGTTCTTATTTAATTCAATCAATCAAATCATAATGGATTGATTAATTAAAACCTTAACTCAAAATTTCAAATCTTTCATTTCCTCTTTATCCTATTTTGAGAAAGGTTCTTATTTAATTCAATCAATCAAATCATGATGGATTGATTAATTAAAGCCTTAACTTCAAATACATTGCATATAGACACTTGGCCCCCTCCCTCTCTTGGCCGAAATTCCCAAGGGCTCACCCACTTATTTTCCCTCCCAAAATTAACCCTCTTTCTTTCCACTAAATCAACTCTCATCACTTTGGAAATATTTCCAAACCCAAACCCCTCTTACCCGCCAACTCCCCAATCATCTTTGCTAAGTTTTTATACTATAACTCCATCCTAAACCCCATCCGACTTTGGGTTTTCTGCTCTCCAAGTCTGCTGCCACAAATTCCTGCACCTATTCTTGGTTTTCTGTCAACCAGAAACTTCCCCAACTGATGTCCTAGAAGGACAGCTTGTTGTCCATCAATTCCCGCCGGCTCCCCTCACCGTACCACTATCGGAAAGGTTTCTCCCCACTGTCCAGCACTTCTCAAAGTCAAAACAGTGACTTCTTGCATGGATGGCTGACCCGAAACGAGATTCTGACATTGTCTACAACAACCGAGGCTTCCTCGATCAACATTCTTTGACGTCCACCCGGAGATCGATAATACCATCAAAGAATATCTAAAGCGCATCACCTTCACCTTCACCCTTGCCGGAGCCATTGAAGAATGACTTGGCACCTTCACAAACTCCTGCACCTATTCTTGGTTTTCTATCAACCAAAAACTTCCCCAACTAATATGCTAGAAGGACAACTTGTTGTCCATCAATTCCCGCCGGCTCCTCTCACCGTACCACCATCGGAAAGGTTTCTCCCCACTGTCCAGCACTTCTCAAAGTCAAAACAGCGACTTCTTGCATGGATGGCTGACCCGAAACGAGATTCCAACATTGTCTACAACAACCGAGGCTTCCTCGATCAACATTCTTTGACGTCCACCTGGAGATCGATAGCACCGTCGAAGAATATCTAAAGCGCATCACCTTCACCCATGCCTGAGCCATTGAAGAACGACTTGGCACCGTTCAGTGGTGGATTGCAACTCAACCGTGATAAGGGTTTACCCATCTCCCTTTGGTGGTATTTTTATTGTCTAACTTGTTCTTGTGATTTGATAGATTCATGAAGATCTTGTTCACCAAACTCTGTCGAGCTTAGTAAACGTTGGGATTGAGTGCACTTTAATTGCTTCAAATCTTATTGTTAGATTAGGAATTTTCGTTGAAAGCTATTATATTTGCATGTCGTTGATTTTCTTTGTTATTTTGATGATTCAAAGCTCTTATTGTGCAACTTAGCCTAAACGGAAGTGACTGCTCTTACGTTTTATTTTGTCGTTTTATTTGCTAATAGTTCTAATCACTATTTTTCTAATCAATATATCTTACAAGTTCTTTCAAAATTATTGCATACATTGTAGTCCTACATCACAATCAGTGTCTACATGCAATTGCAGCCCAACATTACAATCAGCTGATTGAGTGAGCCTCATACATCAAACCCAGCATCACTGACCTCCTGAATTAGTGGTTGGTTCATCCTCCTCCCTTTAGAACTACGAAACTTCATCTATGTCTTCAAATCATTCTTCAAGTTTCAATGTCAGGCCTACAAATTGGTTAAGCGCCATTATATCCCATTTTTCCTCCTACCACTAGTCCTAACGGTCATTCTTTTGCATTAGTCCACTAAGACATTTATTGATGATTATTCTAGGATACTTAGGTTTATTTATTCAAATATCAGTCAAAAGTCCATGGTTTTCAAAATTTCACTAATAAATAAAAGTAAAATTTATCACTATCATTAAAAACTTAATGGGATATAACATATACAATTAAAACAATAAGGAAATGCATTTGAAAGCTAATGAAACCAAATGGCAACATGTTGGCAATACAAATAACCAATATATGCTATACAAAATCTTAAAACTAAGAACAACTTGATGTGGCTCGACCATTTTTGGAAACATATGCATTACTTGGATAGGCTTGTAAGTTGGTCCTACAAGCTTGCTTGGGTTTAACTCCTTGAAGTTAATCTTAGGTTGTGGACTTATCCCTACTTTGACTGATGACTTCTATAAAAGAAGACTTATAACCCTAAACTCAAAGGAAATGCAGTTGAAAGCTAATAAAGTTAGATCAATACAACGATAATATGACCATCCGAGATATGTTTTCAAAATTCATAAAACTAAGAATGGTTTAAAGAGGTCCAAGCATATTGGGAAAATGTACGTTACTTAAGCTCCTAGGCCATTCCATGATTAGAGCTTGCTGAAGTTTTACTCCTTGGAGCTAATCTTGTCTTGTGTTGTCATATTTGGTTCATCTCGTAACCTCTATAGGAAAAGGCTTTATCGTTCTTTAAGATTCCCCATAATCCTCTTTTCTTTATTCCATCCTCAACAAGAACATTAAAGGATGTGGATGTTGGGCTTTGCACGAACATGATTCAAGGAGGGAAGATACATGACCAAAGGTGTTTTTATAAGAGACTCAGAGTTAGGTTGTGAGCTTGTTTTACATGGTGTTTTTCTATTATCCACCAAAAAAGAATCCTTTGAATACAAAATACAATATCTTTATAAAGTTATAAAAGAGAATCCCCTTTGTAGAGGAAATTAACTCCTGATATATTTTCATGTAATCAAGAATTCTCAATTACAAATTTGAATTATGCTTTCGTTGCGACTTGAACGAGTATTAACTTCCTTGCACCCATGGTCAAAGTTCTTTCTATATGACAAGGGCACATGACCTCTATTTCTTAGAATGCACTTGAACAGTTTAGGATGTGATCCATATTGGCCCACTTTATTGTTTGATGCAAGATGACTTCATGCTAGGATTTAATATTGCACTATGTAAAGTTGTATGAATAAATATAAAGGAAAATAAGGATTCACGTATAACAAGACACCAAAGAGTTCAATCATTTACTTTCTTTATACATAAAATAATCAATACTAAAACTACAAACCATAATGAAATGATTTTTTTTTAATTTGAGAATTTCAGCAACAATTTGAAAACATAAAAAATCAATTAACAAAATAAATTAAATTCCACTGTTTGAATTATTATTGTGTCAATATTTTATCAATACTAAGATCACTATAATAAAAAAATACCTAAAATAATATAATAAGGAATAAAAATACAAAAATTGAGAAAAATCAAATCTCATGTTGATACAAAATGTTGATTCTCTCAAAATTGATTAGTTGCACTTGTACGATACTCGAAAGAATCATTCATCCAATTTAAAATTGCAAAATTAAAACTAGGGAAAAAAATTTCATTCAAGTCAAAAATTTCTCATCACATCCCTCAAAATAATTATTTATAAACTCCTCATAACCTAGTCTAGTCAATAAAGTCAGCATAGGATCAACTTAATTGAAATTTAGATTAAATTCAAAATTAATTTCAACCACAACTTAAATCTCTACCTAAGATCTTATACATATGCAACAATTACACATTGGATATCACATAAGAACAATTATCCACCTAATATTCAACATCCAAACTAAAGGCGCACAAATAACCCATAAAAGACTTGCAAAAAGTCATGCCATTGCCGAAAGAAACAAAAATCATAGAGACAAAGCCCACACAAATCTTGTAATGCAACACGCAAACAAAACTACAACTCCCAAAACCAACAATCCAAGCTTTTTATTTTATTTATTTACTTATAATAACTTTGGAATATGTAATGATAAGAGTCCACCAGCGAAAGGATAACAAATAAATTCAAATCCACAACTAAATATTATTGATTTTCCACTGTAAAAAAAAGCTAGAGAAAACAAAAGACATTGCCCTAGAATACCATATCACTGACTTGTTCAACATTTGATCGTACAATCATATCCCCCTTATCTAGGTCGAATCGAGCTCTAGCTAAGTCATGTGGAGAGATTTTTGGGGTATAGATCTTCGACCCTTCTACAACTGTGAGATGCCAGTAAGGGTGCCAAATTGATATGAAGCCACGTAAAATAATAATGCGATCAATCATCTAGATACTCTTAGCACAACAAATCTCAATCCAAGTTACCGACTAAAACCTATGTAGTTGAACCTAAATCAAAGGCTTATCAATCCTAACTACGTTGATTGCTTGAGGGATTCTCCCACTATCCCACATATATGATTTTGATAGAGTCTAAAAAAGAAATCGCTTTAATGCCTACCATAGTAAATTTTTTCAACATTGCAAGGGTGTTAGTGTAAGTGCTAAACGTGGTGTTGATGGTATAAGCAATGCAAGGGTGTTAGTATCTGTGCAACATGATTATGAAGGTGTAGGAATGTTGAGGGGTAGATAATTACTACAAATGATGAAACATCAACTAAATAGGTTATAAGCGATGTAAAGTATATGTAGATTATTTAGTAATGCCAATATTAAAATAGAGATAACATATTATTTAAGATACTCACTTGACATGCTTTATTTTTAGCCCTTGTTTCTGCTGTGCTAGGAATATCATGGTTGGGCTTATTAAGATGTTTCTCCCTTCGATCACAAGAACCCCATCCATCTGAAAATCTGCCACCCCTAAAAGTAGGGTTCAAAAACAAACTTAAATTTACAAAGTCAATTTAATAAAATTAATGAAAAGCTAAACTATTATTCTATGATGGACATACTGCATGAAAGCGCGAACCAAAAACTCAGCACGAATAACATTTCGGTTGTCATCATACTCAATATTTTTGTCCCTTATTTCGAATGAAATGTTGAAGAAGAATGATATCTTCCGCCAACCTAATTAAAAAACATGAATTTTTCATCATGATTAAATATTGGTTAAATTTTCTTAAAAACTACATGAGTAAAAACTTGTACCTGCTTTTTTGATAAATGGGTTGCCACGTATCATGGTGTAATCAGTTTTCTCTAGAATCTGGAAACATGAAAAAAATGCATTATTCATAAATACAATTATATTCATTAAAACTATTATAATAAAAATTATATGAATTATCTTCAGTTTTTAACATTTTGCATATTAAAAGAATGGAATAAATTGTCTTTAGTTTATGCTCATTTGGTTAATAGTCAATTAGCATAATTAAATTTTAGTACTCAAATAAGCTACTATGCTTAATAGCAACTATTTTTTATAATAATATAAAATCAATTCCATTCAATAACAATCCTACTTCCCACTAAGGCTTAGTACAACAGTCACTCTCTTCCACTTTCTATTCTAACCATTTCACCAATTAAACTCATAGCATGAACCACTGGATTAGTATCTCCAACATACTACATAATCAACTCACGGATGAATACATACATAAAGATGACTACTATAATCATGAAATACATGATAGCAATTTCACACTCTTTGTTTTCCCATATACTTCTCCTTCTCTAATCTTCACTGCTCTCCAATGTTGTGTCATTATAGATCTAATAGTATCAGAACTTCTACTTAACAATAGCCATTACATGCTACTAAACCGCCTTCTCATAATGGACCTCTCGGCCTCTACTTCCACAAACAATCCTCCTGCAAACAACAACTTAACATCAACAAGGGCCGACGTTCCCATCCCACCTCAGCACAAAATTCTGACGACCAACATCAAGAACATCATCAATACTCACATCACAGCCAACAACCACCCATCATGTAGATCACACGTTCTTATAAACTTCATGGTCGATGATTTTTGAAAATCTTCTTAATAGCAACTACATATCCAACAAAACAATTAATCAACCTTGTCAGAACAATTAGTCCCAACCCACAATTTAACCTAAATTGCTAATAGACCAAAACCTCACTCTCTACTAGGGGTGTAAACGAGTCGAGTCGAGTCGAGTTTTAGCCCTTATCGAGCTCGGCTCGTTAGCTCGAACTCGAGCTCGAGCTCGACCTCGAGCTCGACAGTCGAGCTCGAACTCGAGCTCGTGTTACTGTTAACGAGCTCGAGCCGGCTCGCCATCCATGGGCGGGAATTTTTAAATTTAGGCTGGATTTTTAAAAAATTTTAAAATTAGGCGGGATTTTTAAAACTTAAACAAATTTTTTATAAAAATATGAAATATTTTACTTTTAAATAAAATTTAAGTGATTATTATTATAATTTTTTAATATTTAAATTTAATAAATAAATAACCCAAGCTTGTCCATTTTCATTTCTCCCGCCCGATTTTTTTTTTCCCGCTCGTCCACTTTCACGAGGAGCTGTTACGTTATTTCCCAAAAATAGAAAAAGCACCTGTCAAGCTCACGAGCCGAATTATATATAATATAATTTATATATTATTTTAATAAAATTTACTGTACTAGCTTCCCAATACATATTATAATATATTTTAATATTATTTTGAATAACATAGATAATCATTAACATTATTTTAATATATTATAATACATATTATATATTATTTTACTTCATAAATAATTAACGAGCTGGCTCGCGAGCTCACGAGCCGAACCGGCTCAAGCTCGAACTCGAGCTCGTTAACCATTCGAGCTCGATTATAGGCTCGAGCTCGAGCTCGAAGCTTGATAAGCTCGGCTCGCGAGCTCGTTAACGAGTCGAGTTCGAGCCGGCTCACGAGCCGGCTCGGCTCACTTACACCCCTACTCTCTACCCACTCATTTCTATCTATAAACTCCCCTGCATTATCAACCTTGGCACATGTTCAGAGATTTGAATATCCATTGACAAACACTTACAATCTTCCTATCACTCTCACATTAATCAACTCAAAACAAGAACTTCACCACATCACTATGAGACATCTAGTAAAGTGATGAAATGAATTAGCAAGAAAAAACTCAAAACTAATGTACTTGCTATAAGAAAGCATCAAAATTTAGTATGGCTCTACCTAGTTTCAAGGAATTGAAAGAGAGGCAATGGAAAGGAAATGAAAATGTAAATGCTAGTGGAATCGAATTAAAATTAATTTTCAGCTATTTATTTGGTTGAGGACAAACTAAGTGAAAAATATTTTAAACTTTTTAGGTTAACGAGAAATTGAGTTGTGTGTGTTATGTGAACATGTGAGTCGCAAAGATGACTGCATCAATTTTTTTTTACTTTTCACTAGTAGGTTAGAAAATTGTCCATTAAAAAAAACAAACTTGTCCTCATTCTCTAATTAACTTCAGCCAAAAATTAATCGCATTAGAGCCAAACATTAAATGTGAAACTCTGAAGAGCAACGCATTTGCATTCTCTTCAATTTCTTCAACCCTGCACGACCTATATGTTTACCTTTAGAGGGCGGGCGCACGCAACTAAATTTCATATAATCAAAGGATCACTGAATTACCGCCATGGCTGCATTCTGATACTGCTTGAACATCGACACTGAAGGGAAGCTTCCAGACAAGGAATGCGTAAAGTTATCCTTCTCATCTTCCCGCTGACAATTCATCTTTGGGCTCTCAATGATCGGGCTCACCTCCTTCACTGAGAACTTCCCAGTAGATGGAGGAGGGTACGATGGCGATGAGGCCAACGGAGTTCGAGACGGGTGCCGGACGACCACCATCCGATTGAGATCTCCACAAGCCACGGGTTCCACGAACCTCGCCATCTTCTGCGGCCTTGCAAGCGCCCATCGCTCTTCCTGCACTACCTCTCCGTGGGTGGAAACCCTATATTCCTCCGCATTTGCGGCGAGGTAGTTCTTAGCGCTTTGAAAGAGCTTTGGTGGCATGGGTGAGGGATTCGATGCTGGAGAGGGGTTCTTAATAGCAAGCGGCATCCGGCGGGATCTAGAGGCCGCAGCTGAATCAATGACGTCCCAGAGCTCGGCGTCGTCAAGGTCTCTGTCGTCGATGGGGAACTGGGAGAAGGACATCGTCGTAAGTGAAAGAGGGAATAGCTAGGGTTTGCAGGCAATCCGGAGCTTGCTTAAAAAGAAAGTTAGAAAGGAGCCTTATGTTCGAATTCGAACAGGAGGGAGGGAGATATCGGCGGATGAGCTTAGGAGGCAAGCCTCCTGGATTTACCTCTTATTAAATTTTTATATTTATAACTATTAATTTGCTTAAAATGAATGTAATATTTCGCTTTCAAAAAATCTCAGTATATTCTAACTTTTGATTATTTTCATGCATAAAGCTTCAAAATCATAATCATAATAATATCTAAAATGGTGACAAAATTACGTAATCCATAAGCTTTATATATATATATATATATATATATATATATATATATATATATATATATATATAATTTTATGTGTCATATATATTTATCTTTTTTATAGTGGGATAAAGGCATATTATTGTTATTATTGATATTACTATACATATAACTCAACACTTGTTTTTTTAAGTATCTATCACCTCAAAAATACTATTTACTTTTATAACACTTAAATCTTATAAGGCATCAAAAATATTCTTTTAATAACTTCAAAATCCCATAATTGCCTCACCTTACCCCATAATGAGCTCATCATCACAAATAAAAGTACCACACAAAAGCTCTCTCTTTTCTCCAACTCATACCTCGAAAGCCCATAGGCCATAGTTGCATCAATGTCAATGAGGAAAATCCCATGCAAAAACCTCTCTATTTTGCATCCATGACTTCGTGGTCCTATAGAAATCACTAAAGGCCCTCACATTTTAAGTTACAATTGTAATAAATTTGACAACTTTAATGACTAAATTGTGTTACCAAGGACTGAGATGAACTCATTTAAGATGGTATAGTGTATATTAATTGAACAACATGATAAGTAGTATTTTTATATCATAAAGCTGAAGGAAGCATAACAACTATAAAAAAAGGATTAGTTAAATAGATTTTCACAAGAGATTCACTTATCATAAATATCAATGATTATATGACATTACTAATCTTTTTAACAATATTATGATAATATGCTACAATGTAAAGTATGAATTGTTAAATATGTTGGCCTACTGAGATATAATAATATTTTGTAAATAATTACTTTGGGAAATGACTTAAATAAAATCCATTTTCTTTTAGGGGATTGTTTAGTTTGTTGTAAAGTGAATGCAGTGTAAAGTAAAATATTTTAAAGTTGTTTGGTTGTCTATAAAGGGGAATTATTTTTTCTGTTTGGTTAAGTGTATGTCAAGGTTTTCAAAATCAAACCGACTGGCTGATTCAACCAATCCAATCGTGAACCGGCCGGTCAGTCGGTACGGGTTCAATAGATAAACGGGACAACATAAAATCGAGCTAAAACTAGTTGGATCGGGAAATTGGCGAACCGGCTCTGGTTTTAAAAAACTGTTCGGTTTAGTTAGATCGATTTTTAGCCATTGGAAATAAATCATGAGGTATTTGAGAAGAAATTAAGAAAGTAAAAAACCTAATAATCCTATTCCAGGTCTTCCTATCCCGCCCTTCGTCTGGTCATTCGGCTCACTCTTCGTTCACGTGCTATCCCGTTCGCAGTTGCCTCTTTGTTCACGAGGTCGACGAGGGGCTACAAATCGAAGGTATTATTCCTCTCCGACACAACATCACTCTCCTTGAGTCCTTTCTACAATTTTCTTCAAATCCAAATCATGTGTAAGTATTTGGTTATAGGTTTTGTTTGATTATGCAATCTTACATTACAATGGTTATCTTATTCTTCCACCAATGCAAAACTTGGGTTATGCAAAATTGCAAGTCTATAATATATTGTTCAAAAACTTTATTGTAGAAATGTGCAAGTCCTACATTTCTAAATTTCTAAGCTTTTACTCATTAAATTTCTTAGGATGTTTCATAATATCCAATATGCCCATTATTTTGATGGTGAAATGCAAATAAAAATTTTAAGGTGTTTTAAAAAAATATGAATTTAATATTTTGATCATAAATAATTGTGAAAAAAAATTCATGAATAATAATTACCTTGCTATATGTGATACGTAATTAAACTTAGAGCGAGGTAGAAGCAATGCATTTTAGAGAAATGTTTAATAACATTAAGTATGCTACTATGTTCACTAAAGGTTCTCAGAATGTTAAATGCAAAGTCTATAAAAATATTCTTATATTTGCATAGAGGTTGATGCACATCTTACATTTGCATAGAGGTTGTTTATGTGAATTGAATCTACTATTTCTAGGTTATAATGTTGACAATTTGAGTTTTTATTTTATTTTGTTTAATTTCAACCACTTCTAAAATTGCATTAAACTATTTGATTTTAAAACTCATGGTTAGTGGCAAATCGGTTCTAAGAAGATAATGGGATTAGCTATCTTGCATGTTAGGAGAATTTTCTCTTAGGTAATCCATGTTTTAGACATCACTTACAAGGGAAAACATTTCTCATATTACTCGTTATTTTATGTCTTTAATTTTCAAAAATAATATATATTACACTATTTTCTACATTTCTTAATTGTCTATTTTTTCATATGTTTTAATTCATTTTTTTTTTTGTTCATTTCATTATTTAACAGTTTTACATGTTAGAGAAAGAGAACTGAAGATGGTATGCACTAGCTCATCAACGCCCAACACACAATAGAGATCGACAAAAAGTATGCATTCCTCTCCTAATGCAATGTCGTTTGGTCACTCTGTGCGGTAACCGAGAGTTGCAAGATAGTTGGATCACCTCGTGCGGAAACTTGGAGTAGCATGTTGTGTCGTTTGGTGATGTTGTTCGAATTATAATTACTCTTTATTGATTAGGTTAGTTACAAATCATGCTTTAAGTTATTTATGAAATCTTTGTTTATATTTTATGTACTTAATTTGATGCCACATTTGTATTATTTGTTATATGTTTATGTCTTAGACTTAATTGATGTCACGTTTAGGTGGTTTGATTAGTTTGATATGAAATGTAATTTAGAGTGAATGTAATAAATTTCAGCAAAATCCATAAGAGTCATATGATGTTAGATGGCTGAGCGGATGTGAAGCTAATTTTCTTATTTTTTAATAATATTATTATGTATTATGTCATCTGGTTTGCGGTTGAATCGTAGATAATAAGCTGTTTTCCTGTAGTGTCGATCCTGGTTCGATCGGTTGAACCATAGACCTCTTTTTATTCCGGTTCGTTGTCCGGTCCGATTTTCCCAACCTTGGTGTATGCAGAGTAAAGTAAAATCAGTATATTCTGAATACTTGGAGATTGTTTGATTTTGTGTCTCTAGAGTGAAGTAAAAATATTACAATTTGATCAAATAGTTCGAGTACATATTAGTAATGATAATTTTATGAAATTAAAAAAAAAATTGTATATTAATAAAAAATATTATTAGAAGAACTATCACAACTCAACACTTTTCATCAAAGAAGATATATTTATAAAGTTATGTCGACAATGCATTTACAAAAATGTAGAAGCATATACAAGCAAAAAAAAAAAAAATCTTTGGTGCATTTATAAAAACACATACAAAAAAAAGTGACATACAACCATAAATACATGTCTTCAATATGTTTAAAAGCCAACATTCTTTATGCGACTTCACATAACAAAGCAATTTGATCTCTTCACTCCAACCATTCTCTAGAATCATTTGGCATAGCTTCATATCTTTCCCTAACACAACTTCTTAATCTCCACTCATCTTTTGACAAAATTCAGTCAACACCATCCTTTGTAATTATGCATTTATGCAAAATACAACAAACAAGTATAATATCAAATTGAGTCTCCAATGGAAAGTATGAGCCACATTTTAAAATTGCAAATCCGTTCTTTAATGACTCAAATGCACGTATGTTTCATAGTTGTGTGAAGTGATGAATATCAAAGATTAAATAGGTCTTTATAATTTCTAGGTCGAATACCACTAAACTTCTTCAAGTGGTTTCATGCAGCACAATATGGAGATATGAAACTTTTCTTGGTAGAGCACCCACCATCAACTAAATAATATTCACCTATCCATTTTCTTTTGTTATTTTGTATGGAGTTTACTAAGTAGTTATGATACTTTATGTGTAACTATTATATGTACCTTATAAAATACACAAATCAACAGACCGCTCTAATGCATTTCAAAGGACAGTGGAATCATGAGCTAAATCTTCTCAATTGGTTAGTACATATATAAATCTCAAGTCAAAGTTAATTGCAGCTAGTACATTTTGGCTTGGGTATGGTTTTCTTCCTCTAAATGTAGATTCATTCTCCTTAGAAATTCTAGCTTTGGTATGAGTTCCATCTACAACACCTACATAATCCTATTATAGAGTAGTGCATCAAAGAAAACAATAGATAATATAAAAATAAAATTTTAAATTAATAGTTTTTTTAGTACCTTAGAAAAGGGCATTAGCTCATATCTTATATGGTGTTTCGAGCAATGGAGACGTAATCACAAAAAAGGTTATACAAAGAGTTGCCTTAGTTTTAACTTGTATTAATTTTTCGATATAGCAAATTATTTTCATTTGCCCAAGTATTTTATCCATCTAAGATTGTTCAGGTAAATCTGAGAGTTTCTTGATTTGTATTATGTTGACAGTTTTAATGTATAATAAATGTAATCCCCCAATAAAGGAGATGCAAAATCAAATTTTAATTTAGCAAAGATTAATTAGACAATATTAGGATTTTATTCGCTCCAATGTTCCCTTCTCCCTCTTCTCCATCTTAGTTTTGTGGCACCGCTTTATTCTAGTTGGTGAATTGATGTAGTTGAGTTAGGCTTCATTTGGGACAGCTTTCTTACTACTTTGTAAATCTGTTGTTTAGTATAAATTTTTTGCTAAATTAAAGTTGTCCCAAACAAAACCTTAATTTGAAGTGCTTGATGGCTAAAAAATTTATGATTACTTTTGTTTTGTTCATAATTAATAACACCTATTAACCTAAAGCTCAAATCAAATTGAAATTATTTTCACTTCCAATCTATGATAGATCTTAATAATAATACCATGCATTCATCAATGTTTTATGAGCCATGACATTAAATTTAAAAATTTAAAACTCGTTCTGAACAAATATTGATTAGGATAACCTGATTCCATCGTTCTCCTCATAAATGCCAATGGTACCTACAAATTACTTATTATTTGCTCAGTGAATTCAACAACTATTTCTAAATATGTTTATGCCTTGTCTTTACTGATTAATGCATTTCTATTCTTTGTGTTTTTTTTATCTAATCAAACTTTAAGAATACTATATATAAATCCTGCAGCAAGAAGACCACTCTTGCGCATGGCTGCCATGTGAATTCTGCAACATAGCTGAGGCAAAGAGCTTTCCTTCCTATTATTTTTATTTCTTTGAAGCCTTTCATTCTTCCGAGTCATATCTGATAACAATGGAACCCTTTCAAGTGGGCAAAAGGCAAGCTCTGTGTCATTGGCAATAGTGGCCTCTCAGATCCTCTAGCTGATTGATTTCAACTTTACAGCCAATATATATATCTATATATCTTATAGTCAAAAGCTATTTGTGGGTGATCCAACTTTGGTTTCTCGAGGAAAATCACAAAGTGGTATATGTGTAATGATTCATATCATTTCAGAATTATATTTGTAATTAATGGTTAATGCATCAGCTGATAATGTTTTTTTTTAACTACTTTGCTCTGCTTTATCTAAAAAATTGAAAATATCATAGATTTTGGGTTATGCTGAAAAGATAGCATTGAAAATACTATATCGGGTATTCACTTTCTGGCTCAATAATTACGAGTAAAAGTTGTAAAATAGTTTATTTATTTCTTTAGAATGTTGATGATTTTATTTTGTGTAAGAAAACTATAATTCAACACCAATATAATTAGCATTTTAAATCTATAAATCGGGGGCGCAAACAGTAACATCTACAAAGAACAAGCGATCTTCTCCAATATAATTAGCATTTTAAATGAAATGAGATTGAAGAGTTATCCTAAATAAAAAAAGAAAGTAAAATTTTTATAAGAAAATAAAAAAAAAAAGAAGAAAATTTTCATATCATACATAATTACATAAAATTTTCTCAAATCTAAAAAACGATCAGTAGAAGATGAAATACCAATGCAAAATTTATTTCTGCTACAAATAAACTATGAGGCTTCCAATCTCTAAAGCATACATGAAAATGCCAAGGCATCAAATTCTTCTCCAGCTTCAATGCTTCATATTCAAAACCCGGTGAAGCCCAATTCCCTTTATCAATCAAAACAAAAAAAATGTATAATTAGATACTCCTAATTTTTTGGAAAAAAAAAAAAAAAACAATCAACGAAATGCTTACAGTTTGCCAGCTTCACTTGCATTGGTAATGGGCAATCTTCCTCTCACTCCGTGCCTTCTTCTCCGGCGGCGGCGATGACACCTAACCTCTTCGAATACAACCAGTCCGAGCCCTTCAAGAAAATCGATTCTTTGACTGTTCGAGCAATGCTTCGCCACTTTTCTTCTGCACACCTTATAAGGCTTCTTCGGCGCCGGCGGGCAGTTAACCACCGCAGGAATTCTGCTTTCCAGCGATGACGGAGTGCTGTATCCACCATTTTGATCATCATCACCGCCACCGGGTGGTTCCATTACCACCCCTAGCTCCTCTTTTTTAACAGGCAAGATGGAAGAGCAAGGAAAGGAAGCCATTAATTCTTCTTCTTTGTTATTCTTAAAAGCAAAATCTTGCTCCGAATCTAAGTTGGATTGTGATATATTTTGGTTTCTGGGAAGATTGGAGTTGTTTTGGCTGAGGAAGAGTGGAGAAGGAGACATGGATTACAGAGAGGTTTAGCTATGACAAATTAACCAACAGTGCAAAGGCAGGAAGAGAGAGAGAGAGATAACAAAGCCAAAGGAATGTATTTTAAGAGCTGTGGGAATGTGAGAACGGAGACTACGAAGTTTATATTTGGAGGCTCATATTCCTGCCTTGTTCTGCGTTTGAATATTCTTTCGTTAGGGAACATTTCCAAGTTGAGTCTTTTAGTGGTTCTTTATGCAGAAAGAAAAAATAATAATAATTATTGGCTAAAGTTAATAGTTGGTTTAATATGTGTATATATATATATTGGAAGTAAATGGTTGTAAGGTAGTTTATATCATTTTTAATGGTCAAAAATTCATAAATTATGTTGGTTGAATCATATATATGTAAGCGTTTATCATACTATTTCTCATATTATCATATGCCCGGTCAATATAGAATATATTAAAGACCTTAAATCATTATAAAAACTGAAACCATTCTGAATTTTGATTCAATTCAAATTCAACTCAGATCAGATCTTTTTGCATTTTGCAGGTCAATCTGATCATCCGAATTAACTCAAACTTCATTCAGCCATGCATTTACAAACCTACCCCAAGACCAAGATGGTCCTCTTGCAAATTTCCAGTATAGGTGAATAACATAAGAAGAAATAATAAAGCTTGCAATGCTACTAATTCGAAATAGAAATAGAAATACATAAATAAATTATATATGGGATTCCAACTGACAGATGCAATGAATTTTTTCCTTTCCTTTTTAACTAAACATAATTAATAATTGAGTCCTATCCAAGCTGTGAAGGTTAGGTTCATGTCCTCTGTGGGCACACTAAAGATCCCCTTTTTGAAACAATCACATGGAAAAGGAAAAGGAGAGAGCCCTACTCCCTTCATATCTTTAAGTCAAGACTACAAAGGGATGCTTTTCAAATCAGCTTTTTTTTTTTTTTTTTTTAATTATATCTTTCTAGCTAGCTCCTGTAATTAATTAAGGACTTAATTAATTGTGATCATTGACAATTATGTTCATAGTTAATTAATGACCTTAGCATAAGAGGGCATTAGGACAAGTACTGACCTGCAAGCTAGAGTCTTCTTAATTTCCACTTAGGTTTTGTTTGAGAAAGCTTTTGCCCTTTAATCCTTTAATCAGTACATGCATGATATATTGATATATATATGCCCTAGCTTAATTACCTTGTTCCTCGCTTTACTCATAGATTCTCCTCTTATCTCAAAACCATCATCATGATGATGACCACTATTTGCCCTTTAATCATCACTTGATAGACCAATAATCACTTTTAATTATAATATAAATTAGGACAAATACTTTATTATTATTATTATGTATGGTCCACTAATCCTTTTTGTGTTCATTGCTCACCTCACCCTTTTGCAATTATTCATCTCATCAGTTTCCTTCTCTTTATTACTTTGAAAATGCAGGCGCCATGACCGCTAAGAGATAGCAAGGAACTTTCTCTTATAAAAACGCTTTTTTTTGTGGGGCTTCACTTTGAAAATTACAAAGTTAGTAGACAAAATAATATAAATTATTTGCTTGTGACTTAAAGTTGTTCCCTTGTTTATATCTCTATTTAAAAAAAAAAATAAATCATCTCAGATATGTACTTTTAATTATTTATGATCCATGCTAATAAAGCTTCTATAAACTAACTTATATAACTTATATATGAACTATATATATTTTATATTATATAATTTACAATTGAAAGAGGATGTGCTTCTAAAAAGTCATGCAAGAATATTGAATATTATATAATTAAAAAAATATTTTAGTGTAAAAATAAAAATGATTGTCCTTTATACAAACATTTTCTTTTTTTGATTGGAAATAAATTTGACTTCTGATGCTTTTTGTCTTAGTACTTCAGCTTTATTTTAATTTTATTGTCCCTAACAAGCGTTATGCAGACCTAAGGTTCAATTGGAATTGAGTGATTGTTGTTGCTTGTTTGCTCTTAATATGTCATCAAAAAATTCATCTTGATTGGTCATGAATCTCAATGCAATATATGAGATTGAGGCTTCAAAAATTAAAATATGGACCATCTCAAGGAGATGAACCCAACGATATCAAATTCGATCCAATACGAGCCCTATTGAGTCCAAATCAAAGTTCCAAAGCCTATTGGGAAGCTTCAGAACATTAACTAGATAACCAAATGATATCCAAATATGGAATGTTTATAGTAAAATCGAGCAACTCGATGAGAAAAATATAACGAGCCCAAGATCACTCAATTCTGACATCTCTATAGCATCTAAATACTTGATAAATATTTTATGGTCAAGGGGATAACTATGAGCTGTCTGATAGATCACTCATAACACTCCCTTGATATTCTCTATATTTAATAGCTATACCACTCCCAAAAAGTTATAAATAGACCACATTCTTCTCATGAAAGAGGGATGGAAAAGGAAGAAGAGAAGAGCTAAGAGGTTGAAGCTCCACCTCAGCACCATGCATCACCACTAGGTTGTCGCTGTTGAACCTCTGGCTGACCATCTTCGTCAGGCTGCCATATGGATGCCACTAACGATCCTTCCTCCGACCACCGTCACTCACCGACTACAGTCCTTCCGACCATTGTCGCCCATTGACTATGGTCATTCCGACCATTGTTGCCCGCTAACAATCGTCCTTCCAACCACCGTCGCCCACCAACTACGATCTTAATAATCAAATGAATATATCGACACTCTCTTAAGAGCAATTGTCATGTCATTCTCTGACTATGTACTATTTTATATATAGTGTATATTTGCTACATTGAGTCATCGCCTTCCTCCGAGAAGGGCATCATTTGTAATCTGCTATTAATACTAGTAGAATGATTTCAACTATGTAAGGCCCCATAGTTTTTTTACCTTTTCAGAATTTTTCACATAAAATTTTTGGTGTCTATTGTGATTGATGCACACATCTCTTTTATCTACTTGTGTGCCGGATCTTCGTACAAAATCAAGATGCTAAACTTTATATTTCTCTACCGCGGAGAATATTTTGGGATGCAACAATTTAGTGCTGTCTGTGGCAAACGATTCCTAGATGCGGGGCAAACTCATGCAATTTTCTATTTCCCTCAAGTATCAACCAATGTTGTATCCAAACAAAAAACAAAAAACCAATGTTGTATCAATTTCGTGAAAGCAAATTTGGACTAGAGGTTAATCTTGGATGTAACTTCCAATGTGGCTGCAGTCAAGAAAATTTTCTTTAATATTTTTAACATCCAATACAATGTCATTGACGACCAATTTTCATAAAGCTCCTAACAAATGTTAGGATGCTTCAAGAAAATTCCAAGCTTTATACAATCTCCAGCTGAACTTTTACTCCTTGATCAATGTCTTAATTTTGACTTCGAAAAGACAATAACACTCTAAAGCAAGACTATTTTTTTTATTCGAGTTATGATACACCCAATATTTTCCCCTCTCAATCAAAGTATAATCAATCTCAGGAAGATTCGATTCTACCTCTTCCATACATGTTAATTTCATCGAGCAATGATCTGATAAACAATCTCGAATAGATCAAACATCCTTGATGGATTCTCGCAGCCTCTTCCACACAGATTAATGTTATCAAGCAAAACTCTAATAAACAATTTTGGATAGGTCAAACATCAATTGTGAAATTTCTTAACATTTTTAATTCAAGATAATAACATCGAATAATGTTCTAACAAAAAACCATAGGAAGGCTTGCCCATAAGGTATCCTCAAAGGGAAGCTATTAGCGGATAATGTCCTCATTAGAAAGACATCATAATTAGGGTAGCTAGCAAATAGGGTCTCCACTCATAACCCCATAAAGGCATGCCCATGAGGTAGCCTTCGAAGGAAAGCAAGTGGTGGACATGATCCTCACTAGAAAGACTTCATAAGAGCAAGTAGTTGATAGGGTCACCACTCATTCAAAGACCTTAGAAGACTAAAAGCCTTAGAAGGCACAAGTACACCAAATACCTTACAAGCTAAGGCTAAATGCCTTAAGAGGCATAGGTACATAAAAGGCCTTAGAAGGTAAAAAAACCTCAAAGGGTATAAATATCTAAAGACCTTGAAAGACTAAAAGCCGCCAGATTCATATATCTTTAAATCACAAAGCTATAGCAGGAATGATTCACCTATTCCATTTGTTTTGACTGGGAAGCAATAAATCAAAGATTATCTAAATAATATATTAAAAACTTTGTTTGTTTGGAAATGAGTTCATAACAATAAATATTCATGAACATATAAAAATCTTAAGTGGTGATAAATAGGAAACACTCTTACGTTTGGGATATATTATTAAGTATATAACATAATTAAACTTAGTTCTATATCGAATACTTAAGAAATTTATTGATAAAAAAATGCTAAGTGTCAAAATAGTTGATTTTATTTTTAGATAAATGTCATACATATTGTTGTGTCCTGGGGTATTTGCGGCAGTTGAGAAAAATAAAGTTTAACGTCTTAGCATTGTACGAAGTTCCAACACGCACACAGATAAAAATAGATGATGCGTCATTCACTAGAGACACCAAGAATTTTATGTGGAAAACCCCTAAAAAGGGGGAAAAATCATGAGGCCTAGCCCAATATGAATGAATCCACTAGTATTTACAATTGATTACAAATGAGACTCTTCTTTTGGGGAAGGCCTTAGTTTGATGTACATCTTATATAGTATATTACATGGTGGGAATACAAAGAATCACTGTTGATATGTTTATTTGGTCGGAAGGACTGTAGTCGGTGGGCAATGAAAGTCGGAAGAATCGTAGTTGGTGGGTTACAGAGGTCGGAAGGACTGTTGTCCAACGACGGAGGTTGGAAGGACTGTTGTCCAACGACGGAGGTCGGAAGGATGACGTTAGGTAGAAGTCCAACGATGCACATAAGTATAGTGTTGGATAGAAGTTCGATGAATGTCTGATGACGAACAAAAGTCTGGCGACTGGTAGAAGTCTGATAGAATTCTGATATCGGGCAGAAGTCTAGCATCCGGAAGGAATACAACGACAGGCGAAAGTCCGACGTTAGTCGGCGGTCGGGCAGAAAACGGTCGGGCAGAAAACTAGCATCAGTCAGTTGTTGGACAAAGCTCTGGCGTCACTTGGAGGTCGGGTGGAATTCATGCGTCACTTGGAGTTCGGGAGGAACTTCGACGTCACTTAAAGGTCGGGCAGAACTCTGACGCCACTTGGAGTTCAGGAGGAACTCCGACGTCACTTAGAGGTCTGGGGGAATTCAGGCATCACTTGGAGTTCGGGCGGAACTCCGATGCCACTTGGAGTTCGAGAGGAACTCCGACGTCACTTGGAGGTCGGGCAGAACTCCGGTATCACTTGAAAGTCGAGCGGAACTCCAACATCACTTGAACGTCGGGCGGAACTCCTGCGGTGGTCGAGGAGCTTTTTCCCTCCTTCTCCTCTTCTTCCTCTTTTCTTTTCTTTTTTCTTCTTCTTCTTACTTGGGCTCCCTCTTAAGAGAAATGATGGGTTATTTATAATTTTTTGAGAGTAGCATGACCCGTAAATAGGGAGATGATAAAGGGCAAATGTGGAGTGATTTGGATGGACGACCGATATTGAATCCCTTGATCATGAACCATTCTTTAGACATTTGAAGGTCTTAATGATATTTAAATTCGTCGATCTTGGGTTCGTTGGATTCATCTCGTCGAGCCGCTCGATTCGACTATAAGCATGTCATGTTTTAAAACCGTTTGGTAATCCAAATTGTGGTTTGAACTTTCCAACAGCACTTCGAGTCTTCGATTTGGACCCATTTGGGCTCGGATTTAGTTGAATTTGGTGTTGTTGGGTTCGTATTTCTAAGACGATCAGTTCAACTATAATTTTACTGAAATCGGAGTTGAGATGATCTCCGATTTAATTTTTAAAGTTTCCAACTTGATTTTGCTTTGAGATTCGTGTCCGATCAAGATAATTTTTCTATGATATATCACATATAAATTTAATTAGAAATTTTTTTACTTATCTCAAAATAAATTCTGTAATTTAAATAATAAATAATTGATTAAAATATCCCAGCAATTTTTTTTTCTTTTAAAGAAAAGATGAAAAATAAGCTGGACATTGTTTTAACTTTTAAGGTCCTTAGTACGTGGGAAAAAAATTCATTCTCAATAGATTAGCATGACAAAAAATTAATAATGAATTAATCTTATTGCATGATATGATAACCCATTTTTCATTATTACCTTTGGTTTAATTTATGCACATATGGCCATTGCCACTGAGTAATGGATCGGCCTTTATTGGCAAACTTAATTTCATTTCTTTTGGGGCCGCCCTATTAACATAGGAAAGGATTTAAAAGCAAATTGGTCAGTTTGACCCATTTAATGGAGCTCTTTATTTATTTAATTATATCAATTAAATTAAATTCAAATACATATCATGCACAAACTCAATACCTCTTAATTGAAAGCTAAAACTTTGAACCAAAAGATAAAAAGAGTTGCATAAAGCATTTTATTATTGAACATTTTATTTCTTATTTGATTGATTACTTATTAAATTAACTTTTTGAATATCGATTTAATACAAAATTAATCATATTTTAAGCTTGAAATTAATATGTAAAAAATATTATTGAGCTTATTTTTATTTTCTTTATTTTAATTTATTTTCAATTTTTAATATTCAAATTTATTTAAACATGCTATATTTTATTTATTACACCTAATTCTATAATTTCAAATTTAATTTATTTATTTTTTGTATAAACTAATTGGGCCATGGGAGACATTTTGGGCCATGGCTTTTGTTCTGGAAGCATCCTTGTGTAGAGGACAAAACCTGAATAAGTGCGTGGGCCTGAGCAAAGCAATGCACTATCAGTTTAGGCCCACTTAGTTTGAAAGTCTATAATTGCATCCTTTATAATATAAACAATAAAGTGCATATTGCTTATTAACCTTGTCCTTTGGTTTCGGCTGAGCATTTGCATGCGTGGGCCATGTGGGACTTAATTGTTAAATATTTTTAATGATTTTGTTAAATATTTTTAATGATTTTGTAATGCAACGTTTAATTTTAACCCATTTTATATTGTCATTATTTTCTTAAAATAATGAGTTGACTCTATTAAATTACATATTTGAATGAGATAAATTTGAGTCAAATGCAACTACGAATAAAGTTATTCTTAAGCCCAAAACATAAATCTAGGCACATGATTAATCAACACTACAAAAAAAAACTACCATTTTTAACATTGTATCGTTTTAGCAATTTTCAAACCACTGTTGTTGATGATCTAGAAAAATAATTTAAATTGCCATTATTCACTTGCAGTAGAATAAACAAAATAACATTCCTCAAGCATTAAATTATTCTATATACGACAGTAGAGACACCCAAAAGCTTTCTTCCCGCACTTCGATCTTCTTTCCCGATCTTCTGCCCTGCTCCAAATCTCTTCTTCCCCCACTTCTTACTTCTCTCTCAGTCATTCATTTAAGCTTTTCCTTCGATTTAGAGTTTCGATCGACCGTTTATCTTGGCCTTCGTTCATGATTTATGCGAACATTTTTTTTATTCCAACTAAAAAAGGGGTTACAACAAGCTAATTAGTGGAAAGAAAAAAGGCTACAAAGAAACGCAAGGGTGAAAATCCAGTAGGCTCAGTAAAGGCAGAGGCTGCTAACCACACCTAAGCTAGAAACGGGCTATCCAATATTGAGTGAGAGCAGTAACACACCAAGTAGCAATCCCAAACAAGTAAGAAACGCACCACCAAAGATTGCCACGAGCCGCAACTTAAGATAAATGAGCCCTAACCACATCATTGCCCTCAATCTATAATTCACAACCACAAATATTAGTCAAAGTTCCAACCAAAAATGTGGCCACCAAAACAAAATGCCTTCCAATAAGATCAGCCTACAGTCCAAGGGATATAGCTTGATGAACAACCAGAAATCCGCCACCACCAAACCACCAACAGGCAAGTAACCGAAAAACAACAATCTTAACCATGAAGAGAGCACCAACCACAATAAAGCCCAACATTTTTTTCATGACACGCCTACCACTACCACGAGATGTAACAGAGACAACAGGACGATCATTATGTTTTACAAAATCTTCCCCATGTTCTTCCTCCTCACTAGCCTCTGAAGATGAATCAACCAAGGCTTGAAGCCAATCAATTTGCATTCTCACATCCTCCCCCACTTGGGCAAACAAAGCGTCATGAGAAATTAAGTTAACAAGCACGTCAACAAAAGGGTCGGGTACAAGAACAGTACGCGTGACAGGGGAATTGAAAATTTGAAATTAAAGAAAACCACACGAGTGGAGGAATCACCGACCAAAGCGTCAGAATTAAGGTGAGAGACAAATTGAACAGTGCCCGAAGAGTCATGGGACTCAATTCGATCCAACTCACAGGCAACACAATCCTCACCCTTCGAATAGGCCACAACCAAAGGGGAAGAAACAATCGTAGAGGGGCAAATAAAATCCAAATTGTTAACCGCACCACTCAACGAAATCACCAAAGTGCCTGCAACAACCTCACCAGAGACAGGGGGAGGAGGGGGAGGTAATTCAGCTAAATGTTTCCCAATAACAACAGCAACCACATCACAATTCCCAACATTATTGGCACCATGATTACAATCAGGATTAGCTAAAAAATTACCCTTACTACTAGTATTGGGATCCGACACTAAAACCAAATTGCTAAGAACAGAAGCGTGAATCACAGAGACCACACCAGGCTGAGGGACAGCTCCCCCCCCCCCCAAATAAAAAATAAAAATAGAGGCATATGGCTTAAGGGAGCCTTACGAGGGACACCAACTTTGGACTTACGTTCCCCCTAGCATGGCTAAAAGACTGACAAAGAGCACAAAACGGGGGAAAAACCTCCATCTCAACTTTTTTGATGTAGCCAAGCTTCTTAGGGCCAATCCAGACAGAGTCCAAAAATTTTTTAGTTATATAAATCTCAACCAAAACTCTAGCTATAGATGGCCTCGACCCCAACTAAGTGGCAGAATCGACCTTCAGCTGGTGACCAAAGATAGAGCCTAAGGCATGAAGAATTCTCGAGTTAAAGAGGTGAGGGCGAAGACCAGGGAAAGATATCCATATAGGAATAATCGGGCATTCAACAGAGATATCCAAAGAAGGAGTCCATTTTGTTAATTTAATATAGAAATTGTAAGCTAGATATGAGCGATAACTGAAAACCCGATTGTAATCAAGGTCATTCGAAAGCTTAACTAGAATATACGAAGAATCAAGCACAATGATAGAGAAATCAGCTATAAGTTTCAAATTGAAAAAGAAATCTCCTTATGGAGTCTAAGCTAGGTCGCCTGACAGGAAAAAAATCCAACTAGTGAAAATTAGAAGGGAGCTGCCAAAGCCCTAATTTCATCCTTAGATATCCACAGTGAAGGCATACCACGGTAAGACGAAGACTTAAGCTCCGGAAAACAAATAGTAGACGTTGAATTAGCTAAAGCATCGGTGAAGACAGCGAAAAATTTGGAACCAAATAAAAAACCAGGGTCCAACAGACGCTTCGTCACCATACGACAGCAGAAACTCGATGAGACCAAAGAATGAAAGATACAGGGAAAAGTGAGAACTTTCATGAGAAAATCCGCGGCACACCCACCAAACCCTAGACGACGGGGAGACTCCCAGATGCGAGGAAATTTTAATGAATTTTTATGATTTATGTGAACATGAAATATAAGATTTTTAATGATTGTCATAGCAGAGGCATTATCGCAGTGGAGTTGATTTGAGGGTTGTGCGGATATACCAATTTCATTCCTAGTTGATGCAATCATATAATGTACATTGTGGCTACATCGGAGTAAGAATAGAGGTTGAGATCCCTACAGCAACGATTTGATCAACATGGGATTTAATCAAGATTGAGAATGTGAGGGAAAAAAAAGAAGAAGAAGATGGGGACATGTTACAAAGTGTATGACCATGCTTTGCATAAATAAAATGAGAAAAAATAGAGATTGAGATTTGTAAGAACAAAAATCAAATTTATCTAAAAATGACAACATACTGGCCAGTTATGTTGCAACCATGATCGTTTTATATCAATTATCAAAGCACTTCCAATATAACTTTCAATAATCTTTGAAGCTCTTTCCATCACAAATTCACAATGTCTGAAAAGAAGATGGCTAGTCAATAGAAAATTTACGCTAAGCTTGAATCTTCAATATAATATATAACTTGAAAACTTTCGAGAGAAAATTATAGTTGAACTAAATGTTTTAATTAGAGAAATTTAACAAAAAAAAATGTTATGATCCATAAATTTTAAAATTATAATTCAAATGAGTCCAAATGAGCTCAAATCAAGTAGTTGACGTATAACAAAAATTTTTAAAATATTAATACAAAAAATAAATGATATCTAAGTGTTACATGCATATAGTCAAAATGAGCTTATCGATAATATGAATCCAATGAACGTAAAATCACATAATAATGATATTATCAAGGCCACTTAAATGTTGAATGAATGTTCTATAATTGTAGGAACCAACATGAGTACTGATAGAGCGTTTGACGATTTTGGTTAAAATTATCAAAGTATTATTAACTACAAGTTGGATCAAATAGTGAGTAAAAAGGTGAAGCTTATGCCCTACTTGATGTTGTGCAATGTTTCATTTTTTTTTAAATTATTTTTTCATATGATGAAGTCGATATTGAGATTTGAGAGTAACAAATGAGCTATATTAGATTTTACAAAGAAAATATCAAGATATGATAAATGTTATTACATTGGTAAAAGTTTCTAAGCAAATGCTACAGAAGATGAGAGATGATTGATGTAATATTTTTTTAGTAGAAGTCTGCATTTTTTATAACAAGAATAATTTAATCGTTCCAAACCTGACCCATAATTTTGTAATGCAAGAGAGAAAAATGCATCATTCTCAAGCAACCACAAATAAACATCATTACATCATTGAGTTATTTTATTCTATTATAGATATACAACTTAAAGAGCTTAATAATAGATTTGATGAGATATATAAATATTGAGTTGTTTATGTGTGTGGTATGTTTAAAAACATGTCACTTATATTCAACTTTTGACAAATAAAGATTGGTACAAATGACCAAATTTTATTCGTCAGATTTTTCATATATAATATATTACATAATATTAGATAGTTAACTTGAAAATTTTATCATGGATATGAATTTAATGATGTATTCAATAATTTAAGAGGAATTGAAGAATTTGCATAAAAATGATTAAGACTAAAAAAATTGATTTTTATCCTTTTGGTGTTTTAGGCTTTTAGCTTATAAAGCTTGCTCAGATATTACCAATTGTTCGAACAATGATTAAACGAGCATTCTTTGCAATGAAAATTATAAAGAATCATTTACGCAATCGTATGAAAGACTCTTAGATGAATGATTGTTTAATTACTTATATTGATAATGAAGTGATTGTACAACGATTTCAAAATATGACGACTCGAAGAGAGAAATTGTAGATGTAATCATGTAATGGAAGAAAATTATGAAAATCATGTGCTTTTGATTGTAAGTTTTTTAATTACACAATATATCTTTTTTATTCAACAAGTATAAAACAAAAGTTTATAAAATCGTTGATGACGATCCTAAACCCGAATGAAAAAAGTTGAAGATTTTTCAGTATTCATAATTTATGCCCTCACACACAAAATATTTTGACTGTGCCACTCATAAGACAAATATACGTTGTTAGATAAATGTCAATACGCGTGGCTGCTAACAATATCCATGTATTTCATAACCTTGAAAATGATGCATGCTATCAATACAAAATAACCCATCAATGCAAAGACTTTTACTAAACTTATTGACCTCTGACCACTAATTTCATCTTCTCAAAATAGAATAAACTCAAAAATAAAAATATATAATTTCCGACGTCTCAAGACTTCTCTAATTTCTACAATGAAAATTTCAACTATATTTCATATAAGCAGGTCTATGAACTGCAAACTGCTGTCTATACTAATCTACGATTTCAAAATCGCTATTAAAAACTGCTACAAAAATCTTATATTTTTAGTAGTGCATGTTTGAAATACCGTCTGGATATCTTTTTCAATAAATAAATAAATAAATAATCCATTTATAATCCAAAAGTAAATAATCATCATGAATTTTTTTCTTACAATTCCTCTAAAATTTTTGTATTTCTTAATATTTTTTATTCTTAAAGGATGTTAAGCCAATAATTAATACATTACAATTACTTGTTTTTCGCTGTCAAGATAGGGGGAATGGATTTATTTTTACATTGAAATGCTTAAGATGCAATTAGATGAATCTAAGTATATAATCAGGCCTATGAACTGCAAAGTATTCCAACACCCAGAAGTCAACTATACTATATCTACATAATAATTAAGATAGCCGTCGGTAGGTTTCCATTTACCTTCCGAACAGCTCAGCGTTGACGCGACGATCTGTACGACTTTTGGACGGTTGACTTACATTTTAACTAATTGAGTAGCAACTTGTCCACTTGGCGCTTAAATTAGAAAAAAAAATCATAAAAAAGAAAAATAAAGCTACACGTTTAGTTCTTTGAAATGGGATCACTGGTGTCACAAAGTCACTTTAGATGATTATTTGGGGGAAGTTTCCTTTGAGTTTCTTCCTGATAATTATCTCATGACTTCGCTTATTTCTGGATCTAAATGGGTAATTCCTGAGCACTTCCCCATGCAATTGAGAAGTCTTTCTGGGGATTTACCTGACATTGACTGTGTTGGTCCTTGTTTTCTTTGAAAAAATCAGAACAACTCCAAATTTCATAACTATATTGTTGAGTATTATAATGATATTCCGAGCTGTAATTGGTACAAGTTGGTATGACATAAAATACATATTCTGAAACACTATGTTTTTGTGTGGCTTGCTTTAGTCGGGGGCCTAAAGACTGCAGATGCTCTTCATGTTAGAAATATTCATGTTCCGGTCACTTGCAGTTTATGCAATTCCTATGATGAATCTGTCTCTTCATTTGTTTTTTGGAATGTTCTTACTCTTTCTCTATTCTGACTGCTCTTATTCCTAGAACGCAAGGCTTTCTCCTTAGGCCTTCAGTTTTGCACCTTTTTGAGTGGTTGAATGGTGAACATAAAGGCTCTCATGTGGTTAAAATTTTCTATAAGTGGTGGTGTGATGTGTTATATATCACATTTGGAAAGAGAGAAATAATAGGAGATTTGGGGACAATATTCAAATCAATTCTTCATTATTGATTTATATTAAAAGAGTAGTGATTGAGAAGGTTTCAAAGTGGAAGAACTCTTTCAATCTGCTGAAAAAACTATAAGTTGGCAAGCTATTGCTTTCGGGACCCCATATTGCCAAGTGATATATGTCCATTCGTTTAGCCTGTAGATTTTGCCAAGTATAGACAATGATGATGCTCCAATTGCAGGCCCCTTGGATGGTCTTCGGGCAATCAGGGAATCGTGACCGTTCTGATCTATCTGTTGGTTATTTTCCTGAATCCAGGCTGTTGTGCTTTGGAGCTTGTTTTTTACTTGATGTTATTTTTGACAATTTGTTTTTGTGCAGCTTTTATGTGTTGTTTTTGAGCTCGTCTGAGCTATGACATATTTTGGGTTGCCAGTTTTTGACGTTTTTCCTTTTATTTTTGTAATTTTTTTGCTTTTAATAAACGGGCAAAGCCCAAATTCTCCAAAAAAAAAAAACAATGGAGTAAACAAAATTTTATTTTTGGTTTAATTATTCTATAAAATTATATAAATAAAGGAAATTAGGGTTTTTAGATTATATAATTTTGATATTAAATTTTAAAAAATGATTAAATTGTTTTAAAATTAAATTAAATTGGTTTACTAAATTTAATATTTAGTTTAATTATATTTAAATAAAATATTTAAAATAAAGAAATTTTTACTCAAGTAATTAATATTAACATACCTAGTTAGAAGTAGAACATTATTGTTAGCATAGAAGATATTTTTATTGTATGTTAGTATTTAAAATATATTATAAAATTAATAAAATAATTTTGTTTATTTTAATTTTTAATAGCAGATAATGTTAATTTGTCATCAGGCACAATTTTTAAGAGGATCACTAATTAAAATATTTTTAGGTATATGAACTTACGTAAAATTGAAATAATTTAAAAAAGCACTCAACCAATAGGCCAAAGAGAATTGTGTACTAATATATATATTTGAACTTAAATAAAATAAAGGGACTGTAATTTTAAGCTTAGTATGACATCTTATAATTTTAATGAAATGACTATGAAAAATGCATTAGGAGCTCCTTCCATGCTTTTAAAGATAAAAAAAGACTAATTAATTAATTTCTGTAACTGACATAAGAAATCTCCAAAAATATTCTAAAATAAAATACATTGATTAATTCATCACCTCTGCATCTCCAACGACCACAAAATATGCTGGTCTAAACTCTCATCTCCAGTTGCCGACGCAGGAAAATACCTCGTCTCCTCCGTCTCTGACGACAGTACTCTTGTAAACCTGCTCGAATAAAATCTCGTTGACTGCGACAACTCTTCCATTGTTTCATTACTCTCTACTCCTCTCAACAACCTATGCTCCTCCTCCTCCCCGTCCTCCTCGGCCGCCGCCGACAACGCAGCTGCTGTCGTCCGCACATCATTATTGTTTACCGGCCTCCTAACTCTCTCGATCTCCGCAGACACCTCTCTCATTGTCGGCCTCTCTTCCCCCTTCAGCTTCAAACACCTTCTGGCGAGCTCCGCAATGGCTTCGACATGTTCTCTTTTCCCCTCATTCTTCACCCTCTGTTCAAGTATCTCCTGCAATTTCCCGTCTTTCATTTTTAAAAGAAAATATATCGCTAAATTCATCTCCGTCTGCGGTCTTTCGCTGGAAAGCGGCCTCTGACCGGTAATCATTTCGGCGAGGATGACGCCGAAGCTGTAGACGTCGCTTTTTTCGGTCAGCTGACCGGTGTGAAAGTATTCTGGGTCGAGATATCCGAGCGTGCCGATTACCAATGTGGTTATCTGCGCGCGGTCGAGTGGTATAAGCCTCGACGCGCCGAAGTCCGACACCTACATATCAAAAATCAGATTTTTTTTATTGAATTGATTAAAATTTTAAAACTTGAAAAAAAATAATAATAATTAAAAACCTTAGCCATGTAGTTATTGTCCAGCAAGATATTAGCCGCCTTGACATCCCGATGAAAAATCGGCCGCGCAATGGCCGAGTGAAGATACGCCAAAGCCCCCGCCGTCTCTCCGGAGATCCTCAGCCTCTCCACCCATGGTAGCGAACCCACCCGTCCATTGACGCCGGAGCTACAGGCGAGCCGGAGTTAGGGACATTGTCTGTGTAGCCGCTTATTCTAATAATGTGTAGCCATAGCTTTGTTTTCTTCCTGTGTATATATATTCTAACGGCTACCTGTAATAAGGAGGTTGATAAGAATTTGAATACAGAACTAACGTTCTTGTGTTTTGTTCCTGTTTTACGATTACCCTGTTCTCTGTATCCTGAATTCTTCAGGTGGTGAAACAAGGTGACGTAGCAGACGCCGGGTGGTGATCGCCGGAGGCCTTTTGTCCTGCTTCGTGGAGTCAGAGCGGTGTCATTTGGTATCAGAGCTGGCAAGATGCCTCCCCGAAGGAACAGGCAGCGCCCTGTTCATGAGACGGCGATTGAAGATCTACAGCGGGAAGTTCAAAGATTGCAGCAAGAACTAACCAGAAGAAATCAGCAAGAAGAGAACATTCAACAAGAAGAGGATGTCAATCCGTTTCATCAAGAAGCCTCTAGCGAAGAGGAAATCCAACCAAGAAGACAGCGGCAAGAACGCTCACTCGCTCGAGATGACAGCGGGATTAAAATTGACCTTCCCACGTTTGAAGGCCGAATGGATCCTGATGAATTCGTAGATTGGCTACATACGGTGGAACGGGTTCTTGAATTCAAGGAAGTGGCTGCCGAGAGGATCGTTAAATTGGTAGCAATCAAGTTAAAAAAAAGTGCTTCCCTCTGGTGGGAAAATCTGAAAAGAAATCGGGCTAGAGAAGGAAAAAGCAAGATTACTAGTTGGGAAAAGATGAAGAAAGAGTTACAACGCAAATATCTTAGCGATTATTACCGCCAAGATTTGTTTCTAAAACTCCACCGTCTTCAACAGCATCAGTTCTCGGTGGAAGAATATGTGGCGGAATTCGAGCAGCTGGCTCTGAGATGTGATTTGAATGAGCCGGTAGAAAACACTATAGCCAGATTCTTGGAAGGTCTACAACCCGCCATTGCCAATGTGATACAGTTACAGCCGTATTGGACTCTTCAGGACGTGATCACTCTTGCCCTTAAGGTTGAACGTCAACAGAAAACTTCCAAGGGGACACAGTTCAGATTCAAGGAGATAATGGGAGACAAAGCTTCTCAGGGCGTGAGAGTTGCGTCCACGTCACAAGAAAAATCGTTACCCTCTCAAGAAAGATTTCCGAACCGCCCAGGATCCTTTTCTTCCGGAGGCACAAGCAGTGCGCCGGCGCGGAAGTGCTTCAAGTGCCAAGGTTTTGGTCACATTGCATCTAGTTGTCCTACTAGAAGAGTTATTACTGTTTTGGAAGAAGAGACCGAACAGGAGGATGAAATCCAACGTGAGGAGTTGCTAACTTCTCCATCCCGGACCAAGCCTACCATCATCAGCGCGGATGAAGGAAACCTTCTTATCTTGAGGCGACTGCTTAGTAGTCAGAAGGAGAAGCAAGAACAACGACATAGTCTGTTCAGGACCAGAGGAACCATTCAAGATCGTGTTTGTCAAATCATTGTTGATAGTGGTAGCTGCGAGAACATTGCTTCTCGTACATTGGTGGACAAACTGCAGATTCCTACCGAAAATCACCCCCAGCCATACAAATTGTCGTGGATTCAGCGTGGAAACGAGGTCGAGGTGACCAAGCGTTGCTTGGTCCATTTCTCTATTGGCAAATTCAAAGACCACGTTTGGTGTGATGTTCTGCCCATGGATGCGTGTCATCTACTATTAGGCAGACCTTGGCAATTCGACAAGAAAACGGTGCACGATGGGTTAGCTAATACCTATACATTAGTCCAAGGACAGGAGACATTTGTACTCATACCTTGTCCATCAACTTGTGATGAAGGCACGGCTGGCCAGCTCTTGGTCAGCAAGACGGAATGTCTAAGAGCTATTCAACAAGCTGATGGGGGATATCTGATACTGGTCAAAGAGGCGGAGAAGAAAACAGCCATCGTGCCAGAAGAGATTCAGCCGCTCCTACACGAGTACAGCGAGGTTTGGACGGAGGAATTACCTGCTGGACTACCTCCCCTGCGGGAAATCCAGCATGCTATCGAGCTGACTCCAGGGGCGACGTTGCCGAACCGGCCACCCTATCGGCTAAGACCTGATGAACATCATGAATTACAGAGACAGATAGAAGAATTACTCAACAGGGGATACATTCGTCCGAGTGTTAGTCCTTGTGCGGTACCAGCATTGTTGGTACCCAAGAAGGATGGTTCATACCGGATGTGCATCGACAGCAGGGCGATCAACAAGATTACGGTGCGATACCGCTTTCCCATCCCACGAATAGACGATCTATTCGATCAGCTACAAGGTGCGTCCATCTTCTCAAAAATTGATTTGAGGAGCGGATACCATCAGATACGAGTCCGAGAAGGCGATGAGTGGAAGACCGCCTTTAAAGTGCGGGATGGACTCTATGAATGGTTAGTAATGCCATTCGGGCTATCAAATGCCCCCAGCACTTTCATGCGTCTCATGAATCAGATCTTCCAACCGTTTTTGAGCAAGTTCGTAATCGTCTACTTTGACGACATACTGGTATATAGCCCCGACGTTCCGTCTCATTTACAGCATCTGAGACATGTCTTCCAAATTCTTAAAGACCAGAAGTTATACTGTCACCAAAAAAAATGTCAGTTTTTGGACAAGCGAATCCGGTTTTTGGGATTCATCATTTCGGCTGAAGGTATCGAAGTGGATTCGGACAAGGTCGAAGCGATCCTCAGCTGGCCCAATCCCTGCTCCTTCACAGATATCCGAAGATTTCATGGTCTAGCTTCATTCTACCGCAGATTCATTGCCAACTTTAGTACCATCGCCGCACCGCTTACTGAGTTACTAAAAAAAGATTCTTTTCACTGGACCGCCGCAGCACAGCTTAGCTTCGATGAACTCAAGAAAAACGTGACCTCTGCTCCGGTCCTACGCCTTCCCGATTTTGGAAAAGTATTTCAGGTCGACTGTGATGCATCCAATGTGGGCGTGGGGGCGGTCTTGAGTCAAGAAGGACGACCCATAGCTTATTTTAGCGAAAAGCTCAACGAGACTCGACAGCGATACTCGACATATGATAAGGAGTTTTATGCAATCGTCCGGGCTCTACACCATTGGAGTCATTATCTTCTACCTAAGGAGTTTGTGCTGTTCACAGATCATGCAGCCTTAAAATTCATAGAGAGTCAAAAGAAATTAAAGGGAAGGCATGCCACATGGTCGGAATTCTTAGCCGCTTTTCAATTTGTGCTGCAACATAAGTCGGGTACACTAAATCAGGTGGCGGACGCCCTTAGTCGCCGCTACATTCTGCTCCAGGCGTTGCACACAAGACTGACGGGATTTGAGGCCATAAGAGATCTTTATGCCACTGATACAGACTTCAAAGAAGTATGGGAGCTTTGCCAGGATAGCCCGCATAAGTTGTTTCATCGTAAAGAAGGGTACCTCTTCCTTGGTACAAGAATTTGTATTCCTAATTGCTCTATAAGGCTTGCTTTGGTGGTTGAATGCCACGACGGGGGCATGTCTGGTCATTTTGGCCGCGACAAAACACTGACATTACTGAAAGAACGGTTCCATTGGCCCTCTATGCAAAAAGATGTGCTTCGCTATGTTCAAAGTTGTCAGGTCTGCAAAAGAGCCAAAACGTCGCTCACCAATGCCGGATTATACTCCCCTCTTCCTGTTCCAGTCGGCCCTTGGGAAGATGTCAGTATGGACTTCATTCTGGGCTTGCCGCGAACTCAGCGAAATAAAGATTCTGTCATGGTAATTGTAGACAGATTTTCAAAAATGGCTCATTTCGTTGCCTGCAACAAAACCATGGACGCCACGCACATCGCTGATCTGTATTTCAAAGAAGTCGTGCGACTTCACGGGATTCCGAAGACAATTACATCCGACCGAGATGTCAAATTCCTTAGCCATTTCTGGCGGACGTTATGGAGCAAGCTGGGCACTCGGCTACAATACAGCTCAACGGCTCATCCTCAAACAGATGGCCAGACAGAAACCGTTAATCGGAGCTTGGGCAACTTACTCAGATGCTTTATCGGAAAACATATCAAGCAGTGGGATCTTATCCTAGCCCAGGTAGAATTCGCGTTCAACCGTTCTACAAACCAGACGACAGGGCATAGTCCATTCGAAATCGTCTACGGTACCAATCCGCTTACACCCCTTGATTTAATGCCGTCTGCAACCATTACCGCCGTTAGTAAAGAAGGGGAGCAACGAAGCAAAGAAATTAAGAAACTACACCAACAGGTGCGCGAACACATTGTGAAACAGAATACCAAGTACCAAAATCAGGCGAACAAACACCGAAAGCTTCAGCAGTTTCAGGTGGGAGATAAGGTATGGATAAAATTGAGAAAGGAACGTTTTCCACCCGGTTCTTTTGGAAAACTTAAGCCTAAGGCAGACGGACCTTTTAGAATCACTAAAAGGATAAATGATAATGCTTACGAAATAGATCTTCCAGGAGATTACAATGTCTCGGCAGTCTTCAACGTTGCCGATTTAACTCCTCATTATGACATAGAGGAGTTCTGTCCCACCCCGGGTGAATGACGCCGGAGCTACAGGCGAGCCGGAGTTAGGGACATTGTCTGTGTAGCCGCTTATTCTAATAATGTGTAGCCATAGCTTTGTTTTCTTCCTGTGTATATTGTGGGCTCCGAAAATTCGGCCCCGGCCTCCGCTCGCTTTTTTCTTATTCGGCGAGGGAGTTTTAACGAACTAAGTTCCGGGGTAAATTTTGGAAGGCAGATGGGTTTGTAGATAAGACACTACCCAGAGATTTCGCCCTCATTTTGCGAGGACTTTATGATCTGAGTTCTGGTTTCCTATAGGCGCAAGCCCCTATAGTTAATTACCCCTCTCAATCATGAGAGAGAACTTTCGATTAAGGCTAGTCGTCAATCAGATACGTAGAGAATACGTATTATCTGGCATATAGTAGCAGCAATGAGTTTAGATATTGGTAGGAATTGGATTTGAAAAATGGGTTTGGATTTTGGAATTGAGTTTGGAGTTGGGAATTGGGTTTGGAAGGGTTTGAAAAGTTTTATATTTAAAATAGAAATTGCACCATCTTGCACTTAAAGCGGATGGTGGGGGAATGGATGATAGACCCGATCAAGATCCCATGGTTCCGTCGTCCCGGGCCATCGTGGTCCCTGGTCTACTTAGTCAGAGGAGGTAGTCGACCCAACCTGACAGAAGGATCCTTGTCGGCAGCCATGGGTTGCTTCGTCCAAGGGGACCTTGTAGACCGGGGTTGGATGTTTGTCTAAGGGGACAAATTTGAATCCACCTTAGCTGACAAAGGGCTTTGTGCCCTATCGATCATATCCTATTGATTCATATCTCAAGGATTTAATGCCATTAAGGAGCGTATTGGCTCTGGCCATAACCGCTATCTGTGGTGCCATTTGGCGGCAAAACCACTCGGTTCAGAGGGCCCCGGGTCATAACCGTTTACCTGCAGTGCCATTTGGCGGCGAAACTGCCGGTTAGAGGACACGTACCACGTCCTTACTGGCAATAGATTGTTTGAGAATGGAATCCTAGTGATATTTTCGACTAGGCATTTCGCTCTTTGTGAGCTAGAAGTTTGATTTTAATTTGTCCGCCTCGGACAAACTGTTGCGGAGGGCGGATGGAATTTGCTTTAAGTTTGTTGATGGATTGATTTCATTTTTAAATATTTTTGGATTTTTGGGATTTTGAGATTTTTGGAATTTTGTGGAGTTTTGGGTATTTTAGGTTTTTTTGGAATTTTGGGTGAAGATTTGGAATATTTGGAATAAAACTTTGGATATTTGCGAGATATTTGAAAATATTTGGGAAAACCCCTACGGTTGAGATCTGCATTCAACACGGCCATCATCGGGGTGTTCGGAATCATTTCCATTTGATTGAACCTTGTCGACCCTGTCAACTTAACGATAGGGGATCGGGTTTCTTGTAGGCTTTATGCCTTTGTTCAGTGAATTCTCTTGATTTTAGGCCTTGAAGGCCTAAAAAGAATGTATTTAGACAAATACACCGGTCGCTACAACCGTGTATTTTGTTAGGTAGTTCGAATCTTGTCGACTTCTATTGATCCGTATAAAAGGATCGGATTCGAATCTGAATTCACTTGTCAACCCGCGCAGCATCCCTAAACGTCACGTGTGTACCAATAACACGCTCGCCGGGGCCCATGCAGATTTTATAATTATTTTTACCCCTTTTAGTGTACCTATGTGTATACAATTTATAGTGCACGTGCAGGGGTATTTTAAAATAGTTGTGGACGCCTTCTGTCTGCTTGTACGAATGTTGCAGATCCGGTGGCGTGGCGTAGCAGCTTCTGAATAGAATTATTCGCTACTTCGTACAGGTAGACTGTCGTGCGCTATTTGTTGTTTTCTTCTTGTGGATCGTAGTGCACTAACGAATCTCCTGCTTTAGGTCGTAAGAGAACTTGTCGTATTCTTCATGCATTTTGTCTGTGGTATTTGGATCTTTATAGTATATCCGCTACTATTAGGTGGGCAGGTAGATGTACTCCATATATTGAAATTGACTTCAGGATACTGCACTTACTGAAATCTTTCTGCATCTACCCATCAGTAGCATGTGGTACATACATCTGTCTTCGTAGACAGATCATATGTTGCAGATCTTTATCATTCTACAAGGTATTTTAGATCATGGTCTGGTAACCACAACATATCTTTCAACCTCTTCTTGTTGTTTGTAAGCACGTCGCATTTGCTTATCTTCAAAGGTGGTTTATTTGAATGATTTAAACCATGGCTTGAAATTTGTTTGCTTGCATAAGATTCGAATAGACCACCCTCTTTGATTAGCATTCGCAATTCCTTCGTTATTATATTTTCTTGGAATTGAATTGTTGTTGATAAGAGATATGACATTTCATTCCTTGTAGCTCCTTTGATGTCTCATGTAGTATGTTACATACACTTCTATATTTATAGTGAACAAAATGAGCCACACTTATTGGAGATTTATCCATGCAAACCAAATGTATTTGTTTATAAGAGCAATTGAATTTTCTTGCATGACGATTCAGATATCACTAATCTCACTTACAAGTTGATTTTTTCTTAAATGTTACAAGCCATTTAATTCTATCAATCATCGCTTGTATATCTTGAAAATTCATTCAACATTCTTTATGAGTTCTCACTTGTTCATTTGAGTTTGGTTCAAATCAAATTCAAGTTTCATGTTGTCCAAGTCATTCAAGTTCAAATATAAACTCCTTGAGTTCAATCAAGTCTAGTTCAAGTTTATGAATCCAAGTTCAAGCTCTTCTCACTTAGTTCAAACCAAGTTCATAAGTCTCAAGTGACCTTATTCTGCTCAAATGCCAGTCCACAAGTCCTCTGTCTGAGTTCAAGCTCGTTTTCATGTTACTTGGGTTCAATTCTTTATTGTCATTTAGATTAGGTCCAAGCTCATATTCAAGTATTCTTGTAGTTGTTCAAAAACTACAATCTCAAGTCAATGTTCTTTGTATTTGAGTTTAATCAAATTCTCATTCCTTACAACATCACTTGATTAAGTTCTAATTTAAGCTTAATTTTGTCTCAAATTATGCCCAAGTTAAGTTCATTTGAGTCCCAAATAAAGTCCACTGTCATCCAAAAATGAGTCCACTGTTGTCCAAATTTTGTTTAAGTCTTTGTCTTATTTCAGACAAAATTTCGGCAGCCTCCCGGCGTCTCCCCCGTTTAGGGGAAAAACCAAGAGGCCGCCTACCCGCCACGTCAACAAAGACGTGCACGGTTGGTGTTTATGAGACACCGCGGCGGTATTTTTTGTTTTTTTTTCTCCCACCACGGCCAACAAAGGCGTGCATGGGGTTTTTTTTAAAAAGCATTTTATGAAAAGATACAGTTTTGCTTTCCCCCCGCTCGAGGGTACTTATGAGTGACCCTGCTTCGTCGTACGTGCCGCACCGGGGTTCCATCCTACCACGGCCAACAAAGGCGTGCATAGGACGGTTCCCCGATTTGCCACGAACATTGAAGTAGAGTTTTCGTGATTGCCCGCTTCGTCGTAAGCATCGAACAGGCGTTCCATCCCACCACGCGCAACAAAGGCGTGCATGGGTGGTTTTCCGGTCCGCTGCGAACAACAAAACGAGAATCTGAGTTGGAAATTCGTACCTTCGCGATGGTTGTAGAGTTGGCGAGATGCACAAACACAATACATGTCCTCTCTTTTTTTTTTTGAAACTTCTTTTTTTTTTTTTAATCTTCTTTTTTTTTTTTCTCTTCTTTTTTTTTTCTTCTTTTTTGTTTTTTTCTGCTTTCCTTTTTTTTTTATGCAATCCCCTCTTTTTTTTTTTGTTTCTCCTTCTCTTTCTTTTTTTTTTTTTGGCAAAGTTATATATATATATATATATATATATATATATACCAAATATATACGTTATCAATAATGATAATAACATTCAGTAACATTACAATTCATTATTAGCACTTATAATAATAGTTGATGTTAACAAACTAAGACAAAGTGGATAGGATGAAACAATGTAAGAATAGAAGTAAATAGTAACAAATAACTTAAAGCTTAGAAGTAAAAAAAAAAAAAAAATTACTGTGTTGGATGTTTTCGGCATTTGAAACGGTAGTTGGCCAACTTCAATTTGGAAGTTCTTCAGGATTGAAATATTTCTTTTTTATACGGGATGAGTTAATTCTTAGTGAATGGGACTTTGAGTGGGCTGAAATGCAAACTATTTAGTGGTTATATCACTACAGCAACATTCTCATATTTGTTAAAAAAGTAAACTTAAGCCGGCTGGTTTGACGGAGTGGCTTTGGTCTCATTTGACCTTACTAGGCAAATCCAAGACCAAATAAGCATTTAAGCCAGTTCACTGCCAAGTATCAAATCGGTGCTACAGAAGGGGCCGTTTGATCGATTTGGTGCTTCATTAGACCTTTGCTGTATTCACCTCCAGCATAGCACAGGGATAAAGGTAAAGCTAATACAGGAATATATTCGATCTAATAAAATAATAATGAATAAAAAAAATCAATGTTCAAGAATCTCTCCTATCCTTTTTTTTTTTTTCACGAAAGGCAATCAAAGACCCACCTTTTTTTTTTACTACACAGTAATTTTCCAAGACATGATATCATACTCTGAAATTTCAAATGTGAAAAGCTGCTACCATTAAGATGCTCCACTTTACTAAAAAAACAAGACTCTCTAAAAAATTTTTAGATTCTGTTTCAGTCTCACATGAAAAACGTGTGGAGAGGGAAGATATTGCATATAAAAGCTGCTATTCGATGAGTAAATGAGAAAAGATCGTTGTGAGGAGAAGCTACCGTGGTCGTGTAGAGACAGGAGAAGGGTGCAGTGAAGTTAGACGGAATAGAGGTGTCAGGCAAGGAAGATAAACTGAGCTGAAGGTAAAAGCCAAGACTCCGGTGTCGTTTTGAAGAGACGACGAGTTCCTTGTGGCTGAACGAAGTGGTATTAAGGTGGATGCAGAGGGGTCTGCAGTTTTATGTTTCATGGTTATGATGAGAAGCAAATCCAGCTGGGCAAAGAAACAAGAGACGCAAGCTGAAGTTAGGGTCGTGTGGTTTTGGGCTGGATGCCAATCGAGGCTCCTCGAGAGGCCGGACTTTGACGGAGGCAACTGAAGCTCCGTTTTGCTCGTATTAAGGATGGATAGAGGGAGTAGACGGGTTAGCAAGGCTGGACGGTAGCTGAGAGGGGAAGTGGGGAACGACAAAAGTAGCTATGTATATGAAGGCCGAGGATTGGAAGGTAATCGTGCTGAGAGCTTTTTTTTTTTGTTTCAGAAAGCTCTCCTTTTTTTTTTTTGTGAGTTATCTTGTTTGAATATGAAATCGTGGCCAGCTGTCCTCCTGAAGTGGAAAGGACGAAGAGGCAAGTTGACAGGAATGATGCGACAACAAAATGGGTAAGGTAATGACGTTCAATTAAAGTTTGACTATTCTCTAATTTAGCATCTTGGTGTTTTGTAAACAAACAAAAAATTTATTGATATATTAATGGCTCTAGTCACTTCTGCATTGAGTTAGAAGGACAGAATTGTACTGACCAAGTCAAATCATTCCGATTTGAGTGCAATTTTCTCGATTTGTGTGTCGACCATCTCGTTTAGCGTGTATTTTTTTGTCTCGTTTAACGTGCCAAATTCGTCGAACATCTGAATTAGACAAATTTATAGTGGATTTAGGGTATTGCTGATGTCCCGGATCGCAACGGCGTAGTCCATTTTGAGATCAGACGTCGTTTGGGCGACGACGAGACTTAGTTCCCTTCGTAATGCGTACCTTCACAACATCTTTGAATCGTCTTTGAAATTTACGGCACCATCTCAAATGATCCAATTTAATCAAATAAGATGTAGACTTTTAATGTTGACGACATTCCGGACGCAACGACGCCCATCCGTTCTGTGATCGGACATCATTTCGCCACCGACGAGGCTAATTTTTCTTCATAGCGCGCACCTTAGCCTCATATTTGAATCACCTTTGAAATTTACGACGCTACTTTAAATGATCCAATTTGATAAAATAAAATATAGACTCTTAATCCCGACAACGTTCCGGACGCAATGTCACTTTCCGTTTGGCAATCGGACGTCATGTCGTCTCCGAATAGACAAAATTCCTTGACATGCGCGTTTTCGCATTATATTTGGATCGTCTTTAAAAAATACAACACCACCTCAAATGATCCAATTTGATCAAATAAAATGTAGATTCTTAATGTCCCGACGACGTTCTGGACGCAATGTAACGCTTGTCCGTTCGGCAATCGGACGTCATGTCGTCTCCGAATAGACAAAATTCCTTGACATGCGTGTTTTCGCATTATATTTGGATCGTCTTTAAAAAATACAACACCACCTCAAATGATCCAATTTGATCAAATAAAATGTAGATTCTTAATGTCGACGACGTTTTGGATATAATAACGCTGTCCGTTCGGCGATCGGACGTCATGATCATCGTCTCCGAATAGACAAAATTCCCTCGTAGCGACATGCGCTTCGCATCATATTTGAGCCGCCTTTGAAATTTTTTAACACTTCAGATGATCCAAATTTATTAAATAAAATATATATTCTGAATGTCGGGGATGTTCCGGACGCAATGACACTGTCCGTTTATCAATCGGACGTCATCTGGACATCTTCGAGGCCTCATTTCTGTCGTAGCGCAGACCTTTATATTATATTTGCATCGCCTAGAAATTCACCACCCTCTCGGATCATCCAAATTTATTAAATAAAATGTATATCCTGAATGTCAACGACGTTCCGGACACAATGGCGTTCTCCGTCCGTCGATCGGATATCGTCTGAGCATTTTCGAGGGCTCGTTTTCATCGTAGCGCAGGCCTTTATATCATTTTTGAATTGCCTAGGAATTCACGACATCATCGATGACCGCTTTCTCCAAAAGCTCTAATCTAAATATTTTCGTCTTCTTTCTAACGACCGCTGTAATCATTATTGTAGTTGAGCTCATTCGAATTGTCACCAAAATTTTACTACCAAAACTCACATAATCCTAAGGGACGAGCCTCTTCTCCCATTTATTTTTATCCTGCTTCTCATCATCCTCCCAAATGTCATCCAGCATAAGTAAGAACTTTTGGACATGATCTCAACCCCAATGACTTATTTTGAAGTGCCTTAAGCATCTCCAAAAGAGACCTCTCCTTCTTATGAGATTCCAACATATCTGTAATGACTTTTTCTTCACATCAAAGTCGTTGGCAACACAAACTCACATTTTAAAATCAAATTCCTTTGTCATTTCGTCTTCATAAACATGTTGCAAGGTTTGTCTGTTTATTATTATTATTTTTTTTATACCACCATGGCCCACTATAGATAAAGAGAAATGTTTATGTACGAACTTGTTCGAGGCTCACTTGATGGCTTCCTCAACCACTACATAACAAACTCCTTAGCTCTGCCACTACTGATGAGGTTATCTGTAGGCAATGATCCTATGTTAGGGGTCAACAAATGCCCCCCAACAAATGTGGTACGCGCCTGAAGCGAATCACGTTTGTTGTATGTCGGTTGACGATTTTTTAGTAGCTCCCCATCTTTTTTTTTTAGCATTTTTTTTTATTATTACTGCTTTTTGACACATCTTTCTTGCTTTCCCTTTGTAGAGAATGTTCCACTGGCAGAGACCCGACGATCTTCCTCCAGGCGAGCCTAGTGAGGATGCCATCTGGGAGTCCATTGATAGACAGGATCCTCAGGGCAGTGTTGATGTTCGAGATAGACTGGAGCAGCACCAGGACATGCTGCGAGGGCGAGATATTTTTCACGACTTCTTTGCTCGCTCCCCCTTACTCCCAGAGCTTCCTGTGGGTTCTGTTTCCTTTGAGAACCCAGAGCGATGGGTCACCAGTCTCAGATTGCAGTACGGGGAGTACCACCCGTTGGAGAGTTCTTTGGCACAGGTTGGATGGGGTACCTGCGACGTTCTAGTGCCAGCAGCAGACACACTCGAGTCAGTTGGGCAGTCGAGTCTACTTAGCCACCGTCAGCTACAGTCGTCACCCCCCTTAGAGTGGCCGAGGGACTCAGCAGTTGGACAGATTCAGAGTCCAATCAGCGGCTATGTTCCTTGGGCCCGATACATACTCCAGGCGCACAGGGAGACTCTCCGAGCGGCGGGAATTTACGAGGCAGTGTATGTCTCGCTGTTCGACTACGGGCGTCTTCCTTCTTCTTGGGCTCGGGGTATGGTTGAGTTTTGGGACGCTAGTCGCGGCACTTGCTGGGTAGGAGCAGAGGAGCTTACAGTCACTCTTTCAGACCTACAGATGGTCTCCGGGCTTCCAGTTTTTGGGCATAGTTTTGAGGAGTGTGTACCTCCGGATGAGCAGTTGTTTCACAGAGTTTCTTCACTAGACGGCGATAGGAGAGGCAGACTGTTACTACCTGATGTTTACCCCAGGCTTCTTCAGCACTACCGTCAGACTTTTCGGTCAGCACGAGGTTTGCAGATGCGTTCCCGGGCCACCATGCCTGTAGGTGTTTGGGTTAGTAGTTTCCTCCAGGAGAGGTTCTTGTTTTCAGCCGCTGCGTCACTGCATGACCCATTTGACTTTGGGTTACAGCGCGGCACTTTGTTGACAGAGGAGACTGCCGAGCCTTTTCCTTCCACTAGCCTTGTTTCTCCAGCTTTACCAGGTGTTGACGAGGACTTACTGCTAGCAGGGTTTTTAGCGCTTTGGCTCAGCACCTTCGTGCTTCCGCTCAGGATGGGGTCTTTGAGGTGCAGCATCCTTCTAGCAGCTAGTCAGTTGTCGGAGGGACAGAGGCTTGCCCTTGCTCCTGCTGTCCTTGCTAGAGGGTATAGAGTTTTACGGACTACTTCTGAGGCTGGCTCTTCGGATGTACGTGATTCAGCTTTGCCGTGGCAGTACTTGTATGCCTGGATTCACTTGCACGTCCATGGAGCCTTTTCCTGTTTAGAGACTCCGTCCTACTTTCTGCATAGAGGATTCCCCACTGTTTTACAACTCTCCCAGGCGTCTTCTACTTTTGAGTCTGAGAGGATTAGGCTGTTCTTCTTTGCTCCGCAGTCAGTCTCAGACCGATTTGCCTTGGTACACCAGCCAGATACAGTTAGCCTGCCACCCCATCAGAAGGGTATAGTTCTACTTGACGGAGTCGATCACAGAGGTAGACGCACACTTTTGCTCCGTAGTCAGAGTTTGGCGGTTGCTGAGTACTTTATCAGCATGCGCCCAGGGTGGCTGTGTTACCGTCAAAATGGTTTTGTGACGTTGGAGGGCTACCAGCCCAACAGGGTGGCCAGGCAGTTTGGGTTTTCACAGGCCACAGCTTACGACGGGCGGGTACTCCTCCCAGGGGTTGCAGATGTACTACACATGGGGACAGTTCCACTAGAGACTCGTTTTTACGTTGCCGCTGTGACTTGGGCGCACTTACTGAGGCTGGGGACAGGTTCCAGTTTTCTTTTAGCCCAGCCGTCTGCTCAGACAGGAGTCAGTTACACCCGACTGTCGTGGGTACGGTTGTCTTTCGGAGCTGCTCTAGAGCACGGCGCTAGGAGGTACGAGCGTCGGGTACGGGAGCTTGGGTCGTCGAGGGGACGTAGGTCCCGTCGTGGTTTTTCAGATGTTACTTTTGAGAGAGGTACTTTTTCACCTGCTCCTTTTTTTATTAAGTTGATTGAATATTGATTGCTTAATTTATTCTTGATACAGGGACAGATACTGAGGCCCATACTACTCCTGGGGTCGTAGTTCCCTCTCCGGCGAGAGCTCCAGATGTGGCACCCGAGCTACCTCGTGCTGAGACTGTCAGGCCTTCGCGCAGACGTGCTGGCTCCCAGCGTACTTCCTCTTCTAGGATGTCTGTGGATGTTCACACTTTACTTGGGGACCCCGACGAGAGTTCACAGAGACCGAGGAGATCAGACTTTACTGGCTACAGTACGATAGATCCTCCAGACGACTTCTCTTTTCCGGTGTACCCTTACGGGTCTTTTTGTCCTGGGGAGTCTTCAGGGGCCGGTGCAGGCTTCTTTCCTGAGTTTTCTGACGCACCGTCGTACACACCAGTGGCCTTAGACTTGGCACCTGCGGAGTTTTCTTTCTTTCCTGAGTGCTCCCAGACTGACGCTGCGGGCCCTTCTTCTGTTCCTACTGGCTACTCTGCTGACTCTGCGAGCCCCTCAACAGGTACGGGTTTGTCTTAAATTAATTCCTTTTGTCACATTATAATACTATCTATTACTATATTGATTGCTTGTAATTCTTTATGTAGTGCCTGAGGGGGCGGACTATACCTCAGAGATTCCTTGTTATATCCCTCTACCCCCGGATTCAAGGAGTGTTGTTAGGTGTAACAACACCGTAGAGCTTTTGAGAGATCTGATTTACAGTATTGATCCAAAATCTCCGGAGTCTTGGATCGAGTTTGTTCCTTCTGCTGATCGACTCCTTGGGTTACTTGCCAGTTTTGGGGTGAGTCATACCGAGTTACTTTTTTGGGAGTCGATGTGCCGCGAGGCGGAGTCTTACATCTGGAGATTGAGGTCCCTTTCTGTCTTGCGGACCAGAGCTACACTTCCAGAGCTGGAGGGGAGAGTTACTATACGACGGAGGCTGGCTGATGACATACACGATAGGTTTGACAGTAGTGCTGTGGCCTTGAGGAGGCATCGTCAAAGCTCTTTCAGCATGACCCAGGAGTTTGACAGACTCACGACTCGCTTGCAAAACATTTGGAGAGATGCTAAACAAGTGATGTCACAGAGGCTTCACTTAAGGGAGGGGCGCAACCGGCGCGACCGCCTCACTAGGAGGGAGGAGCAGCGCCACCAGGCTTTGCACCAGGAGATGGTGGCAGCTGACTCTTCACTGACACGGGCTGTGGAGGAGCTTCAGACTGCTCAGTTAGAGTTCCAGACTTTGGCTGAGGTTACTGAAAGGATAGAGAGTTTACAGGCTCGCATATCCTGACTTGTGATTGTCTTTTGTTTTTCCTGAGAATTGTATCTTGTGGTGTCTGTACTCCTTTAGTGTTTCGAGTCTCAGTGTACTTGTACTTCATGATGATTATAATATATATGGAGGACTTTTTCTTTTCAAATTTTTTTTTTTGTACTATGAGTTGAGTTTTAGGCTTGCGTTGTTGATATCACTGGGGGTTTTAAATATTTATTTTGAGATCTCGGCACGTGGTGCGATGTCGACCCAAATAAATATTTAAAATGCCCCCAGCCTTTGAGAATAATTGTGAGCAATATTGCTTCAGCCATTAGTTGAAATCAGAAGCCGTTAGATTTAGCTCAAATTCTAAAAAATTTGGCACATTATGTCCTATGCTTTGTGCGATGTACTCGATGAAAGATTTGTAGGTTTTTGAATTTAGTTGATAGTACCAAATGTAGGTAGTATCTTAATCCTTAACCACTCGATGAGACTTTTAATCTAAGTCACTTAATTCCATCAGATTAGAAGAGCAATAATTTAATAGCTCCTTATCCTCTAGTTACTGAAACGGGGTCTCTCTACTACGGCCTTTCTTATAGCGTATTGAGTAGACAGAATTGCCAGCGATCCGGCCATATTTGGGCATGTTGGATCCGGCATTTTACACCCATTCAGGCTTCAGACTCGAGCTATTGGAAAATGTGCTCCCTGATACTGAATCTTCTGAAGTTGGTAGATTTGAAGTCACCCTTTGTGGTTGAAGACTTGGAATCTACGGATATTTGGTAGATGTTCGAGACTACTCTTATCCACTGGAATTCCGATTCTCCGGTCAATTAGGAGAGTCTTGTAGACTACAACTCCTAGAACTCGTTGAGTCAAATCAGCATTCGCTCTTCCTACAGTTCTTACTGATAGGTTGACGAAGTGGGGGTTCTGCTACTACGACCTTTCTTATGGCGTGTTGAGTAGACAAAACTGCCAGCGATCCGGCCATATTTGGGCGTATTGGATCCGACCTTTACACCCATTCGAACCTGAAGCTTCGGGCTGTTGGAAGTCTTCAAGCTTTGCTGGCTCAATTTGTTGGAGCGTATATTCACAAAAACCTCTTTTTTTTGTTTTTTTTTTTTTTTGAAATTTTAGTACACTGAAGGAGAGATATCCCAAAATTCAGGGAAAATAACCCACATATACACTGATAATAAAAGTTATCACATCCTGAATTAAAGGGATGTTCGTAGTCAATGATTCTAAATATTTATTCGGGGATCTCGGCACTCAGCGCGATGTCGACCCGAATTAATACATAAAAGTATTCCCTTTTTTTTTTTTTTTTTTTTTGCAAAATTGATATTCTAGAGTTTTAAATATTTATTCGGGGATCTCGGCACGCAGCGCGATGTCGACCCGAATTAATATTTAAAATGCCCCCAGTTTTTTTTTTTTTTTTTTTTTTTGCAAAATTGATATTCTAGAGTTTTAAATATTTATTCGGGGATCTCGGCACGCAGCGCGATGTCGACCCGAATAAATATTTAAAATGCCCCCAGTTTTTTTTTTTTTTTTTTTTTTGCAAA